>CM048750.1:323425436-323907936 GCA_026315105.1 Locusta migratoria
AATAAAAGTAGCCCTACTTGTGTACAGAGATACTTCCTCTTTCTTAACGTTATTCAAGACAATATAGGATTGAATGAAATAACAGGCTTCTACAGTTCTGGCAGCTCTTAGAAAGGAGTTACTTTAGGTAGTACTGTTGGACAGGAAATGCAAAAAGTTTCATTTTATGATAGTTCAAAATAACTATTGGAGTCAAGAGTTCAGTTGCCTCACTGCTGTTCGAATTCCTGTTTATGAAATTATTAGCAGCTTTTAACATAGAATTTAAAGGTAATCTGCTTTTACATATAGGTATAACAACTGAAAGGGGTTTGCAGAACTGTGTATAGTTCCATATATGAATGACAGATAGCCACACGACGTGCACTTGGAGAAGTTGAACCCTATGACAATAGTTGTTGACTTTTGAGCAGTTCACAGCACTTACAGCATTAAAAATGCAAATACTTTTGCTAGGTACCCTAATGCTAATGTTAGATGCATAGTTAGTTTTGGCATACTTAGTGTTCTTAAAAGAATTTGGTAGTAGCTGTTTGCTGTTTTCACAAGGAAAAGACGCTATTTTTCAGTTATGTATTTGATGGCATATTTAACTTCACAATAGATTTTTAATATTAGCTATTTGAGGCAGCCATGATGATGCTATGCTATGAAATATCTAAATATTAGAGAATAAAGCACTAAAGCAAAGACGTAAAGTGTGAAACTCTTCCGAAATTAATGTTTGTACAAAAGTTTCACAAACGTAGCAAATACTGGGAAAGTTCCAACAAATCGTGTCTGACGATAAATTCGGTTCATATGCTGCACTTAAAACGCAAGAAAACTAAATGTCATTGTTTGGTTCTGTTAGGAAGAGGAAACGCTGTTTTCTACACAGTATGTGCAATAAATTTAAACACAATCGATAGTTACTGTATATTCAAAGAGTCTGAAGCTGTTTTGTAGTTATATATTTCAATTAGACATAGTTTTCGCGACTTAAATGAATACATCCTATAATCAAGAGTCTTCGCACATTTAAAGTTCGCGTGAAAGTTTGCCACCACAATGGCCATCGAGGCGCTCTTCAATTTGTCCGCTGTCGCAGTCGGCCGCTTACGGGATCTACATCTACAACCATACTCCGCAAGCCACCTGACGGTGTGTGGCGGAGGGTACCTTGACTCAGGGAGGTGGCAGGCGCGTCAGTCGAACCTATGAACCACGACCCTTTGACCCTAGACAGCGATAGCATTGCTACCTCGAAATCTGGTCCTCGGCGGCCGTCGAGGTGACCCCGCTTGCTAGTTGGTTTTTATCCTTATTTTTTATCATGGCGCTCCTTCAATGGAATATTCGCGCCATTCGTTCCAATCGGGAGGAGTTAAAACTACTCCTTCGATTGCAGTGCCCGCTTCTAGTCTGCCTCCAGGAAACTAAGTTGCGTCAAAGTGATCGTGCAGACTTTCCACACTACACCTCTGTGCGTTACGACCTGCCACCTGTGGGAGGTACCCCAGCCCATGGAGGGGTTCTGATGATCATTGGAGACGACGTCTATTACCATCCCATTACATTGCATACTCACATACAGGCAGTTGCCGTCCGCATCACTTTATCCACGTTTTCCTTTTCCCTCTGTAATATCTATTCGCCATCGTCATCTGCCCTTACTAGGGCAGATGTGCTACACCTCGTTGACCAGCTCCCTTCACCTTTCGTGTTGGTAGGCGACTTTAATGCCCACCACCCCCTATGGGTCTCTCCGGAACCTTGTCCAAGAGGCTCCCTTTTGGTGGACCTTCTCCAACACCTCGATCTTGTCTGCATCAACACCAGTGCACTGACCTTCCTTTCCGACAAAACAGATACTTATTCCCAAACAGACCTCGCGATGTGCACTCCTCAGCTTGCCGGTCGGTTTGAGTGGTATGCACTTTGACACGTACTCGAGTGACCATTTCCCTTGTATCATCCACCACTTCCTGCATCATTCCCCATCTCCTCGTCCCACCAGTTGGAACATTTCTAAAGCCGACTGGGGGCTTTATTCTTCCATGGCTGTTTTTCACGATCAGAATTTTCCCAGATGTGACAGTCAGGTCGACTACCTCACTGAGGTTATTCTCACCGCTGCCGAACATTCCATACCTCGTACATCCTCTTCTCCACGTCGTGTCCCGATCCCTTGGTGGACCGCAGCCTGCCGCGACGCGCTTAGAGCCCGGCGCCGTGCTTTACGCACCTTCCGCCGCCACGCAACTTCGGAGAATTGCATAAATTATAAACGTATGAGAGCGCAATGTCGTCGTATCATAAACGACAGCAAAAAAGCTTGGACTGCTTTTACTAGTTCTTTTAACCGTTTTACTCCCTCCACGGTTGTTTGGGGTGGCCTACGCCGTTTATCCGGCATCAAGGTCCACTCCCCGATTCCTGGCCTGACCGTGGGAAACGCAGTCCTCGAGGACCTCGCTGCTGTTTCCAACGCATTGGGCCGTTTCTTTGCGGAGGTTTCGAGCTCTGCCCATTATCACCCTGCCTTTCTCCCTCGCAAACAGGTAGAGGAGGCACGGCCGCCTTCTTTCCAATCTTTTAATCGTGAAAATTATAACGTCGCCTTCACCATGCAGGAGCTAGACCGTGCTCTCACCCTGTCCCGATCTTCTGCTCCCGGGCCCGATTCCATTCATATTGAGATGCTGCAGAACCTCTCTCCTGCGGGCAAGTGTTTCCTTCTTAGTACCTACAATCGCATATGGACTGAAGGTCGTGTTCCCACAAGTTGGCGTGAAGCCATTTTTGTCCCCATCCTCAAGCCAGGGAAGGACAAACATCTTCCTTCCAGCTATCGCCCTATTTCTCTGACGAACTGCGTCTGTAAGGTGATAGAACGCATGGTTAACGCTCGATTGGTCTGGCTCCTCGAATCTCGCCGTCTCCTGACTAATATACGATGCGGTTTTCGTCGACACCGCTCTGCTGCTGAACACCTCGTTACGTTGTCGACCTTCATTATGAAAAACTTTCTAAAGAAGCGTCAAACAGTAGCAGTGTTCTTAGACTTGGAGAAGGCATAAGATACCTGTTGGATAGTTGGCATTCTCCACAAATTGGACACATTGGGCCTTCAGGGCCGCCTCCCTCTTTTCATTCAAGCGTTTTTCTCGGATCGCAAGTTCAGAGTACGGGTGGGCTCTGTTGTCAGATACCTTTTGCCAGGAGAATGGGGTACCGCAGGGCTCCATCTTGAGCGTGGCTCTCTTCGCCATTGCAATCAATCCGATCGTAGATTGCCTTTCAGCCGACGTTTCCGGATCCCTTTTTGTAGATGATTTTGCAATTTATTGCAGCGCCCAGAGGACGTGTCTCTTGGAGCGTTGTCTACAGCGTTGTCTTGACCGTCTATATTCCTGGAGCATCGCAAACGGCTTCCGATTCTCCACTGAGAAAACGGTGTGTATAATCTTTTTGAGAAACAAGGAATTTCTTCCACCATCCCTACATATCGGACCTGTTGCTCTCTCTTTCGTGTAGACAACGAAATTCTTGGGGGCTAATGTTGGATCGGAAACTTTGCTGGTCCACACACATGTCCTACCTGGCTGACCGTTGTGCCCGATCCCTTAATGTTCTCGGTGTCCTCAATGGCATATCATGGGGAGCGGATCGTACCGTCCTGCTTCATCTTCACCAGGCCATTGTTCAGTCGAAGCTCGACTACGGTTGTATACTCTTCTGCATGGCCGTCGATTCTCCGCCGTCTCAACTCTATTCACCATCGGGGATTACGTCTGGCGACCGGTGCATTTTATACGAGTCATGTTGAAAGTCTGTATGGCGATGCTGCTGTATTACCCTTGACCACTCAGCGTGACACTCTTGTGTCGGTACGCATGCCGCCTGCGGTCAATGCCCAACCATCCATATTACCGATTATTTTTTGACGACTCAATCGATCGCCAATATCAGTTGTCTGCAATAGCCTTGCTTCCACCTAGAGTTCCGTTTAGCCGCCTGCTGCAGCAGCTCGATTTTATCCTCCCACCTTTCGGTTCAGTGAAAGCCCATTGCCACTGTGGCATCAGGCCCAGGCTGACACTCACACACTTTGAACTTAGTTTGCTCCCCAAGGAGAGCACTCCGGATTTGGTATGCCGCTCGAGGCTTGTCGAACTCCGTTCGCGGTTCGATAATTCCATATTTATTTACACTGATGGTTCCAAGAGCACTGACGGTGTCGGATCTGCCTTCGTCGTCGGGGACAACCGTTTCCAATACAAGCTCCCTGACCAGTGCTCGAACTTCACGGCTGACCTTTTTGCCCTCCACCAGGCCGTTTTGTACACCTGCCGCCACCGCCAACCTTTCTATGCCGTATGTTCTGACTCCCTTAGTGCCCTGCAGAGTCTTAAGGACCCTTTCTCGAACCATCCTCTCGTGTATCGGATCCAACGCTCCCTCCAGTTGCTAGCAGATGACAGCTGTCACGTTTCTTTCCTGTGGGTCCCTGGCCACATTGGTGTGCCCGGGAATGAGACCGCCGACATAGCAGCCAAGGCAGCAGCTCTTTCGCCCCGCATGGCTACCTATTGCGTCTCACCGGACGATGTTCAACGGGCTCTTCGCCGGAGTATCGTTTCGTCCTGGCACAGCGCGTGGTTCTCACTGTACAATAAATTGAGAACTGTAAAACCGATCCCGACCGCTTGGAAGACCTCCTCACGCCCCTCTAGGCGGGAGGTCATCCTGGCCCGGTTGCGGATCGGTCACTGCCGTTTCAGCCACCGTCATTTGCTAACCGCCAACCCTGCACAGCTGTGCTCCTGTGGTGAATTGCTGACGGTGCGACGCGTTTTATTGTCTTGGGTTAATTTTATTCATCTCCGTGTAGCCCTTCACTTTCCGTCTACTCTGGAGGAAATTTTAGCTGATGACACACGAGCAGCTGCTCGAGTTTTGCGTTTTATCAACTTGGCCAATTTATCAAAGGCTATTTAACCCTTTCAATTGTTTATCCTTTTTCAGCCTTCTCTTGATATTCCAACTGGCAGTTACTAATTTTTTGAGATCTAGCGAATCTCTGTTCTTGTCTGGGCGTTAATGACCTTCGCAGTTGTGCGCCCAAAAACCACAAAAAATCTCTGAAAACTAGTAGGGCTACATGTATTCCTAGAAAATATGAATGGGAAGACAGTATTGGTTCTTTATTCCTTTCTTAAATCGATTTATGCATTTAATCGCTGAGCAGCTCTTCACGATTGTGCTTCATGTACACTGCAATAGTCACAGTACAGACATGACTAACAATTGTAAATATACACAATAGTAGCTATTTAATACACGATTTACCTGCTAACAACACACGTAATTATGTGACACTTGCCACTACCGTGCCGGCCGGGCGAAGGTTCAAATTGTCTCGCGACATCAACGCCGTCAGTGGATCTAGTTATTTTTACAAGCTTTTTGAGGAAAACGCGTCAGAAGGCAATCGATGCACGATAAATCACAGCGCCACGAGTGGTGCAAGCACAGGGATAGTGCTTGCACCAGTAATTGACAGGGTCAATCGAAGGAACAGGAGCCGGGACGGATAAAGTTGTTTCTTTTGAACGATATTTTCTAAATTCGTGTTGATATTAGTCAATAGATCATTCTGTTAGAGATGAATATTATTTGAAGACAGGATACGTTCCAAACCCTGCTGCCATTTGACGTCAGTGAAATAGGCCTGTGGTTTAGTGGGTTACTCCTACTGCCTTTCTTGAATATTGTCGCGTTGAAATGGAAGCAGGCTTGACTTCGAAGGCAACTGAACACAGCACTTATAGCCTACTGAAAGCAAGATTATTGCAAAATGTACACGCAGCACTGACTGCCTCTACTTATACACAATGTACCAGTTAAAATAAACAAGTAGAATTTACAAGTGAACATAAGAAAGATGAAGAGCATTATGGAATTGTTACTTACAAAGAAATAAATTTTGGCAGGTGGATGGGATTGAACCGGCGACCTTCAACACTGCAGTCGGTGACGCTATCCCCTGCGCCACGCCGGCAGTCGGTTTACGTGTTGTCTCGTGGCAATATAGTTGTGACCTGATCTAATGGGTATATAGAGTCCGGACCAGAAGATAACTTCTTGTTAAGTGATTAAAGTTGCTTCCGTACTCAAAGGATATCTTCAACGTTACTCATTCTGTCCTCTGTTCGTAATTCGAAACCTGGTATATTGGTTTCGTCTTACTTGATGAATGAGTTTCTAACAGCTATGTTCGGCAACTATGCTTTAGAAGCGCTATCATCGGCAGGATCGCCATTAGTATCACGTAATGAGGGTTTTGTGTGTTTTGCCCCTAGTATATTAAACAAATGACCAAAATCTGTGATTTTCAATCGAATTTCTAGAGTTTTGTTGCCGAAAGTATTGCAGGCATCTCGCACTTAAGTCCTCGCTAAATTTAGAGCTATGTAAGATCACCAATCTTGGAGATTTTGAGTTCGTTTAAATTGAGCATGCCTTTCCGTTCCTTTTGCATGAGTATCGTGACCTGTTTTGTGTACCAAGGGGATCACCTTTTATTAATTTGGTGTAAAACTGTAAATTGGTGTCGATAGCACTGCTTTGAATTTGAGCCACAACTGGTCAACAGTTACGTTTAGTGTTAAGAACGAGTGGAAACTGTCCTTCGTGAAACAATGTATCGTATTTGTCTGCTTTCCTGAACATACTTTTCGTCTATTTTTGGTAACTTTGGGTCGTCAGATATTTAGTTTCGGTACGACAGCTGTGGTCACTAATACCTACATCAGTTTTCATGCTCGTAATGAACTCGGGATTATTTCTTCCTTAAAGGTCAAGTGTGTTTTAACATCAATTTACTATTCTATTTGGCTCATGAACTAAGTGTTACACGTAATTCTCAGAATACGTTGAGTAAGATTTCGCACGGTGATCTATGCGTACTTGCTGATTTGAAAATTTTCGTCAACAAATTAATAGGCGGTGATTTTAATTTATCTTCATGAGTCTGGTATGTTCGCAATTTGTCACACATTTTCTTTGAACCTTTCTGCTATTTTATCGTCAATCGATGGGCCTATAAAAGGAACCAATTATTAACTTACTACTATTTTCAGGTACAAACTCTACCCATAATAGCTCCGAGGAACTATCAACTTCAACTTCGCTACACGAAAGACTACATTTGACGGCGACAAACACGCCTCCACCTATTTAGTTTAATCTATCCTTTCTGAACACAGATCTTTTGCAAATACTTCTGCTGAACTTATTTCCTTTCACTGCCTGCAGTGTTTCGGTGCTTTCTACTAACGCTTGTTCTGGTACTTTCCCGACGCAGCTACAATTTAGTTCGTAGAGCTACATTTATTTTGTGATTCACCTACAGCCTTTGAGATTGCCCATTTTGTTTTTCCCCGAAGCCCCCTATCCCAAAAATAAAAAATAAAAAAAATAAAAAAAAACGCCCAGTCCATGCCACACAGCCTCCGCTACCCGTGTAGCCGCTTCCTGTGTATAGTGCTGACCTATTCAGCGGAACCCGGAACCCCTCCACCAGATGGCGCAAGACGAGGAATCTGCAGCCCATACGGTCAGAGAACCGCCTGGGCCTCTGAGACCCTCCACTGTGCTCTGTACCAGAGGTCGACAGTCGGTCCTATCAACTATGCTGCAGATGGTGAGCTCTGCTTTAATTTTGCAAGCAAGACTGACAGTCTTTACCACATCAGATAGCCGCTCAAAACCTGAGAGAATGTCTCCAGATCCCAAGCGACACACATCATTGATACCGACCTGAGTCACCACCTGGTGCCTTTCATGGCATCCGGAAGGACCCGCTCCACATCTGGAATGACCCCACCCAGTATGCACAGGGAGTGCACGTTGGCCTTCTTCCCATCCTTTCCAGCTGTTTCTCTAAGGGGCTCCATCACCGGCCTAACATTAGAGCTCCCAACTACAAGCAAACCCACCATATGTGACAGCACGGATCTTGCAGTGTGGTGGCTTCAGGATGAGACACCATCTGGGTCTGGAACATACTCCTGAACACATAGCGCCTTAAACCTGTTCGCAAGACGAACCAGGGAGGCCTCAAGATCGGTCCCCCGGATTGTCTTGCGCCGCCTGCCACGCGTTGGAGCAACCTCCCACGCAACCACTCGTGGGGTGTCTGCCTCGTTGCTGCAGCGTCAGGGTATGTCGCTGCCGCAGGCCGATAGGAGACGACGACGCGAGTCCGTTCGGTCCCCACTACTGACAAACGTCAACCCTCGATCGCAGCCTCCAGCTATGCAACCGATGTTAACACCAGCTCAGACTGCATCCGCACACAGCAGCCACAGTCCGTATCCATGATTACAGTGCCGAGAAAACACACTTATGTCGCGATGTGCTCAAAGGTACACTGCACTGTTTGTTAAAACGCGTATTTGAAACAGATATGCACGAGAGCACAGTATAAATTTGCAAACTAAAAGGCGTCGACAACAAAAATACTATATGTCGCTTCTAATCGGAAGCCTGTTTCACTTACGGAATATGTAGGCGGCGCCTGCTGCGTATCGGCCGGCGAGTAGATGCATTGCTCGGGTAAGGCATTTGATTAGATGAGAGCTAATTTCTGTTTTAGCTATGTCCATGGTACAATGCGTTTATGCCTTGTATGTGGACCCTAGCGTGTCCTACGTATGTTCGTAGCGGATCTTGATCAGCTACTCCAGTCCAACATCATAAACTGGCTGTGAATTTTAATACCTGTTAAGATGGTTCCGCAGGTTACCTTCCCCCATGAAGAAATGTCCTGAACTAAAATTTTTCCCATAATAGGTGGTTGCTGGGAAAGCATGTTCCACGCACTCAGATGACGAGCGGCATGAAAGCAAGTTTTGACTCGCAATTTTACTAGAGTATGATGGACTCCAGAAATTCAATAGTCCCATACTTACCAGCTTTGATGTCATGCGCTCCATGCAGGCGCCCCTTACTTTGGTGTGAGATTGTGCTCTCCACTATCCATGAGTATCCTAGACCAGGCTTTCCATGCCCATCATGCATAACGAGCATGTCCAGAACATACCTGTTGCTATTGGCACTACGTAGCATCTGACCCTACGTTGTAGCCCTTGTAGGGGAACGAAATAATCCCTGTTACTGCCTTACACATGTTTTGCAGGTAAAATATTTCTTTGTAATGATTAATATTGATTCTTATTACATTATTCTTAAAACAATGTTTTCGGTGACAACGGTGCAATCCATTAGAACAAAATCTTTCCTGCCAGGGCCATAGATTATATAGCTGGCCATCAAACGTCGCGGGTAGACAGCTGCGGAGCAAGAGATCTTGTTAAGGGACGCCATTACCATCCGTCACAATTAAATAAATAAGACAATTACTATTTTACAAACGTTTTGCTTAACAATCAGTTTCCTATATTGAGTCTCCACAAGAATGTTGACTGTATATTTTATTTTACTAATTTGTGTTAAGGAAAATAAAACAAAATTTTGCTTGTCAGTGTGTTAGACATTTAAGCCATTAAGAGTCCCGAAATTTTAAACATTGTGCTGAATTTAATTTTTTTATTACGGGATTTCTTCAAGACGTTATAGTTTTACATACATATCAATTTACATAATGTGGAAACTGTTAATTTGTGAATCGGTATCTTAAAACCGGTTCATAAGCAATGTGGTTTGTAAAACAACCCAGAAAATTTTCGAAAAAATATTTTGAGAAAATCAAAGAAATAGATTGTTTGTTTGATCTACCTTGTCAGTTCAGTTGGTTTACGTTCTAGGAGGCGATCCACTTATAATATTGTAAAAACATATTAAAAAGCCAAGATCGCTGATCAATTTTTATTTACGACGACCGGTTTCGCTGAACTATGCCAGCATCATCTGGTCAAATAAAATATTTTACAAGGCCATAATCTGTTAAAAAGGAAAGACGGAAATTTAAAACATGCATGTCATTATAATAAAACGAGAAGATACATCAATTAAATCCATAAGAGCAAGATCGGACATATTTAGAGATGAGACATACCTTGTAATGTCAATCAGTTGTTACATAACAATTTACAGCGCATAGGTGCACTATGTCATTATAAAAAAACATAATTATCACAGTGAGTGACAATAGCAAACTGATACATAAGTCAAGGATAAAAGAACATGACGCCAGATGGCAGCACACACCAATGTAATATTAAAACACAATGAGGTTATAAACGTGTTGTACAGATTATAAAAATAATTAGAAGTCATTTGAAAAAAAAATAGACTAATATCTATGTTGATGGCGTAATTTTGTGCATACCACAAACATATCTGTATAAACTGACAGTCCTTCATAAAAGAAAAACTAACACAGTTAAAATGTAGCGGTCATACAATATTGGTTTGTGCATACCATAGGAATATCTGTATAAAACGACTGTCGATTAAAAAGTATGCAGCAGTGGCCACAATGCATCGGTGATGCAATATTGGTTAATGCATATCACAAAACACTTGTATAAAACCAGTCAAGTATAAAAGAATATACAACAGTGTCGACAATGTATGTCATAAAATATTGGATAGTACATAAAACACAAACATCTGTATAAAAAGAAAGTCAATTATAAAAGAATACATGACAGTAGCCACAATGCAGCAGTCACGAAACATAGACATTGCCGCAACACCACAATAGGTTAACCAATACAGCACAAGGTTTTAGTTATGGATCAGACCAAATGCTTTTAAAGGGGAAACAGCTGAAGGTTTAGGTAGGAAGCTGCTCCAGGTCTAGGTTTTAGACATGCTGTTCAATGTTTACGTTGGATATGTGACTTAATGTCTAGGTTTTGGATATGAAACTGAGCGTTCGGGTTGAGGATGTGATATACTATGAAGTATGTGAATGGTATTCTATGTTGAGGATGAAGTGTGGTATAATGTTCAGATATTAGATAGAACTTTAAAGATTTTGGGTGGCAATATGGAATATCAATAGGTGATTGTTAAACAAAGTGTATATGTTTTAGGGTGGCAAAGTAGTACACAGTCTATGTGATTGTTATACACAGTGACTAGGTTAAAGATCTAAGGTAAAACATGGTAAAAGTAAATGAAATGCTACATATAATTTTTCAATGTTAACTATACACTCTAAAAAAGACTGAGATTTATTATAGTAAGGAGAAGTTGATATGCTGGAAGGATATGACTATTGCTTAAATGTATATTAGGCAACAGAATAAGGGTAAATTGTTAGGAGTAAATATTTTTTACAATAGATAATCAAAGATGGTAAAAACTTTTTGACAAAAAATCAAGCTGCTCATTGAGTATTTTATCTGGGGCTTTTTTATTGCTACTATAAAATGTATATTTTCTAGTAAGTCTAGTTTTCTCCCTTTTGCTGTTTTGTGTAATATTTTCATGTTATGCTCAATATTATTGACATTATGCTTTGCATCTTTTAGATGTGTGCCAAAAGCCGTTTTGTTTGGAGAGTATGTATGTTCTCGGAAACTTGTGGTGAAAGATCGTCCTGTTCGTCCTATATAAAAACATTCACAATCATTACATTTTAATCTGTCACGCATGGTCAATAGCTGTCATTCACAATGACAAGCAATGCATCTTATGGACGCATCCTTCCTCTTCCAACGCTTCCTGGTAGTGGAAGCCTTGTCATGTCTCCACCCTGGCAAAGTTCGTGACTGTACACTTCTGCAAGATAAGCTGCAGTCTCCAGTCATTCCAAGGGCCACCAGTACGGCAGTTGGAGTTCGGCTCTTTCGTTGCGTGTAGACAAATTCGCAGCTGACTTGCCCCGATGTAGTTCCTGACTGAGTTCTATAGTTGATTCAACTACTGCATTCGTGATAATTATTGCAGTATTCCACGCCACGGCCCGAGGCGTACGTCAGAAGAAAGATGTGGCGCTGGCTGTTGGTAAAAGTTCTTGGTTACCCATAGTTGCAATTTTAACTTGGTCACTGGTTGCTTCGTCTCAGACTAGATGACAGTTCGTATGTTAGTCGTTGTTGTTAGATTTTTAGGCGCGCCAGGTAAACGGAGCGGATTAGTAGATGATCTGCCGGTATACCTAGATCACCATCTGGCTGCTCGGCGTGTGTATGGTGTTGGGGTTGTCTTCGGCAGACAAATTGCCGTATTCCTAGATCCACATTTTGACCTGAATACTGTATCAGCCTTGGTATTAGATAAGTGTGGACATTTTTCTCTAAAGGCTTCAAAGCAGCTTGACGCAGACGACCTAGCAGTTGCTCCAATTTAGCTGATAGTGTTTGTATTCCATGGTAATAGAGGGAATATCCTAGACATCCTAGATATCAAGCCTCAAGGTGAGTGGAGTCTTCAACTATTTTGTAAGGGGACTGGTCTCGATCACACTCCGCTCTGACTCACTGACTCCTCCCTTACTAGCATCAAAATGCCTGATCGATGACATAAGACGGTCCTCTACCACAATGGGACCTAGGGCATCACCCTCCTCCATCCTATCAAAAACTGTCTTATTTATCGTGTGCGCCAACCTGCAGGCAGGTAACGCATTTGGGTATAAAAGCCGTCTTTATTTGCGAGTATGAAATTTTTGAGTACATGTGTACTGAAATATTGGGTTTACAAAGGTATACAAATAAAAAATATTCACAAATACCCAACATCTCAAAACAAAGGTTTTGTGCCAGTTACTGTCTTTACTGTGTCCTTGGCAAGGGATCGTTAAAAGGTACTATCACATGGGCCAGGTGAACAAAGGTTTTTAAAGAGGCGTTACTCCTACCCCCTCCTTTTTTCTACTGGGCTTGGAACCGGCTGTGGTTACAAGTAGTTTCATTAATACAGCATAATCGTGCTGTTGGTTAAAAAGCTGGTGCAGATAATGTAAATCCTGATGTACCGAAGAAAATATCAAAATGTCATCCATGTAAGAGAACATAAATCGCTAATGAAGTACTACTTCATGCATTAGACAGGCTGTGCAACATTCATAAGACCAAGCAGTATGAAACGGTATTATAAACGTCCAAACAGTCACTTTTTGCTAGATCTTCTGTGGCCACAGGAATTTGCGAGTACGTTTTGCGCAATTACTATACCGTTGTTGCATCACTAGTGGTTTTCTTAAAATCCATCATATTCGGAATTGGGCACCGATTCGGAATTCTGTGAACTGAGTGCTCATTAATCTCCACATGTCGATGATTTCTTCCTTTCGAATCATATGGGTTGGTGACAACCATGCATTGTTACATATAGTTAGAACATCGGCTTATAGCTTGTTAAATTCTGCTTGCAGTTTACAAACTTTTTTTTTTGAGCATTGTGGATGGGAGGCGACACGTGTTGCAGAGTTTAATGCCGTATGTGATGCTTTCATTTCCTGGTGGCACTAGCAGGTTGTGTAGCCGCTGTCAAGTCGTGCAGTAATTTGTGAAATGGGCAGTCTGTACAGTGCCAGAAAGTTGCCTCCTGTAACAATCGGAGCGTCTTCTGGAATTACTCATGCGTGGCGCACCTGTGAAAGCTCCGCGCTGTTGCAAAATGGGATACGCAGCGCGAATCCCGACGCCGAAGAGACAACTGGTATCTTCGGGTTCCTCGCACTGAGGAGCACGACGCAGGTTTTGTGTGTGTGTGTGTGTGTGTGTGTGTGTGTGTGTGTGTGTCTGTCTGTCTGTCTGTCTGTCTGTCTGTCTTTCATGCAAAAACACCAATGGAGAATTTACAGAAAATCGGTCTCTGAGAAAGGACAATGCACACAGACACCGCGTTGGGTGGAAATGTCCTTACATGTGGTTACAATCGCCACAATCAACGTAGGAACTTTTAGAATTGTTTTCAGCTTTACTGCTCTCGTCGCTTTCGTGGCTTTTTGGATAGTGACTTAATGCCCTCTGTGTCCATAAATGTTTCGCGTGATGCATAGTCGGGCATTCAGTCGGTGAAAACACTTTCTTAAAGCCACCACTGCCATCTTACGCGATTTTCTATTGTGCGAGCCTGTGCGATGGATGAGGAGCGTTTGTGCCCTTAAACGCTCGTCTTAGTGGTTTGGGTAACTGCAATGTGGGGAGCACTAGCCAGCAAGAATCTCTAAACGTTTATAGTACGAGCACCATGGTTCGGTAGGTGTCTGTCTAGAACTCGTTTCTTCCAGTTGTGACCACGTATCTCCTGCTGCTGCTGCTGCTGCTGCTGCTAAACTTCCTCCATACTGAATTTGGAAACTTCTGCTGTCAAATGCTCCACAGTGTATCTCACCGGCGTACTTGCATTTTTTGTACTCTTGCGTGAAGAGAATATTCGCATTAGAAACTTTGTACTGTTACGTGATGTCAAATGCAACGGTGTTCAAAGAAAATTTAGATTTGCAATTAACTAATATTATAGTTATATAATTTAGCAAGGAGTAGCATTGATAGTTTGCATGACAGCGCTATTTCATTCATTTCTCTTAGTAAGTCGAGAGCACAAACTCGCGAATTGAGACTAGTTTAAATCCGTAGGCGGGTCACTGGAGTCTACTCAAACCTTGCCGTGCAGTGAAACAGGTTCTGTAGACTGTTGGAAATCAAACATACAAAATCTTCTGTAGGTCATCTATGCGCTGAGGTTTTCCAATGTTGGAAGTGTAAATAATTACCCAAGGTGCCAGTAATATACCTGATGACCATTTGTGGTCTGAATAACAGCACTCAAAATTTTTGGGATTTATCTGTGTAAGGTCATTAATAATTGTTCTACATAGCATACATAAGACATCAGCCAGCTCCTGTGTAAACTTCTTTCGTACTTCAGATGAGCTAAAATTACCCATTTTTAGACGTAACTTTGTAGATGCACTGGAGACTAATAAATATATCATGTTTGAAACCTACATTGAATATTAAGTCTTATTGAATCCATCATTAGTGGTGGAAACGGGACAGCGGCTGGTCAAGAGTATGAAGTGAGTACCAACAGCCGTGTGTATAATAAAACATTTATTATACCACAACCAGTTTCAGCATTCCACTATGCTATCTTCAGGTTCCTACATTGGAGGATAATATCCATTAAGTAGGGATATCAAAACTGGATTCGTGGACTTGTCTCTTAATGGGAACCAACAACACCCAAACCACTAACTGTTGTAGCTGTTACGTAAAAGAACTCGTTTCTATAAGAATGACGGTTATGAAAAGTTTCTGAAAAAATACAGCTTTTGATGATATTTACATGCTACATGCACAGGCCTCGGAAAGATAGTTTCTACATACTGCTACGTGATATACTTCGTGCACATTGTAAGCAACAATGAACAAAGATTGAATGTTCAAATTGGCTTACTTTTTTACTTCCATGTAATACTGGCAAGTGCTGATCAGATTTTTTAAGTGCAAATGATAGTAATTTCTACTAAACGAGTGTCAGATAGCTGGTAATCATGGAAAAAATTGCATTCAGCTTTACATTCCTTCCATTTATTTCTCAGACATCTTCTTACTTCTTGTAGAAAATTATCATAAAACGGTCATAAATACTTCGTTCATTCATTCAAAGGATATAGATTTTGATAACAGTGAGCATTATCAATAAGATGGAATTACAGAAATTATATGCCAAATTATAAACCAGTTGTACAAGGTTTCAACTGATCACTGATAAAATTCATAGCTTCAAACAAACAGTTAAAACATAAAACTTTTCGTCCTCCATGTTGGAAGTTTCGTTCATACTGATGCAGTTAAAAATTGTACACAGCTGTCGTCAGCGTTCGTCATTAGCGACTGTGGAGCCCTCTTAAAGGTTCGTAAATAAAAAATTATATTTTGTGTATATTTGTTACAGCAATGTTTTTATTTTAGTACACACATTTTACTTCAAAAAAGTTCTTTATTAATAAATATTTATTATACACGCCAGTAATATACTAGCTGGTTCCTTAAAACGTTATTTATTACAATAAGTTTGAAATTGAAAACTTTTACAATGAGAGAACTTCTTGGAAATGTTATTTGCAGTATACACAATAAAATAAACCAGTGTCGATTTTACAAATTGCAATTGTTGTAAAAACTGCAGTCAGTTGGTGTTGTAAGTTGAAATACCAAAGTCTCTTGTAAAAACTATGTGAAATAATTCATAATATAAAAGTTTGCTTTTAAGGTTTACGTAAAACATATTGCAATTTGGTGCTAAAATTAATTAAATGTATCATACTTAAATTTCTCCCTGTACAAAAAGGTCTCAAATGACATTTGACGTGTTTGGTTATAAATAGCGGTCGATCAGTAAGCTGGTTTCTACTTTTAGTCTAATTCAAAAATTTGACTGATTGCAGACAATTTTCTAGAAATCGAAAAATAATCGTTGAACAAAAGAGCCATAATCCAATCAAGCCTTTACCCATCCCCCCCCCCCTCCCCGGGGGCTCACCGCTCTGTGGTATGTATGTGCGTGGCGATCACGGGGCCCCAGTCTTTGTGGCACTGTTCCTTTCCGCTTCTCCTACTGTCCTTTTCCCCTCTCTTGGGGACAGAGTTTTGCGCATCCTTCGGGAAACCAAAGTTCAGAAGGTTTTGGATACAGCCCTTCTTTCACCTCTTAGCCTCCGCATCAGCGTCTGAGGCTTCTCCTCCTATTTCTTTCTTCCTCCTCCCTCACGCACCTGAAGGCCGCCCATAGGGTGACTGGGAAATGCAGAAGTCCCAGCCCTGGGCTGGCATGTAGGGTGCATGCATACTCCCTGGTTAAGGCCAGGCCAGGGGAGAGGCGATTGCCTGCGCTGGTACCTTCCTGATTCGCCGATTGGTCCCTCCGTCTGTAGATAGGGAGGTGCGACCTGGGGTGGGAACAATCACCCAAGGCAGGTGTGCTTCCGTTGGGGGCCCCCAGCAGGAAGGAGCGTGCCATTGGAGACACTGGGGATACATCCGCGATGGTTTTCAACAAAAAAAGTGTAAAGTCTCCAGAAGTTGACATACTGGTTATTAGTGTATCTGAACAGAAGCATTTACAATCCACATCAAAGTTCCTTGTGGTTACCCAAACTGAGGGACAATCCTTCTCGTCGGTAAATCCCTTTATCGTTCAGAATGGGGCTGTTGCCATTGCCGGCACAGTTAAAACCTGCAACCGCCTGCGTAATGGAACAGTATTGTTGGAAACACTGTCTCCCAGGCACAGCGGCTGCGCAAGGCTAATTTGCTCCATAGTTCCCCAGTTTGTTGAGCTTCATCCAACCCTAAATTATTCCCGAGGGGTAGTTTACTCAGACTGTTTCGATGATCTGGGGATGAATTAAAGGACTATCTGGCAGCGCAAGGCGTCATCGCAGTACACAGTGATGAAAAAATAGAACGCTTTAGTCCCCACTCGCATAGTGTTCCTGACGTTCGACCGAAGATAAAGACAGGATATGAGGTAGTCGCTGACCTTAGATCCCTAACCCTACTCGGTGTTACCAGTGCCATCACTTAAACACAAGTCTAACGTGCAAGAACCCGGTAACATGTCACATGTGGTAAAGATGCACATGAGGGGAATTGTTTACCACCATCCCCCCATTGCATCAATTGTAATGAAAATCATGCTGCCTCCTCCTGGGAATGTCCCGTGTTTGCCGATGAATGGGTCATACAGGAAATCCGTGTGAAGGGAAAGGTTCCAATACAAGTAGCACGTAAGATGTACGCCAGTCGTAAGCCTGGTACCCTACCGCGTGGTAACTACAGTACTGTAGTTGCAGCACCTCCACCAACGCGACACATGGCCACATAGATATGTGACCTACAGTTTAGTACTGTAGTTGTCAAACGGTCTACATCGACAACGGCGTCATGTTAGAAGAAAAGTTCCCCCAGGGGGCCCACAGTTCTTTTGTGGGTACGTGTGTGGCGTGCACGGGGCCCCGAGCCGGAGCAGCCTTTCTTCTGCCCCAGGCTGCTTCACTTTCCCTCCCGGTTTATGCCTTCGCCCGGAGACGGGCATATTTCGTGAGCTACGGTGGTTCTTGTTGTCGTTTTTCTTCCTTCGTTCCTTCCTTTCTTACCCTTTGTTTCTGTCTTACTCTCCTAGCCTCCTTCTCCTCCTCATTAGTCTCCGCCTCGGCGTTTGAGACACTTCTTTCCTTCTTTCTCTTCACTTCCTCTATTCTTCTTCTTTCCCCCCTGTGCGTCTCTGAAAGCCGACCCACGCATTATCATGCGTAGCAGGTGACGGGGTAACGCGTAATTCCCCGCCCCGGGTAGACAAGTAGGGCACGTACGTACCCCCAGGTAAAGGCCAGGCCCAGGGAGGGGTGATTACCCGAGCTGGTACCTTCTGAATATGCCGATTGGTCCCTCCGACAGTTCTCTGGAGGTGTGACCTGAGGTGTGAACAATCACCTAAGGCGGGTAACCCCTCGGAGAGGGCCCCCACTAGGAAGGAGCGCGCCATCGGAGACGCCGGTAATCACGGGGGACACTTCCGCGATGACTTCCTTATCTTCTTTCATGACGGTGACCCACAAACGTAAGTTAGACTCGCCTCAGCCTAAAAAGACTCTGCCTAATGTACCTAAATTTCTGGTTGTCTCTCGCACCGACGGAAAGGATTTCAATTCTGTCAATCCTTTCGTTATACAGAAAGGTGTAGATGCAATTGCTGGCCCTGTTAAAACCTGTTCACGTCAGCGCAACGGCACATTGTTGCTGGAAGTGGAAAGTGCCTTCCAAGCCCAAAAACTGATACGTACTACGTTGTTGCACACGTTTCCAGTTAAGGTAGAAGCACACCGCACACTCAACTCGTCACGGGGGGTAGTTTTTACGAGATCCCTTGACGGGTTGTCTGATGAAGACATCCAATCGTATATGTCCGATCAGGGTGTGACAGCCGTCCACAGGGTGATGAAAAAGGTCGATAACCAATTGACACCGACTCGTACTGTGTTTTTGACGTTCGACAGAGTTGACCTCCCGTCGAGGGTCAAAGCAGGGTATGAAGTCATCTCCGTCCGACCTTATGTACCTAACCCAACGCGCTGTTTTCAGTGCCACAGGTACAACCATACCCGTGAACATTGCCCAAATGCAGCAAAGTGTGTCACTTGTGGTAGGGACGCCCATGAGGGGGATTGCCCACCTCCGTCCCCTCACTGCCTAAACTGCAACGGTGACCATGCGGCTTCCTCTCGCGACTGCCCTGTATACAAGGATGAGAAGGTAATCCAGCAAATTCGGGTTACGGAGAAGGTATCGACATCTGCCGCTCGTAAGTTGTTGGCGAGTCGAAAGCCCACTGTCCTCCCAGCGGGTACATACAGTAAGGTACTCACCTCAACTCGACCTACCAAGGATTCCAGTACCCAGACATGTGACTTGACTTTCGCTGACACAGTTGTGCGATCCGCCAGCCCGAAGATTGCCCGTTCCACGTCCCCGCTCCCCCTTGCTGCTTCTAGGGTACAGTCTTCGTCAAACTCTAGTAAACCGCGGGCACCTAAACACGATGCCCGGACCTTGAAAAAGGAACCCGTCCGTGAGGACTTTCTGCGTTCTCAGGCTTCCCAACCGTCAACTGCCTCTTCCCGCCGTCACTCTTCCAGAAGAGCTGACAAGAAAAAGAGTTCCTCTCCTTCCCCGCCGAGGCGTGACCCATCTGTCACGCCGTCCAACAGTTGCCGGCCTCGGCCGTCTTCTGTTTCACCGGGACGCTCCGTTTGCCGGGCGCCCGGCCCTTTACCGGCGGTGGAAACTGCCCCTCCTGATCAACTCAGGGAGGTGGCAGGCGCGTCGGTCGAACCAATGGAACATGACCCTTTGCCCCCAGACAGCGATAGCAGTGCTCCCTCGAAATCCGGTCCTCAGCGGCCGTCGAGGTGACCCCGCTTGCTACTTGGTTTTTATCCTTATTTCTTCTCTCATTTTTATCATGGCGCTCCTTCAATGGAACATTCGCGGCATTCGTTCTAATCGGGAGGAGTTAAAACTACTCCTTCGATTGCACTGCCCGCTTCTAGTCTGCCTCCAAGAAACTAAGTTGCGTCCAAGTGATCGTGCAGACTTTCCACACTACACCTCTGTGCGGTTCGACCTGCCACCCGTGGAAGGTGTCCCAGCCCATGGAGGGGTTCTGATGCTCCTTCGAGACGACGTCTATTTCCGTCCCATTTCCTTGCACAGTCACCTACAGGCAGTTGCCGTCCGCATCACCTTATCCACATTTACCTTCTCCCTCTGTAATATATATTCGCCATCGTCATCTGCCCTTACTAGGGCAGATGTGCTAAACCTTATTGACCAGCTCCCTTCACCTTTCGTGTTGGTAGGCGACTTTAATGCCCACCACCCCGTATGGGGCTCTCCGGCACCTTGTCCGAGAGGCTCCCTTTTGGTGGACATTCTCCACCACCTCGATCTTGTCTGCCTCAACACCGGTGCACCGACCTTCCTTTCTGACACAACACACACTTATTCCCATATAGACCTCGCAATATGCACTCCTCAGCTTGCCGGTCGGTTTGAGTGGTATGCACTTTCTGACACGTACTCGAGTGACCATTTCCCTTGTATCATCCACTTCCTACATCATTCCCCATCTCCACGTCCCACCAGTTGGAACATTTCTAAAGCCGACTGGGGGCTTTATTCTTCCATGGCTGTTTTTCACAATCAGAATTTTCCCAACTGTGACAGTCAGGTCGAATACCTCACAGAGGTTATTCTCACTGCTGCTGAACGTTGCATACCTCGTACATCCTCTTCTCCACGTCGTGTCCAGGTCCCTTGGTGGACTGCAGCCTGCCGCGACGCGCTTCGAGCCCGGCGCCGTGCTTTACGCACCTTCCGCCGCCACCCAACTTTGGAGAATTGCATCAATTACAAACGTATGAGAGCGCAGTGCCGTCGTATCATAAACGACAGCAAGAAAGCTTGCTGGACTGCTTTTACTAGTTCTTTTAACCGTTTTACTCCCTCCATGGTTGTCTGGGGTGGCCTACGCCGTTTGTCCGGCATCAAGGTCCACTCCCCGATTCCTGGCCTGACCGTGGAGAACGCAGTCCTCGTGGACCCAGCTGATGTTTCAAACGCATTGGGTCGTTTCTTTGCGGAGGTTTCGAGCTCTGCCCATTACCACCCTGCCTTTCTCCCTCGCAAACAGGTAGAGGAGGCACGGCCGCCTTCTTTCCGCTCTTTTAATCGGGAAAATTATAACGTCGCCTTCACCATGCAGGAGCTAGACCGTGCTCTCGCCCTGTCCCGGTCTTCTGCTCCCGGGCCCGATTCCATTCACATTGAAATGCTGAAGAACCTCTCTCCAGCGGGCAAGTGATTTCTTCTTAGTACCTACAATCGCATATGGACTGAAGGTCATGTTCCCACAAGTTGGCGTGAAGCCATTGTTGTCCCCATCCCCAAACCAGGGAAGGACAAACACCTTCCTTCCAGTTATCGTCCCATTTCTCTGACGAGCTGCGTCTGTAAGGTGATGGAACGCATGGTTAACGCTCGGTTGGTCTGGCTCCTCGAATCTCGCCGCCTCCTGACTAATATCCAATGCGGTTTTCGTCGACACCGCTCTGCTGTTGACCACCTCGTTACGTTGTCGACCTTCATTATGAACAACTTTCTAAGAAGCGTCAAACAGTAGCAGTGTTCTTCGACTTGGAGAAGGCATACGATACCTGTTGGAGAGCGGGCATTCTCCGCACATTGCACACATGGGGCCTTCGGGGCCGCCTTCCTCTTTTCATTCAAGCGTTTTTGGCGGATCGCAAGTTCCGGGTACGGGTGGGCTCTGTTTTGTCAGATACCTTTTGCCAGGAGAATGGGGTACCACAGGGCTCCGTCTTGAGTGTGGCACTCTTTGCCATTGCAATCAATCCGATCGTAGATTGCCTTTCAGCCGACGTCTCCGGATCTCTTTTTGTTGACGATTTCGCAATTTATTGTAGCGCCCAGCGGACGTGTCTCTTGGAGCGTTCTCTCCAACGCTGTCTTGACCGTCTATATTCCTGGAGCATCGCAAACGGCTTCCGATTCTCCACTGAGAAAACTGTGTGTATCAATTTCTGGAGATACAAGGAATTTCTTCCACCTTCTCTACGTCTCGGCCCTGTTGCTCTCCCTTTCGTGGAGACTACAAAATTCTTGGGACTCATGTTGGATCGGAAACTTTGCTGGTCCACACATGTGTCCTACCTGGCTGCCCGTTGTGCCCGATCCCTTAACGTTCTTCGTGTCCTCAGTGGCACGTCATGGGGAGCGGATCGTACCGTCCTGCTTCACCTTTACCAGGCCATTGTTCAGTCGAAGCTCGACTATGGAAGCCTTGTATACTCCTCAGCACGGCCGTCGATTCTCCGCCGTCTCAACTCTATCCACCATCGTGGATTACGTCTGGCGACCGGTGCATTTTATACCAGCCCTGTTGAAAGTCTGTATGCCGAGGCTGCTGTATTACCCTTGACCAATCGACGTGACATACTTTTATCTCGGTACGCATGCCGCCTGCGATCGATGCCCAACCATCCATCTTACAGATTATTTTTTGACGACTCACTCGATCGCCAATATCAGTTGTCTGCGATTGCCTTGCTTCCACCGGGAGTTCGGTTTCGCCGCCTGCTACAGCGGCTCGATTTTACCCTTCCTTCCACCCTTCGGTTGAGCGAAAGCCCATTGCCACCGTGGCATCAGGCCCAGGTTTACACACACCTCGAACTTAGTTCGCTCCCCAAGGAGAGCACTCCGGATTTGGTATTCCGCTCGAGGCTTGTCGAACTCCGTTCGCGGTTCGATAATGCCGTATTTATTTACACTGATGGTTCCAAGAGCACTGCCGGTGTCGGATCTGCCTTCGTCGTCGGGGACAACCGTTTCCAATACAAGCTCCCTGACCGGTGCTCGAACTTCACGGCTGAGCTTTTCGCCCTCCACCAGGCCGTTTTGTATACCTGCCGCCACCGCCACCCTTTCTATGCCATATGTTCTGACTCCCTTAGTGCCCTGCAGAGTCTTAAGGACCCTTTCTCGAACCATCCTCTCGTGTATCGGATCCAACGCTCCCTCCAGTTGCTGGCGGATGACAGCTGTCACGTTTCTTTCCTGTGGGTCCCTGGCCATGTGGGTGTGCCCGGGAATGAGGCCGCCGACACAGCAGCCAAGGCAGCAGCTCTTTTGCCTCGCATGGCTACCTTTTGCGTCCCATCGGACGCTGTTCAACGGGCTCTTCGCCGGAGTATCGTGTCGCAATGGCACAGTGTGTGGCTTTCACTGTACAACAATAAATTGCGAACTGTCAAACCGATCCCGACCGCTTGGAAGACATCCTCACGCCCCTCTCGGCGGGAGGAGGTCATCCTGGCTCGGTTGCGGATCGGTCATTGCCGTTTCAGCCACCGTCACTTGCTATCCGCCGAACCTGCACCATTATGCTCCTGCGGTGACCTACTGACAGTGCGACATGTTTTACTGACTTGTGTTAATTTTAATCATCTCCGTGTAGCCCTTCACTTTCCGTCTACTCTGGAGGAAATTTTAGCTGATGACACACGGGCAGCTGCTAGAGTTTTGCGTTTTATCAACTTGGCCAACTTATCCAAGGATATTTAACTCTTTTAATTGTCTTTTCTCTTTGGTTTTTAGCCTCTTGTTGATGTTCTGACAGTCTACATTTTTTTAGATCATAGCGAATCTATGTTCTTGGCTGGGCGCTAATGACCATAGAAGTTGTGCGCCCTAAAACCACAAAGAAAACGGGGGACACTTCCACGATGACTTCCTTATCTTCTTTCGTGACGTTGACCCAGAAACGTAAGTTAGATTCGCCTCAGCCAAAAAATCTCTGCCTAATGTACCTAAATTTCTGGTTCTCTCGCACCGACGGAAAGGATTTCAATTCTGTCAATCCTTTCGTAATACAGAAAGGTGTAGATGCAATTGCTGGCCCTGTTAAAACCTGTTCACGTCAGCGCAATGGCACATTGTTGCTGGAAGTGGAAAGTGCCTTCCAAGCTCAGAAACTACTCCGGACTACACTGTTACACACGTTTCCAGTTAATGTAGAAGCGCACCGCACACTCAACTCGTCACGGGGGGTAGTTTTTACGAGATCCCTTGACGGGTTGTCTGATGAAGACATCCAATCGTATATTTCCGATCAGGGTGTGACAGCCGTCCACAGGGTGATGAAAAAGGTCGGTAACCAATTGACACCGACTCGTACTGTGTTTTTGACGTTCGACAGAGTTGACCTCCCGTCGAGGGTCAAAGCAGGGTATGAAGTCATCTCCGTCCGCCCTTATGTACCTAACCCAACGCGCTGTTTTCAGTGCCACAGGTACAACCATACCCGTCACCTCAGGGGGCTCACCGCTCTGTGGTGAGTACGTGCGTGGCGAGCACGGGGCCCCAGCCTTTGTAGCACTCCTTCCTTTCCGTGCTACATGACGCTTCTTCTACTGTCCTTTTCCCCTCTCTTGGGGACCGACTGTGTGCATCCTCTGGGGAACCGAAGTTCTGACCCTTTTGGCTTTACAGTCTTCTTTCACCTCTTTCTTTGCCTCCGCGTCTGCGTTTGAGGCTTCTCCTCCTACTATTTCTCTCTTCCTCCTCCCTGTACGCACTTGAAGGCCACCCATATGGGTGACTGGGTAATGCGTAAGTCCCAGCCCCGGGCTGGCATGTAGGGTGCGTGCGTACCCCCTGGTTAAGGCCAGGCCAGGGGAGGGGCGATTGCCTGCGCTGATACCTTCCCGATTTGCCGATTGGTCCCTCCGTCTGTAGATCGGGAGGTGTGACCTGGGGTGTGAACAATCACCCAAGGCGGGTGTGCTTCCGTTGGGGGGCCCCCAGCAGGAAGGAGCGTGCCATCGGAGACACTGGCAATCGTGGGGGATACAACCGCGATGGTTCTAAAAAAAAGAAAATGGAAAGAGCCTTTAGAAATGGATGTACTAGACAATAGTGTGTCTGAACAGAAAAATTTACAGACATCAAAGTTCCTTGTGGTGACCCGTACTGAGGAAGGACAATCCTTTTCGTCGGTGAACCCATTTATTATTCAAAAAGGGGTTGATGCCATTGCCGGCCCAGTTAAGACCTGCAACCGCCTACGTAATGGAACACTACTGTTAGAAACAGAAAGTGGCTCCCAGGCACAGCGGCTGCTTAAGGCTACTCTGCTCCACAGCTACCCGGTTCGTGTTGAGCTCCATCCAACCCTCAATTATTCCCGAGGGGTAGTCTTCTCGGCCAGTTTGGACGGTCTGACTGAGGATGAACTGAAAGAATATCTGGCAGCTCAAGGCGTCGTCGCAGTACACAGGGTGACAAAAAAAGAGAACAATGTTGTAGTGCCCACTCGCACAGTGTTTCTGACCTTCGACCGAGTGGCTCTGCCGCCGAAGATCAAGGCAGGGTATGAGGTCGTCACAGTACGACCTTATATCCCTAACCCTACTCGGTGTTATCAGTGCCATCGATTTAACCACACAAGCCAGTCTTGCAAGAACCCAGTCATATGTGTCACCTGTGGTAAAGAGGCCCATGAGGGGATTTGTCCACCACCATCCCCTCATTGCATCAATTGTAACGGGAATCATGCTGCTTCCTCCCGGGAATGTCCCGTGTTTGCCGATGAACGAGCCATCCAGGAAATCCGTGTAAAGGAAAAGGTTCCCATACCAGTTGCACGTAAGATGTACGCCAGTCGTAAGCCCAAGACCCCGCCGCGTGGTAACTACAGTACTGTAGTTGCAACGCCTCCACCAACACGGGATATGGCCACACAGACTTGTGACCTACAGTTTACGACAGTAGTTGTCAAACAGTCTACATCGACAACGGCGTCACGTTCAACGAAAAGTGTGGGTACCTCTTCCAAATCATCATCTTCATCTTCAGCTGTGAAACCACAGATAGAGACGCGAATGTCTAAGAAAGAGCATTCGCGCGAGGATTTCCTCCGCACCCCTACCAAAACATCTGAGCCAACCAAGGAGCTTCACCAGGGCTCCAAGAAATCAAATAGGGGGAAAACTCTCCCCCCTCCTACCTCACAATGTGACGATGGCATCCCCTGGAAGCCTATAGTCTCTCCAGGTGCATCAGCCAAAGATGGGGCTGCCGACCACACTCAGGCAGCTGCTGTGGTAACCTCTGAGAATATGGAGCAAGACCCTCCTGTCTCAGACACCACCAGTTGCGAACATTCGCACTGTGGCCCGCCGCCTTCGTCGGGCTGATGTCCACCTTCATCTCATTTTATCCCATTATGGATATTCTTCAATGGAACATTCGTGGTATCCGGTCGAATTGGACAGAACTGCAGCTTTTAACGCGAACATATCATCCAATCATCTTCTCTCTACAGGAGACAAAATTGCTCCCTGGTACTCGAATTACTTTCCCACGCTACACTACCGTTCGCTTTGACCTTCCTCCAGTGGCAGGAATTCCAGCCCACGGGGGCGTAATGTTGCTTATTCGGGATGACGTACACAGTACACCGGTCCCTTTGTGTACTCCAATACAAGCTGTTGCTGTCCGGATATACCTTCCTGGATTTGTCTTCACACTGTGCAATATTTACGCTCCTTCCTCTTTTCCCGTCACTAGATCAGATCTCCTAGATCTTATTGACCAGCTTCCGCATCCGTTTTTGTTGGTGGGAGATTTCAATGCCCACCACCCCCTTTGGGGCTCCCCACGACCATGTCCACGGGGCTCCCTCCTGGCAGATACACTGAACCACCTTCAGCTCATCTGCCTTAACACTGGTGAACCAACTTATCTTTCAGACACCACAAATACTTTCAGCCATATAGATCTAGCTATCTGCACTGCTCAGCTGGCACGGCGTCTTGAATGGTCTGCTCTCTCAGACACACATTCGAGCGATCATTTTCCGTGTGTAATTCACCTAATGATGCCTGACACCCTTGAGCATCCACACCGCTGGCAGTTAACGAAAGCGGACTGGGAGCTCTACACGTCACTGGCGGATTTTGGTACTTACCATTATCCTAGTATAGACGACCAAGTGGAACACATTACCACAGTTATTCTGACAGCCGCGGAATGTTCCATCCCCTGCAAGACTTCCCACGCACGTCGTCCCCTTGTCCCGTGGTGGACCGCAGAATGCCGTGACGCTCTGCGAGCACGGCGACGTGCCCTTAGAATCTTCAAACAACGGCCCACGCTCGACAACTGCATCCGATACAAACGGCTGCGGGCCTATTGTCGTCGCCTCTTTCGCGACTGTAAACGTGCCAGTTGGCGCTCATTCGCGAGCTCTTTTAATAGGTCTACCCCTTCCTCCATCATTTGGGGTAACCTTCGAAAAATTTCGGGCACTATGGCTCATTCCCCAATTCCCGGTCTGTGTGTCGCAACTGACACTGTCGTCGATCCTCCACAAATAGCCAACGCACTGGGTCGACATTTTGCAGAGGTCTCTAGCTCTTCACATTACACTGACGCTTTCCTAGCTAGGAAACGGACGGTGGAGGCGACTCCATTGCCCTTTACCTCTCAGAACCGTGAATGCTACAATACCGAGTTTACTGTACGAGAGCTTCACCACGCACTCTCGTCTTCGCGGTCCTCCGCTCCAGGACCAGATGGCATTCACGTGGCGATGCTGCAACACCTTTCACCAACGAGCTTGCACTTCCTACTGGCCACCTACAACCGCATATGGATAGAAGGCACCTTTCCGCGACGCTGGCGTGAAGCCATAGTCATTCCCATACCAAAGCCTGGGAAGGACAAATGTCTCCCTTCCAGCTACCGCCCCATTTCCCTCACCAGTAGCATATGCAAGGTGATGGAACGCATGATTCACGGGCGCCTGGTATGGTGGCTTGAAACGCGACATCTCCTGTCTAATGTCCAATGTGGGTTTCGCAAGCACCGTTCTGCGGTGGATCATCTTGTTGCCCTATCTACCTCAGTAATGAATAATTTTTTTACGGAAGCGCCAGACAGTAGCGGTGTTCTTTGATCTGGAAAAGGCATACGACACCTGCTGGAGGATGGGCATCCTCCGCACTCTGCATACATGGGGTTTTCGGGGTCGCCTGCCAATTTTTATCCGCGAATTTTTAACAGACCGTGTTTTTAAAGTGCGTGTTGGTTCGTTTTTATCGAGCACTTTTAATCAGGAGAACGGAGTCCCCCAGGGCTCGGTCCTGAGCGTTGTTTTATTTGCAGTGGCAATCAATTCTATAGCCGATCACCTTCCACTGGGAGTGTCGGCGTCCCTATTTGTTGACGACTTCGCGATCTACAGCAGCTCTGAGCAAACGGGTCTCCTGGAGCGGCGCCTCCAGCGGTGCCTAGACAATCTCCACGCGTGGAGTATGGACACTGGCTTTCGATTCTCAGCCGACAAGACAGTCTGCATGAACTTCTGGCGGCGGAAGGAGTTCGTTCCCCCGTCCCTTCGTCTGGGCCCCATAGTACTTCCATTTGTGGATACCACGACGTTCTTGGGACTTGTTCTCGACAGGAAGTTAAGTTGGTCTCCCCACATATCCCGTTTGGCAGCTCGCTGTACCCGCTCTCTCAATGTGCTGCGGGTGTTAAGTGGCAACTCGTGGGGAGCTGACAGGTCTACTCTCCTCCATCTGTATCGCACCATAGTTCGGTCCAAACTGGACTATGGTAGCATCGTTTATTCTTCGGCTCGACCGTCCATACTGCGCCGCCTTAATACAATCCACCACCATGGTCTCCGTCTGGCGACAGGAGCGTTTTATACTAGCCCCGTTGAGAGCCTCTATGCCGAGGCCGCCGAACTACCCCTTTCTTACCGTCGGGAACTCTTGCTTAGCCGTTACACTAGTCGTTTGTAGTCCATGCGAGGACACACGACGTACGCAGTTTTTTTTAACGACTCACTTGACAGTCTCTTCGCTCTGCGCCCGTCTGCTCTGCTACCACCGGGAGTACGCTTGCGTTCGCTACTCGGCCAGCTTGGCGTTACAATGCCTGCTATCTTCTCGGCTGGAGAGAGCACCTCTCCACCGTGGCGAAGCCCCGAAGTCCATGTTAACTTTGATCTTCATTCTCTTCCAAAGGACTCCACACCTCGTTTCGTCTACCAGAGAGAATTTCACGCACTCCGGTTTAAATTTGATGACAATTTGTTCATTTACACTGATGGCTCAAAGACAGACCAGGGTGTTGGGTGTGCTTTTGTACTTGGCAACGTCTCTTTTAAATATCGTCTTCCTGAGTGGAGTTCCATTTTTACAGCTGAGCTGTATGCATTGTACCAAGCCACACAATACGTCCGGCGACACTCGCTCAGTAAGACTGTCATTTGCTCGGACTCTAGGAGTGCTTTGTTGAGCCTTCGCATCCTATATCCGACCCATCCTCTGGTACAAAGCATCCGCAATTGCCTTACTTCTCTTTCAACGAGCGGAACTACGGTGACGTTTCTGTGGGTCCCTGGCCATGTGGGAGTGTTGGGGAATGAGGCTGCGGATATGGCTGCCAAGGAAGCAGTTCTCCTTCCTCGGCTATCTACCTTTTCCACCAGCTCTGATGACCTTCGTGCTGGTCTCTCCCAGCGTATTATCTCCCGTTGGTATCTACATTGGTCATCCCTGTCAGGGAACAAATTGCGAGCCATTAAACCTGTGCCTGATCTCTGGTCAACGTCATCTCGACCCTCCCGCCGAGAGGAGATTGTTCTAGCCCGGCTTCGTATTGGCCACTGCCGTTTTAGCCACCAGCATTTATTACGTGGTGGTCCTACTCCCTTATGTGAGCACTGTGATGCACCTTTTACTGTGAACCATCTTTTAGTGCAATGTCCATTTTTTAACCGTCTCCGTCATGATCTGTGTTTCCCATTTGAATTGTCTGACATTTTAGCTGATGACCCGCAATCGGTTAACAGAGTTTTACTTTTTATACATCGTGCAAATATGGCGAAAGCCATTTAATTTCTAACCCCGGTTCTTTTTTACTATGGGCAGTGTTGGGCGCTAATGACCACTGCAGTTGTGCGCCCTAAAACCACAAAAAAAAAAAACCATACCCGTGAACATTGCCCAAATGCAGCAAAGTGTCACTTGTGGTAGGGACGCCCATAAGGGGGATTGCCCACCTCCGTCCCCTCACTGCCTAAACTGCAACGGTGACCATGCGGCTTCCTCTCGCGACTGCCCTGTATACAAGGATGAGAAGGTAATGCAGCAAATTCGGGTTACGGAGAAGGTATCAACATCTGCCGCTCGTAAGTTGTTGGCGAGTCGAAAGCCCACTGTCCTCCCAGCGGGTACATACAATAAGGTACTCACCTCAACTCGACATACCAAGGATTCCAGTACCGAGACATGTGACTTCACTTTCGCTGACACAATGGTGCGATCCGCCAGCACGAAGATTGCCCGTTCCACGTCCCCGCTTCCTCCTGCTGCTTCTAAGGTACAGTCTTCGTCAACCTCTAGTAAACCGCGGGCACCTAAACAAGATGCCCGGACCTTGAAAAAGTAACCCGTCCGTGAGGATTTTCTGCGTTCTCAGGCTTCCCAACCGTCAACTGCCTCTTCCCGCTGTCACTCTTCCAGAAGAGCTGAGAAGAAAGAGTTCCTCTCCTTCCCCGCTGAGGCGTGACCCATCCGTCACGCTGTCCAACAGTTGCCGGCCTCGGCCGTCTTCTGTTTCACCGGGTCGCTCGGTCCGCCAGGCACCCTGCCCTCTACCGGCGGTGGAAACTGACCGTCCTGATCAACTCAGGGAGGTGGCAGGCGCGTCGGTCGAACCTATGGACCACGACCCTTTGCCCCTGGACAGCGATAGCAGTGCTCCCTCGAAATCCGGTCCTCAGCGGCCGTTGAGGTGACCCCGCATGCTAGTTGGTTTTTATCCTTCTTTCTTCTCTCATTTTTATCATGGCGCTCCTTCGATGGAATATTCGCGGCATTCGTTCCAATCGGGAGGAGTTAAAACTACTACTTCGATTGCACTGCCCGCTTCCAGTCTGCCTCCAAGAAACTAAGTTGCGTCCCCGTGATCGTGCAGACTTTACACACTACACCTCTGTGCGGTTCGACCTGCCACCCGTGGAAGGTATCCCAGCCCATGGAGGGGTTCTGATGCTTCTTCGAGACGACGTCTATTACCATCCCATTTCATTGCATACTCACCTACAGGCAGTTGCCGTCCGCATCACTTTATCCACATTTACCTTTTCCCTCTCTAATATTTATTCGCCATCGTCATCTGCCCTTACTAGAGCAGATGTGCTACACCTTGTTGATCAGCTCCCTTCACCTTTCGTGTTGATAGGCGACTTTAATGCCCACCACCCCCTATGGGGCTCTCCGGCACCTTGTCCGAGAGGCTCCCTTTTGGTGGACCTTCTCCAACACCTCGATCTTTTCTGCATCAACACCGGTGCACCAACCTTCCTTTCAGACACAACACACACTTATTCCCATATAGACCTCGCAATATGCACTCCTCAGCTTCCCGGTCGGTTTAAGTGGTATGCACTTTCTGACACGTACTCGAGTGACCATTTCCCCTGTATCATCCACATTCTGCATCATTCCCCATCTCCTCGTCCCACCAGTTGGAACATTTCTAAAGCCGACTGGGGGCTTTATTCTACCATGGCTGTTTTTCACGATCGGGATTTTCCCACCTGTGACAGTCAGGTCGACTACCTCACAGAGGTTATTCTCACAGCTGCCGAACGTTCCATACGTCGTACTTCCTCTTCTCCACGTCGTGTCCCGGTCCCTTGGTGGACTGCAGCCTGCCGCGACGCGCTTAGAGCCCGGCGCCGTGCTTTACGCACCTTCCGCCGCCACCCGACTTTGGAGAATTGCATACATTATAAACGTATGAGAGCGCAATGTCGTCGTATCATGAACGACAGCAAGAAAGCTTGCTGGACTGCTTTTACTAGTTCTTTTAACCGTTTTACTCCCTCCACGTTTGTTTGGCGTGGCCTACGCCGTCTATCCGGCATTAAGGTCCACTCCCCGATTCCTGGCCTGACAGTGGAGAACGCAGTCCTCATGGACCCCTCTGACGTTTCCAACGCATTGGGCCGTTTCTTTGCGGAGGTTTCGAGCTCAGCCCATTACCACCCTGCCTTTCTCCCTTGCAAACGGGTAGAGGAGGCCCGGCCGCTTTCTTTCCACTCTTTTAATCCTGAAAATTATAACGTCGCCTTCACCATGCAGGAGCTAGAGCGTGCTCTCGCCCTGTCCCGATCTTCTGCTCCCGGGCCCGATTCCATTCACATTGAAATGCTGAAGAACCTCTCTCCTGCGGGCAAGTGCTTTCTTCTCAGTACCTACAATCGCATATGGACTGAAGGTCATGTTCCCACAAGTTGGCGTGAAGCCATTATTGTCCCCATCCCCAAACCAGGGAAGGACAAACACCTTCCTTCCAGTTATCGCCCCATTTCTCTGACGAGCTGCGTCTGTAAGGTGATGAAACGCATGGTTAACGCTCGGTTGGTCTGGCTCCTCGAATCTCGCCGCCTCCTGACTAATATCCAATGCGGTTTTCGTCGACACCGCTCTGTTGGTGATCACCTCGTTACGTTGTCGACCTTCATGATGAACAACTTTCTAAAGAAGCGTCAAACAGTAGCAGTGTTCTTCGACTTGGAGAAGGCATACGATACCTGCGGGCATTCTCCGCACATTGCACACATGGGGCCTTCGGGGCCGCCTTCCTCTTTTCATTCAAGCGTTTTTGGCGGATCGCAAGTTCCGGGTACGGGTGGGCTCTGTTTTGTCATATAACTTTTGCCAGGAGAATGGGGTACCACAGGGCTCCGTCTTGAGTGTGGTGCTCTTTGCCATTGCAATCAATCCGATCGTAGATTGCCTTTTAGCCGACGTCTCCGGATCTCTTTTTGTTGACGATTTCGCAATTTATTGCAGCGCCCAGCGGACGTGCCTCTTGGAGCGTTGTCTTCAACGCTGTCTTGACCGTCTATATTCCTGGAGCATCGCAAACGGCTTCAGATTCTCCACTGAGAAAACGGTGTGTATAAACTTCTGGAGATACAAGGAATTTCTTCCACCCTCTCTACATCTCGGCCCTGTTGCTCTCCCTTTCGTGGAGACTACGAAATTCTTGGGACTCATGTTGGATCGTAAACTTTGCTGGTCCACACACGTGTCCTACCTGGCTGCCTGTTGTGCCCGATCCCTTAACGTTCTTCGTGTCCTCAGTGGCACGTCATGGGGAGCGGACCGTACCGTCCTGCTTCACCTTTACCAGGCCATTGTTCAGTCGAAGCTCGACTACGGAAGCCTTGTATACTCTTCTGCACGGCCGTCGATTCTCCGCCGTCTCAACTCTATCCACCATCGGGGTTTACGTCTGGCGACCGGTGCATTTTATATCAGCCCTGTTGAAAGTCTGTATGCCGAGGCTGCTATATTACCCTTGACCACTCGGCGTGACATACTTTTATCTCGGTACGCATGCCGCCTGCGATCGATGCCCAACCATCCATCTTACCGATTTGGCATACCGCTCGAGACTTGTCGAACTTCGTTCGCGGTTCGATAACGCCATATTTATTTACACTGATGGTTCCAAGAGCACTGCCGGTGTCGGATCTTCCTTCGTCGTTGAGGACAACCGTTTCCAATACAAGCTCCCTGACCGGTGTTTTAACTTCACGGCTGAGCTTTTCGCCCTCCACCAGGCCGTTTTGTACACCTGCCGCCACCGCCAACCTTTCTATGCCATCTGTTCGGACTCCCTTAGTGCCCTGCAGAGTCTTAAGGACCCTTTGTCGCACCATCCTCTCGTGTATCGGATCCAACGCTCCCTCCAGTTGCTAGCAGATTACAGCTGTCACGTTTCTTTCCTGTGGGTCCGTGGCCACGTAGGTGTGCCCGGGAATGAGACCGCAGACATAGCGGCCAAGGTCGCAGCTCTTTTACCTCGCGTGGCTACCTTTTGCGTCCCGTCTGACGATGTTCAACGGGCTCTCCGCCGGAGTATCGTGTCGCAATGGCACAGTGCGTGGTTTTCAATGTCCAACAATAAATTGCGAACTGTAAAACCGATCCCGACCGCTTGGAGGACCTCCTCACGCCCCTCTCGGCGGGAGGACGTCATCCTGGCCCGGTTGCGGATCGGTCACTGCCGTTTCAGCCACCGTCACTTGCTGTCCGCCGACCCTCCACCGCTGTGCTCCTGCGGTGAACTGCTGACCGTGCGACATGTTTCACTGTCTTGCGTACTTTTTAATCATCTCCGTGTAGCCCTTCACTTTCCGTCTACTCTGGAGGAAATTTTAGCTGATGACACACGGGCAGCTGCTAGAGTTTTGCGTTTTATCAAATTGGCCAACTTATCGAAGGGTATCTAACCCTTTTAATTGTCTTTTATCTTTCGTTTTTAGCCTCTTCTTGATGTTCTGACAGTCACCATTTTTTTGAGATCATAGCAAATCTATTTTTTTGACTGGGCGCTAATGACCATAGACGTTGTGCGCCCTAAAACCACAGAAAAGTGTGAATACCTCTTCCAAATCTTCATCTTCAGCAGTGAAACCACAGATCAAGACCCGTAAGACTGAGGAGCATTCACGCGAGGATTTCCTCCGCACATCTTTCAAAACATCTGAGCCTGCCAAGGAACTTCACCAGGGTTCCAAGACGTAGGGGGAAAACTTCCCCTCTTCTACCTCACAATGCGACGATGGCATCCCCTGGAAGCCTATAGCCTCTCCAGGTGCATCAGCAAAAGATATGGCTGCCGACCAACCTGCGCTGCTGCCATAACCTCTGAGAATATGGAACAAAATCTTCCCGTCCGACACCACCAGTTGCGAACATTCACATTGTGACCCGAAGCCTTCATCGGGCTGATGACCATCTCCATCTCTTTTTATCCTACTATGGATATCCTTCAATGGAACATTGTGGTATCCAGTTCACTTGGACAGAACTGCAGCTTCTTACGCGAATATATCATCCAATTATCTTCTCTCTACAGGAGACAAAATTTCTCCATGGTACTCGAATTATTTTCCTACGCAACACTGCCGTTCGCTTTGACCTTCCTCCAGTGGCAGAAATTCCAGCCCACGCGTGCATAATGTTGCTCATTCAGGATGACGTACACAGTACACCCGTCTCTTTGTGTACTCCAGTACAAGCCAACGCTCTCTGATAAACCTTCCTGGATTTATCTTCACACTGCAATATTTACGCTCCTTCCTCCTTTCCCATCACTAGTTTTGTGTCCCAGCCTCGTCGCCGCTTTTGTCTCGTTTCCGTCGTAGTTGTCGGTGGCGGAATAGGAAGACCGACACAGGAATGAAGGATGCACGCATGTGCAGGTACGGAGGTGAGCAGCCAGTGAGACAGCAGAAATTAGAAACACTAGAGTAAATTAGAACGATATATATATATTGCACAGAATTTATACAATACTTAACTTTTACATAGATCAGTACTGCAGAATGCTGATACATAGTTGAGCTAGAGGCCTGCCTAGTGCCTATCAGATAGCCAAGTGTTCACTGGTGCCTATCCGATTCCGAAGTGCTAACTGGTTCCTATCTCAGTCCCAAGTGAACGATGTCGTTCAGTGGTGGCCACGAGTGGAGTTGTAGCAGATGGCGCTCGTGGCTGACGTAAGAATGCCGCGCCGTGCGTGCATGGCGGCGCGCGGCGAAAGTAGGTGGCGCGCACTTTAGACTTGTGCGACACAACAACTAGATCTGATCTCGATCTTATTGAGCAGCTTCCACGTCCGTTTTTGGTGGTGGGCGATTTCAACGCCCACCACCCCATTTGGGGCTCCCCACGACCATGTCCACGGGCTCCCTCCTGGCACATATACTGAACCACCTTCAGCTCATCTGCCTTAACACTGGTGAACTAACTTATCTTTTGGACTCCACAAACACTTTCAGCCACATAGATCTCCTGTTGTGATATGTAAAATTACATTTTATATATATGGTGTTTGAATTTCCTAGCAAGTGGTTTCTAAAAGTACTACAATAAAGACAGTTGATAGTGTAAAACAATAAAACGTTACTATAAAGAAGTAAAAGCCTGAGTGTGAGAGTGTGAGAGTGTGAGAGTGTGAGAGTGTGAGAGTGTGAGAGTGTGAGAGTGTGAGAGTGTGAGAGTGTGAGAGTGTGAGAGTGTGAGAGTGTGAGAGTGTGAGAGTGTGAGAGTGTGAGAGTGTGAGAGTGTGAGAGTGTGAGAGTGTGAGAGTGTGAGAGTGTGAGAGTGTGAGAGTGTGAGAGTGTGAGAGTGTGAGAGTGTGAGAGTGTGAGAGTGTGAGAGTGTGAGAGTGTGAGAGTGTGAGAGTGTGAGAGTGTGAGAGTGTGAGAGTGTGAGAGTGTGAGAGTGTGAGAGTGTGAGAGTGTGAGAGTGTGAGAGTGTGAGAGTGTGAGAGTGTGAGAGTGTGAGAGTGTGAGAGTGTGAGAGTGTGAGAGTGTGAGAGTGTGAGAGTGTGAGAGTGTGAGAGTGTGAGAGTGTGAGAGTGTGAGAGTGTGAGAGTGTGAGAGTGTGAGAGTGTGAGAGTGTGAGAGTGTGAGAGTGTGAGAGTGTGAGAGTGTGAGAGTGTGAGAGTGTGAGAGTGTGAGAGTGTGAGAGTGTGAGAGTGTGAGAGTGTGAGAGTGTGAGAGTGTGAGAGTGTGAGAGTGTGAGAGTGTGAGAGTGTGAGAGTGTGAGAGTGTGAGAGTGTGAGAGTGTGAGAGTGTGAGAGTGTGAGAGTGTGAGAGTGTGAGAGTGTGAGAGTGTGAGAGTGTGAGAGTGTGAGAGTGTGAGAGTGTGAGAGTGTGAGAGTGTGAGAGTGTGAGAGTGTGAGAGTGTGAGAGTGTGAGAGTGTGAGAGTGTGAGAGTGTGAGAGTGTGAGAGTGTGAGAGTGTGAGAGTGTGAGAGTGTGAGAGTGTGAGAGTGTGAGAGTGTGAGAGTGTGAGAGTGTGAGAGTGTGAGAGTGTGAGAGTGTGAGAGTGTGAGAGTGTGAGAGTGTGAGAGTGTGAGAGTGTGAGAGTGTGAGAGTGTGAGAGTGTGAGAGTGTGAGAGTGTGAGAGTGTGAGAGTGTGAGAGTGTGAGAGTGTGAGAGTGTGAGAGTGTGAGAGTGTGAGAGTGTGAGAGTGTGAGAGTGTGAGAGTGTGAGAGTGTGAGAGTGTGAGAGTGTGAGAGTGTGAGAGTGTGAGAGTGTGAGAGTGTGAGAGTGTGAGAGTGTGAGAGTGTGAGAGTGTGAGAGTGTGAGAGTGTGAGAGTGTGAGAGTGTGAGAGTGTGAGAGTGTGAGAGTGTGAGAGTGTGAGAGTGTGAGAGTGTGAGAGTGTGAGAGTGTGAGAGTGTGAGAGTGTGAGAGTGTGAGAGTGTGAGAGTGTGAGAGTGTGAGAGTGTGAGAGTGTGAGAGTGTGAGAGTGTGAGAGTGTGAGAGTGTGAGAGTGTGAGAGTGTGAGAGTGTGAGAGTGTGAGAGTGTGAGAGTGTGAGAGTGTGAGAGTGTGAGAGTGTGAGAGTGTGAGAGTGTGAGAGTGTGAGAGTGTGAGAGTGTGAGAGTGTGAGAGTGTGAGAGTGTGAGAGTGTGAGAGTGTGAGAGTGTGAGAGTGTGAGAGTGTGAGAGTGTGAGAGTGTGAGAGTGTGAGAGTGTGAGAGTGTGAGAGTGTGAGAGTGTGAGAGTGTGAGAGTGTGAGAGTGTGAGAGTGTGAGAGTGTGAGAGTGTGAGAGTGTGAGAGTGTGAGAGTGTGAGAGTGTGAGAGTGTGAGAGTGTGAGAGTGTGAGAGTGTGAGAGTGTGAGAGTGTGAGAGTGTGAGAGTGTGAGAGTGTGAGAGTGTGAGAGTGTGAGAGTGTGAGAGTGTGAGAGTGTGAGAGTGTGAGAGTGTGAGAGTGTGAGAGTGTGAGAGTGTGAGAGTGTGAGAGTGTGAGAGTGTGAGAGTGTGAGAGTGTGAGAGTGTGAGAGTGTGAGAGTGTGAGAGTGTGAGAGTGTGAGAGTGTGAGAGTGTGAGAGTGTGAGAGTGTGAGAGTGTGAGAGTGTGAGAGTGTGAGAGTGTGAGAGTGTGAGAGTGTGAGAGTGTGAGAGTGTGAGAGTGTGAGAGTGTGAGAGTGTGAGAGTGTGAGAGTGTGAGAGTGTGAGAGTGTGAGAGTGTGAGAGTGTGAGAGTGTGAGAGTGTGAGAGTGTGAGAGTGTGAGAGTGTGAGAGTGTGAGAGTGTGAGAGTGTGAGAGTGTGAGAGTGTGAGAGTGTGAGAGTGTGAGAGTGTGAGAGTGTGAGAGTGTGAGAGTGTGAGAGTGTGAGAGTGTGAGAGTGTGAGAGTGTGAGAGTGTGAGAGTGTGAGAGTGTGAGAGTGTGAGAGTGTGAGAGTGTGAGAGTGTGAGAGTGTGAGAGTGTGAGAGTGTGAGAGTGTGAGAGTGTGAGAGTGTGAGAGTGTGAGAGTGTGAGAGTGTGAGAGTGTGAGAGTGTGAGAGTGTGAGAGTGTGAGAGTGTGAGAGTGTGAGAGTGTGAGAGTGTGAGAGTGTGAGAGTGTGAGAGTGTGAGAGTGTGAGAGTGTGAGAGTGTGAGAGTGTGAGAGTGTGAGAGTGTGAGAGTGTGAGAGTGTGAGAGTGTGAGAGTGTGAGAGTGTGAGAGTGTGAGAGTGTGAGAGTGTGAGAGTGTGAGAGTGTGAGAGTGTGAGAGTGTGAGAGTGTGAGAGTGTGAGAGTGTGAGAGTGTGAGAGTGTGAGAGTGTGAGAGTGTGAGAGTGTGAGAGTGTGAGAGTGTGAGAGTGTGAGAGTGTGAGAGTGTGAGAGTGTGAGAGTGTGAGAGTGTGAGAGTGTGAGAGTGTGAGAGTGTGAGAGTGTGAGAGTGTGAGAGTGTGAGAGTGTGAGAGTGTGAGAGTGTGAGAGTGTGAGAGTGTGAGAGTGTGAGAGTGTGAGAGTGTGAGAGTGTGAGAGTGTGAGAGTGTGAGAGTGTGAGAGTGTGAGAGTGTGAGAGTGTGAGAGTGTGAGAGTGTGAGAGTGTGAGAGTGTGAGAGTGTGAGAGTGTGAGAGTGTGAGAGTGTGAGAGTGTGAGAGTGTGAGAGTGTGAGAGTGTGAGAGTGTGAGAGTGTGAGAGTGTGAGAGTGTGAGAGTGTGAGAGTGTGAGAGTGTGAGAGTGTGAGAGTGTGAGAGTGTGAGAGTGTGAGAGTGTGAGAGTGTGAGAGTGTGAGAGTGTGAGAGTGTGAGAGTGTGAGAGTGTGAGAGTGTGAGAGTGTGAGAGTGTGAGAGTGTGAGAGTGTGAGAGTGTGAGAGTGTGAGAGTGTGAGAGTGTGAGAGTGTGAGAGTGTGAGAGTGTGAGAGTGTGAGAGTGTGAGAGTGTGAGAGTGTGAGAGTGTGAGAGTGTGAGAGTGTGAGAGTGTGAGAGTGTGAGAGTGTGAGAGTGTGAGAGTGTGAGAGTGTGAGAGTGTGAGAGTGTGAGAGTGTGAGAGTGTGAGAGTGTGAGAGTGTGAGAGTGTGAGAGTGTGAGAGTGTGAGAGTGTGAGAGTGTGAGAGTGTGAGAGTGTGAGAGTGTGAGAGTGTGAGAGTGTGAGAGTGTGAGAGTGTGAGAGTGTGAGAGTGTGAGAGTGTGAGAGTGTGAGAGTGTGAGAGTGTGAGAGTGTGAGAGTGTGAGAGTGTGAGAGTGTGAGAGTGTGAGAGTGTGAGAGTGTGAGAGTGTGAGAGTGTGAGAGTGTGAGAGTGTGAGAGTGTGAGAGTGTGAGAGTGTGAGAGTGTGAGAGTGTGAGAGTGTGAGAGTGTGAGAGTGTGAGAGTGTGAGAGTGTGAGAGTGTGAGAGTGTGAGAGTGTGAGAGTGTGAGAGTGTGAGAGTGTGAGAGTGTGAGAGTGTGAGAGTGTGAGAGTGTGAGAGTGTGAGAGTGTGAGAGTGTGAGAGTGTGAGAGTGTGAGAGTGTGAGAGTGTGAGAGTGTGAGAGTGTGAGAGTGTGAGAGTGTGAGAGTGTGAGAGTGTGAGAGTGTGAGAGTGTGAGAGTGTGAGAGTGTGAGAGTGTGAGAGTGTGAGAGTGTGAGAGTGTGAGAGTGTGAGAGTGTGAGAGTGTGTGAGTGTGTGAGTGAGAGTGTGTGAGTGTGTGAGTGTGTGAGTGTGTGAGTGTGTGAGTGTGTGAGTGTGTGAGTGTGTGAGTGTGTGAGTGTGTGAGTGTGTGAGTGTGTGAGTGTGTGAGTGTGAGAGTGTGAGAGTGTGTGAGTGTGTGAGTGTGTGAGTGTGTGAGTGTGTGAGTGTGTGAGTGTGAGAGTGTGAGAGTGTGAGAGTGTGTGAGTGTGTGAGTGTGAGAGTGTGAGAGTGTGAGAGTGTGAGAGTGTGAGAGTGTGTGAGTGTGTGAGTGTGAGAGTGTGTGAGTGTGTGAGTGTGAGCGAGAGTGTGAGTGCGCGCGAGAGTGCGCGCGAGAGTGTGAGCGAGAGTGTGAGTGCGCGCGAGAGTGCGCGCGAGAGTGTGAGCGAGAGTGTGAGTGCGCGCGAGAGTGTGAGCGAGAGTGTGAGTGCGCGCGAGAGTGTGAGCGAGAGTGTGAGTGCGCGCGAGAGTGTGAGCGAGAGTGTGAGTGCGCGCGAGAGTGTGAGCGAGAGTGTGAGTGCGCGCGAGAGTGTGAGCGAGAGTGTGAGTGCGCGCGAGAGTGTGAGCGAGAGTGTGAGTGCGCGCGAGAGTGTGAGCGAGAGTGTGAGTGCGAGCGAGAGTGCGCGCGAGAGTGTGAGTGTGAGCGAGAGTGCGCGCGAGAGTGCGCGCGAGAGTGCGAGCGAGAGTGCGCGCGAGAGTGCGAGCGAGAGTGCGCGCGAGAGTGCGAGCGAGAGTGCGCGCGAGAGTGCGAGCGAGAGTGCGCGCGAGAGTGCGAGCGAGAGTGCGCGCGAGAGTGTGTTACGATATCAAAAAGGAAAATCTCTATAAAAGTACAACTGGTTATGGGCCCAGGGCTCTAAAACAAAAAGTGTGCTAGTGACTATATATAGTATCTGGTGTTGTTTCTGTGAATGTTACTCTTATAAAACATTCTGAAAGTATTGTTAAATTAAATAAAATAAAAATTCTTCAACAAGAATTGGGAGAAACTAGTGGAATACAAGTGCTTCAACATATCCACTATGGAATGCTGAAGTAAAAATCTTGTTTGGAGCAAAAGACTTCTGGTCAATGGTAAGTAGTGAAGAAAGACTAGAAAGCTGTTGTGTAGATGTAGAAAAGAAAAAGAAATGGAACATTAAAGACTCAAGAGCAAAGTACATTATCATGAAGGCTTTGGACAAGAGTATCAAGACACAAGTGATTACTTATGACACATCTAAAAAATGTGAGAAACTGGAAAAGATGTTAGAGAGATACTGTGCAGAGGTCTCAGGCATTGCTTCAGGACTTTTACAATTTTATATTTGATAAAGGTAAGGATATTGTCACTAATATTGGAGATTTACAGAACATTGTGTTTCAATTGAACAGAATAGAAAAAAAAACCGGTTTTGATTTTATGATCATGAACAAAATGAGTGTTGCCAGAAAAATAAAAGTATTTTGAAGCAGCGTGGGATTCAGCTCCTGTTGATGAAAGAACCATGGACAACTTAATTGCTAGACTTATGAAAAAAGAAGAAAAATTTCACAAAGAAAAGAATAAAGAAGAAACAGTGGCATTCAAAACAACTTACAAGAAGAAAATGTAAGAAAAGTCTTTTACCAGAGGAAACAAAACAGATAACTGGAATAAATACAAGAAATGTGACTATTGTAACAGAGAATCATATATTTAAAGATTGTCTGTATAAGCCTATACCAAAGAGTGAAAATTGCATATATTGTAAAAAGAACAATCCGAGTGAAAGATGCAAATTCAAGGATCAGCACATTACAGGAAAAAAGACGAAAATGAAAAAGCAGTCATGCTAGTAGCAGAAGCCAATTTTTCAGAAAGAAACGTACTGAATTTTTCTGAAGAGAATATTCACACTTTGTTTGCAGCAGGCATTGCATGCACAGGACATATGTCACATGAAGAAAGAACAATGACAAATCTGAAGAAAATAGATGTGCAAATAAATGTGGCCACTGAGAATGGTTTTATTACAGCTGACAAAAGGGGTAAAGTAGAATCACATACACTGATTATGGAAGTAGTTCTTTATACTCCCAAGCTAAGAAGAAATTTGTTCTCAGTTCATGCAGCAACACAAAAAGGTGCCATAGTAATTTTTGATGATAAAAAGGTGCAAGTAATAAGATTCTAATGTTGTTTTGGAAGGATATAAAGATGAGAATGGTCTGTACTTAATTGACATGAATCAAGAGAAAGAACAAGCTCTATTGACAGAGAAACAAGATGACATTAAAATATGGCTTGAAAAACTGACATCTCAATTTTTCTGATGTGAAAAAAATTGTGATTTGTGTCATGGTGTACCAGACATTTTGAAGAAGACTGTCAGTTAGCCAAGAAAACAAGAAATCGCTTCAATACAGAAAGACAACGAGCAACTAGAATAATACAAAGAATTCACTCAGATCGTTCTCGATAAATATCTCCAGAATCTGTAAATGCTGAAAATTGTCATGACTTGTCTAGATGATTATTCAAACTTTTTGACTGTGTATCTACTCAGAACAAAGGATGAAGCTGTTGAATATATGAAATAGTATGTTAACGAAGTGGAAGCTAAGTTTAACTCAAAAGTGTCAGAAATAAGGTGTGACAGAGGTGGTGAGTTTAGAAGTAATGTGTTCAAAGACTGGTATACAGAAAAAGGAATTGTTTTGGATAACTCCCTTCCCCATACTACACAACTAAATGGCAAAGCTGAAAGAGTAAATCTCACCCTTATGAACAAGAGCTATGTTGAAAGCAGCAAAATGCAGTAATGATATGTGGGGATACTGTGTTGAGACAGCAGCATATTTGATAAACAGAAGCCCAACTCATGCAGTATAAACCACTCCTGCTGAAATCTGGTATGGAAGAAAACCAGACATTTCAAATTTAGGCATCTTTGGAACTGAAGTGTACAGTAAACAACTTGGAAAACTGAAGAAATTAGATGACAGAGCACAAAAAGAAATTTTCGTGGGATGTGCTAGAAATGGTTACAGAATAATGAATCCAGTAACTAAAAATGTAAGAATTTCAAGAGATGTGACATTCACAAATAAATTCCCTGAACAGGAAAGAAGACAGAGGAGTTTATTGGCATGGGAAGATGAGGTGCAAGAAGAAAATAATTTAGACAATTATAGAGATGAGAATAACCCAGAAAATAATGAGAAAGTAGAAGAAGAAAATAAACCTGAAAATATTGAGGATGAAGAAAAAAACAATGAACAAAATGAAGAAAATCGCCATGATGGATACGAACTGAAGAACAGAAACCGTCTGAAGAAACCAACAGGATTTGTTGATTATGAACTCAATGAATCAGATACATAAGATCTCTTAACATATCAAGAGTGTATGAAAAGCGGAGACAAACTAAAAAAGCAAGCAGCTATAGAAGAGAAGCCTGCAAAAGAATAATACATGGACAAAAATTAAGAAAGATGTAGAAGGAAAAACATTATAACCAGTAAATGGGTAATGAAACTTAAAGAAGATGGTCGCTATAAAGCAAGACTTGTTGCAAAAGGTTGTCAAGTCACAAGAAATACATTTCAAAGAAATTTTTAATCCAGTGGTGGATACAAATTCCCTTAGATTGATTCTTGCGATAGCTGAGAGTGTCTATATTATACAGACTTTTGCCGTAAAAACTGACTTTTTGTACGGAGAACTTGATGTACCAGTGTATATGAAGATTCCTGAAGGATACAAAGATAAAGGCGAAATTAGCATTCTGAAGAAATACTTGCGTGGATTGAAACACGCCCCTTTAAAATGGAATAAGAGATTAACACATTTCCTAAGACAACAAAGAATGCAGCAGCTGAAGACAGATCAATGCATTTTCAAAGATGAAACCGGAGAGTTATTTCTTGCTGTTCATGTGGATGATGGAATCCTCATGGGGAAATAACGAAAACAGAATGAATATACTGCTTGAAAATTTACAGATAGAATTTGATATGACAGTCTTAGCAAATCCAAACACCTATTTGGGTATAGAAATTGTAAGAAGCAAAGATGGTCTAATCCTGCACCAGGAAAACTATGCTATCAAAGTGCTGAAAAAGTATGGTATGATAGACAGCAAGAAAATGACAACACCAATTGCTGAAAGTAATGATTTGCAATTCTGAGGATGAGAATTTTCCTTATAGACAAGCAGTTGGAAGTTTGTTATATTTATCCAAGAAACAAGACCAGATCTTTCAGTGTAAATTATGAAAGCAGACATGTAGAAAATCCTAACAAGGCTGATGTCAAAAATATAAAAACACTGACGTACATAAATGGAACAAAGAACGCAGGGATATTTTACAAGCACAACCACGAATATGACCAAGAAGAATCGCAGCAAGAAGTGATCCTCAAAGCATTCTGCGATGCTGACTTCGCAGGAGATTTGAAGACGAGAAAAAGCACAACTGGCTATGTGATACTATAATTCAGCAATAGTCTGGAACTCAAGGAAACAGAGTATTGTAGCACTCTCCACAACTGAAGCTGAATATATATCAGCAGCAGAGTGCTGCAAAGAACTTAAGTATTTAAAAAGTCTACTCATTTAACTGACAGGAAGAAACGTGAAAATAATTCTATTGGTGGACAATCAGAGTACCATAGAATTAGTCAAGTCAGGTCAACTCAGCCATAGAAGTAAACACATTGATGTTAGATACCATTTTATTTCTGAAATGTATCATGATGGTATGTTTGAAATATCTTACTGTCCTACTAAAGAACAAGTGGCTAATCTCCTGATCAAACCCGTGGTAAGAAGGAAGTTTGAGAAGTTCAGAGACAAGATTTTGGAGTGCAAGGAAGAGTAATGTGTAAAAAAAGTAGTTTCTAAGAGTAATACAATAAAAACAGTTGCAAGTGTAAAACAATAAAACGGTACTATAAAGAAGTAAAATCCTGTGTGTGTGTGTGTGTGTGTGTGTGTGTGTGTGTGTGTGTGTGTGTGTGTGTGTGTCATTACAAATATTGAAAAAATGTGTTTATATATGTATGCAGTTACTGATACATGATAGCAAAGAGGAAAATCTCTAAAATTACAGCATCTGCACTGCTCAGCTGGCACGGCGTCTTGGTCTGTTCTCACACACATTCGAGCGATCATTTTCCCTGTGTAATTCACTTAATGACGCCTGGTACCCTTGAGCATCCACACCGCTGGCAGATAATCAAAGCGGACTGGGAGCTCTGCTCGTCACTGGCGGATTTTGGTACTCATAAATGTCCTAGTATGGACGACAGAGTGGAACACATTACCACAGTTATTGTCACAGTCGCAGAATGTTCCATCCTCTGTAAGACTACCCAAGCAGGTCCTCCCCTTGTCCCGTGATAGACTGCGGAATTCCGTGACCCTCTGAGAGCACGGCAATGTGCCCTTAAAACCTTCAAACAACGGCCCACGCGCGACAACTGCATCCGATACAAACGGCTGCAGGCCTATTGTCATCGCCTCTTCCGTGACTGTAAACGCGCCAGTTGGCCCTCATTCACGAGCTCTTTTGATAGGTCCACCCTTCTATCATTTGGGGTAACCTCAGAAACATATCATCTACTATGGCGCATACCTCGATTCCCGGTGTCGGAACTGACAGCATCGTAGACCCTCCACAAATAGCCAACTCACTGTGTCGGCATTTTCCAGAGGTCTCTAGTTTTTTACACTACACTGACGCTTTCCTCACTAGGAAACGGACGGTGCAGGCGACTCCATTGCTCTTAACCTCTCAGAACCGTGAATGCTACAATACAAAGTTTAGTATGCAAGAGCTTCACCACGCACTCTCGTCTTCGCGGTCCTCCGCTCCAGGACCAGATGGCATTCACGTAGCGATGTTGCAATACCTTTCACAAACGGGCTTGCACTTCCCACTGGCCACCTGCAACCGCATATGGATAGAAAGCACCTTTCCGCGACGCTGGCGTGAAGCCATAGTCATTCCAATACCAAAGCCTGGGAAGGACAAATTTTTCCCAGTTACCGCCCCATTTCCCTCACAAGTAGCGTATGCAAGGTAATGGAACGCATCATTCATGGGCGCCTGGTATGGTGGGTTGAAAGGTGACATTTCTCTTCTACTGTCCAATGTGGGTTTCACAAGCACCGTTCTGCAATGGATCATCTTGTAGCCGTATCTACTTCAGTAATGAAAAACGTTTTACGGAAGTGACAGTAGAAATGTTCTTTGATCTGGAAAACCATTCGTCACCTGCTGGAGGATGGGCATCCTCCGCACCCTGCATACATGGGGTTTTTGCTGTCGTCTCCCAATGTTTAATAGACAATGTGTTTACAGTGCGTGTTGGTTCGGTTTTATCGAGCACTTTTATGCAGGAGAACGGGGTCCCTCAGGGCTCGATCCTGAGCGTCGTTTCATTTGCAGTGGCAATTAATTCTATAGCCGATCATCTACCACCGGGAGTGTCGACGTCCCTCTTCGTCGAGGACTTCGCGATCTACAGCAGCTCTGAGCAAACGGGTCTCCCGGAGCGGCGCCTTCAGCGATGCCTAGACACTCTACACGTGAAGTATGGACACTGAAATACGAGGTGCATTAAAGTTCTAAGGCCTCCGATTTTTTCTCTGGACTGGAACGAGATAGAAACGTTTGCATTGTTTTAAAATGAGGTCGCGTTCATTGACAATACGTCCCAGAGATGGCAGCACCGTACGGCGGATGGAATTTTATCGCCAGCGGCGAGAATGAGAGCTGTTATAGATGCTTAAAATGGCGACGTTTTCCTTACTTTATCAGCATGCAATCATTCGTTTTCTGAATTTGCGTGGTGTGACACCAATTGAAATTAGACAGTTGGAGACATATGGTGATGGAGTTATGGATGTGTTGAAAGTGCGTTCGTGGGTGCGACAGTTTAATGAAGGCAGAACATCGTGTGACAACAAACCAAAACAACTTCGGGCTCGCATAAGCCGGTCTGACGACATGATCGAAAAAGTGGAGAGAATTGTTTTGGGGATCGCCGGATGACTGTTGACAGATCGCCTCCAGAGTTTGCATTTCTGTGGGTTGTGTGCACACAATCCTGCATGACGACCTGAAAATGCGAAAATTGTCATCCAGGTGGGTGCCACGAATGCTGACGGACGACCACAAGGCTGCCCATGTGGCATGTTGCCAAGCAATGTTGACGAGCAACGATAGCATGAATGGGACTTTCTTTTCGTCGGTTGTGACAATGGATGAGATGTGTGTGCCATTTTTCAATCCAGAAACAAGGCACCAGTCAGCTCAATGGAAGCAAACAGATTCACCGCCACCAAAAAAATTTCGGGTAACCGTCAGTGCTGAAAAATGGTGTCCATGTTCTGAGACAGCGACGGCATAATCCTTACCCATTGCGTTCCAAAGGGCACTACGGTAACACGTACGAAAATGTTGTTAAGAACAAATAACTTCCTGCACTGCAACAAAAACGTCCGGGAAGGGCTGCGCGTGTGCTGTTTCACCAAGACAACACACCCGCACATTGAGCTAACGTTACGCAACAGTTTTTTCGTGATAACAACTTTGAAGTGATTCCTCATGCTCCCTACTCACCTAACCTGGCTCCTAGTGACTTTTGGCTTTTTCCATCAAAGACACACTCTCCATGGCCGCACATTCACCAGCTATGTTGCTATTGCCTCAGCGATTTTCCAGTGGTCAAAAGAGACTCCTAAAGAAGCCTTCGCCACTGCCATGGAATCATGGCATCAGCGTTGTGAAAAATGGGTACGTCTGCAGGGCGATTACGTCGAGAAGTAACGCCAGTTTCATCGATTTCGGGTGAGTAGTTAAATAGAAAACAAAATCGGAGGCCTTAGAACTTGAATGCCCCTCATATAAGCAGATCAAATGAGTTTTTTTTAACAATCATAACTTGGCATGAAGACGTATTTACTCATTACACACCACTATGAAAATAAAATGCATTGACTTACATTACAAGAAACCCACTATTCTCCGTCACAGGCTTTGGAAACAGTAATTACGGATACTGGCCTGGGCTCAATTCCGCGGAACTTCCTTGCTGTATGCCACAATTCATAGCTCATAATCATAAACATTTATTGGCCAATGCGGAGGTAAAACCCGAAACACTATTAGTGACAGTACACAAGTCACAAATTTGGTAAAACAATAAATAGCAGAATTGACAATATCAACTAGATACCAGGCGTGGAATGGCCAACTGTTATTCAACATTACGTAATTTAATATTTTCTCGCTATAGCGAACTTCTATTAGCGTCACTGTATAAAAGCGGGAAATTCGTGATAATCCCGGCCCGGCACAAATTTTCATGTGTCACTATTTGGTAGAAAATCCGTACCTTACACAGTGACGCTAAAAGTAATTCGCTGTTGAGAGAAAATATCACTGTAATTCGTCACCATACAGGAATTACGTGATTATTCCACATCGGTCGAACTAATGGTAATAGCAGGAAATGAGCCGCTAAGGTGTCTTCCCGAGTGAAGTTCCACTGATACCCCTTTTCCCCTCACCAAAACAGTCCTCTGTCATAATGCAAACCAGACAGAGGATGCACGTGCGCCCGTGCACGGTATGCGAGCTTCACTCAAACACGTGACGTAACAGCTGACGGCTCCTTTAGCCGCGAACGTCCAGACATACAAAAAAAGGAACTAGAATACAGTTCAACAAACGGGATCAATAACCAAACATTTCGAACTTCTGACATAAAAACGTACGTCTATACTACCTTGCGCAAGGTCAATTCTTTACTAGGTAATACAATTTAGACGTTCCCCCAGGGGGCCGACAGCTCTGTGGGTACGTGTGGCGCGCACGAGGCCCCGAGCAGAAACAGCCTTTTTTCCGCCCCAGGCTGCTTAACTTTCCCTCCCGGTTCATGCCTTCGCCCGGAGACGGGCGTCCTTTGCGACTCAAGGTTGTTTCCTGTCCTAGTTTTTCTTTTTCCTTGGTTTCTTCCTTTCCTAACCTTTGCTTCTGTCTCTCTCCTTGCTGTTATTTCCTAGCCTTCTTCTCCCCATCATTAGTCTCCGCTTCGGCGTTTGAGACACTTCTTTCTCTTAACTTCGTCTATTCTCCTTTTCTCCCTGTGCGTGTCTCAAGGCCGACCCATGCATTATCATGCATAGTAGGTGACGGGGTAACGCGTAATACCCGCCCCGGGTAGACAAATAGGCCACATACGTATCCCCTGGTAAAGGTCAGCTGGTACCTTCCGAACATGCCGATTGGTACGCCGGTCCGTTGACCTGAAGTGTGAACAATCACCTAAAGCGGGTAAGCCCTCAGAGAGGGCGCCCACTAGGAAAGAGAACGCCATTGGAGACGCCGATAATCGTGGGGGCACTTCCGCAAGGACTTCCTTCTCTTCTTTGGTGACTTTGACCCATAAAAGAAAAATCGATTCACCTCAGCATAAGGAAACCTTGCCCAATCTTCCTAAATTCTTAGTTTTTTCTCGAACCGACGGTAAAGATTTCACTTGTGTAAATCCTTTCGTCATTCAGAAAGGTGTTGATGAGATTGCTGGCCCTGTAAAGACCTGTATGCGTCAGCGCAATGGAACATAGTTGCTGGAAGCGGACAGTGTCTTCCAGGCACAAAGACTAATACGGACTATATTGCTACACACGTTTCCTGTCCAGGTAGAAGTGCATCGCAAGCTCAACTCGTCACGAGGGATAGTTTTCACGAGTTTCCTTGATGGGTTCTGACGGAGAAATATAAACCTACATGTCCGATAAGGGTGTAACAGCCATGCATAGGGTATTTAAAAAGATCGATAACGCAGCTGACACCACCTCGTACTGTTTTTGACGTTCGACAGTGTGCAAATCCAGTCAAAGGTCATAGCAGGATATGAAGTTATCTCCGTTCGCCCTTATGTACCAAAAACGACGCACTGTTTCCAATGCCATACATAAAACCACACCCGTCAATCTTGTCCTAATACAGCAACATGTCACTTGGGGTAGGGACGCCCTCAATGCCTTACCCCCCAGGGGGCCCCACAGCGCTTTTGTGGGTACGTGTGTGGCACACACGGGGCCCCGAGCCGAAGCGACCTTTCTTCCGTCCCAGGCCACTTCCCTCTTCCCCCCCGGTTTGTGCATTGGCCCGGAGACGGGCGTTTTTTTCATTAGTCCAAGGTTTCTTTTTCGCTTCCTCTGTCTTCTCTTCTTGGTCCTCTTTGTTTCCTGTTCTTCAGCCTTCCCCTCTTTTCCTTTCTCCTTGTTCTCGACTCACCCTTTAATCTCCGCCTCGGCGTTTGAGATTCTTCCTCCTTCATCCCCTTCTCTCCTTCCTCCTTTCTTTCCTCCCTGTGCATGTCTGAAGGTCGACCCACGCTCTGCGTAGCCGGTGACGGGGTAAGGCGTAACTCCCCACCCCGGGTAGACATGTAGGGCACGTACGTACCCCCCGGTAAAGGCCGGGCCCAGGGAGGGGTGATTACCCGAGCTGATACCTTCCGAACATGCCAATTGGTCCCTCCGTCCGTTCTGGGAGGTGTGACCTGAGGTGTGAACAGTCACCTAAGGCGGGTGCGCCCTCAGTGAAGGCCCCCACAAGGAAGGAGCGCGCCATCGGAGACGCCGGTAATCATCGGGGACACCTCCGCCATGAAACCTTCCACATCAACTATAACCCTGACCCATAAGCGGAAACATGATTCTCAGCCGCAAAAGGCATTGCCTAACATTGCAAAGTTCCTAGTGGTTTCACGTACCGACGATAAGGATTTTTCTTCAGTCAATCCGTTCATCATTCAGAAGGGTGTCGATGCGATCGCAGGTCCCTTGAAGACCTGCTCCAGGCAGCGCAACGGGACCTTGTTACTCGAAATAGAGAATGCGTTCCAGGTGCAGAAGTTACTTGGAGCTACACTTGTACATACTTTCCCTGTGAAGATGGAGGCTCACCGCACCCTCAACTCTTCGCGGGGGGTAGTGTACTCTAGATCGCTGGATGGGTTATCGGACGAGGAGATATTGAACTATATGTCAGATCAGGGAGTCACAGCTGTTCATCGCGTGATGAAAAAGGTCAACAATGACCTCGTGCCGACCCATACTATCTTCTTAACTTTTGACAGGGTTGACCTACCATCAAAAGTGAAAGCGGGCTATGAAGTCATTTCCGTTCGCCCGTACCTACCAAATCCTACACGCTGCTTCCATTGTCAAAGGTACAACCATACAAGTAAATCTTGTCCAAATGCAGCCAAGTGTGCCACCTGTGGCAGAGACGCTCATGAGGGTGAATGTCAACCTCCGTCACCTCGCTGCATTAATTGCATGGATGACCATGCTGCTTCTTCACGGGACTGCCCCGTTTATAAAGAAAAGCGGTTTATCCAAGAGATTCGCGTGAAGGAAAAGGTCTCCACCTATGCCGCTCGGAAATTATTAGCTAGTAGGAAGCACGCTGTACTCCCATCAGGTACCTTCACCCAGGTCCTCGTCTCCCCTCGACCAACTAAGGAGGTAGGCATCCAGACTTGCGATCTAACGTTCTGTGACACTGTCGTCAGGTCGGCTAGCCCAAAAATTGCTCGTTCCACCTCTCCCATCCCTTCTGCCCGTTCTACAACGAATTCGTCGACCAGTTCACACACATCCCGGGCACCCAAATCTGCTGCCTGGAGTTCAAAAAAAGAACCAGTCCGTGAAGATTTTCTGAAGACTCAGACTTCTCAATCGTCAACTGCATCTTCCACCCGTCATACTTCTAAGAAGGCTTCCAGAAAAAACAGCCCCCCCCTTCCCCACCGAGGCGTGACTCTTCGGTCACGCCATCCAACAGTTGCTGGCCTCGGCCGTCTTCTGTTTCACCGGGACGCTCCGTCTGTCGGGCACCCGGCCGTTTACCGGCGGTGGAAGCTGCCCCTCCTGATCAACTCCGGGAGGTGGCAGACGCGTCGATCGAACCAATGGAACATGACCCTTAGCCACTAGATGGTGATAGCAGTGTTCCCTCGAAGTCCGGTCCTCAGCGGCCGTCGAGGTGACCCCATCTGCTTGTTCCTTTTTATATCTTCTTTTCTTCTCTCATTTTTTATCATGGCGCTCCTTCAATGGAATATTCGCGGCATTCGTTCCAATCGGGAGGAATTAAAACTACTCCTTCGATTGCACTGCCCGCTTGTCGTCTGCCTCCAAGAAACTAAGTTGCGTCCAAGTGATCGTGCAGACTTTTCACACTAAACCTCTGTGCGGTTCGACCTGCCACCTGTGGAAGGTATCCCAGCCCATGGAGGGGTTCTGATACTTCTTTGAGACGTCTATTACCATCCCATTTCATTGCATACTCACCTACAGGCAGTTGCCGCCGCATCACTTTATCCACATTTTCCTTTTCCCTCTGTAATATCTATTCGCCATCGTCATCTGCCCTTACTAGGGCAGATGTGCTACACCTTGTTGATCAGCTCCCTTCACCTTTTGTGTTCCCCCCAGGGGGCCCACAGTTCTTTTGTGGGTACGTGTGTGGCGCGCACGGGGCCCCGAGCCGGAGCAGCCTTTCTTCTGCCCCAGGCTGCTTCACTGTCCCTCCCGGTTTATGCCTTCGCCCGGAGACGGGCATATTTCGTGAGCTACGGTGGTTCTTGTTGTCGTTTCTCTTATTCCTTCGTTCCTTCCTTTCTAACCCTTTGTTTTCTGTCTTTCTCTCCTTGTACTCTCCTAGCCTTCTTCTCCTCATTAGTCTCCGCTTCGGCGTTTGAGACACTTCTTCCTTCTTTCTCTTCACTTCCTCTATTCTTCTTCTTTCCTCCCTATGCGTCTCTGAAAGCCGACCCACGCATTATCATGCGTAGCAGGTGACGGGGTAACGCGTAATTCCCCGCCCCGGGTAGACAAGTAGGGCACGTACGTACCCCCAGGTAAAGGCCAGGCCCAGGGAGGGGTGATTACCCGAGCTGGTACCTTCCGAACGTGCCGATTGGTCCCTCCGTCAGTTCTCGGGAGGTGTGACCTGAGGTGTGAACAATCACCTAAGGCGGGTAAGCCCTCGGAGAGGGCCCCCACTAGGAAGGAGCGCGCCATCGGAGACGCCGGTAATCACGGAGGACACTTCCGCGATGACTTCCTTATCTTCTTTCGTGACGTTGACCCAGAAACGTAAGTTAGACTCGCCTCAGCCTAAAAAAAACTCTGCCTAATGTACCTAAATTTCTGGTTGTCTCTCGCACCGACGGAAAGGATTTCAATTCTGTCAATCCTTTCGTTATACAGAAAGGTGTCGATGCAATTGCTGGCCCTGTTAAAACCTGTTCACGTCAGCGCAATGGCACATTGTTGCTGGAAGTGGACAGTGCCTTCCAAGCCCAAAAACTGATACGTACTACGTTGTTGCACACGTTTCCAGTTAAGGTAGAAGCGCACCGCACACTCAACTCGTCACGGGGGGTAGTTTTTACGAGATCCCTTGACGGGTTGTCTGATGAAGACATCCAATCGTATATGTCCGATCAGGGTGTGACAGCCGTCCACAGGGTGATGAAAAAGGTCGATAACCAATTGACACCGACTCGTACTGTGTTTTTGACGTTCGACCGAGTTGACCTCCCGTCGAAGGTCAAAGCAGGGTATGAAGTCATCTCCGTCCGACCTTATGTGCCTAACCCAACGCGCTGTTTTCAGTGCCACAGGTACAACCATACCCGTGAACATTGCCCAAATGCAGCAAAGTGTGTCACTTGTGGTAGGGACGCCCGTGAGGGGTATTGCCCACCTCCGTCCCCTCACTGCCTAAACTGCAACGGTGACCATGCGGCTTCCTCTCGCGACTGCCCTGTATACAAGGATGAGAAGGTAATGCAGCAAATTCGGGTTACGGAGAGGGTATCGACATCTGCCGCTCGTAAGTTGTTGGCGAGTCGAAAGCCCACTGTCCTCCCAGCGGGTACATACAGTAAGGTACTCACCTCAACTCGACCTACCAAGGATTCCAGTACCCAGACATGTGACTTGACTTTCGCTGACACGGTTGTGCGATCCGCCAGCCCGAAGATTGCCCGTTCCACGTCCCCGCTTCCTCCTGCTGCTTCTAGGGTACAGTCTTCGTCAAACTCTAGTAAACCGCGAGTACCTAAACAAGATGCCCGGACCTTGAAAAAGGAAACCGTCCGTGAGGATTTTCTGCGTTCTCAGGCTTCCCAACCGTCAACTGCCTCTTCCCGCCGTCACTCTTCCAGAAGAGCTTCCAAGAAAAAGAGTTCCTCTCCTTCCCCGCCGAGGCGTGACCCATCCGTCACGCCGTCCAACAGTTGCCGGCCTCGGCCGTCTTCTGTTTCACCGGGTCGCTCCGTCTGCCGGGCACCCGGTCCTCTACCGGCGGCGGAAACTGCCCCTCCTGATACTCAGGGAGGTGGCAGGCGCGTCGGTCGAACCTATGGACCACGACCCTTTGCCCCTGGATAGCGATAGCAGTGCTCCCTCGAAATCGGGTCCTCAGCGGCCGTCGAGGAGACCCCGCTTGCTAGTTGGTTTTTATCCTTATTTTTTCTCTCATTTTTATCATGGCGCTCCTTCAATGGAATATTCGCGGCATTCGTTCTAATCGGGAGGAGTTAAAACTACTACTTCGATTGCACTGCCCGCTTCCAGTCTGCCTCCAAGAAACTAAGTTGCGTCCCCGTGATCGTGCAGACTTTACACACTACACCTCTGTGCGGTTCGACCTGCCACCCGTGGAAGGTATCCCAGCCCATGGAGGGGTTCTGATGCTTCTTCGAGACGACGTCTATTACCATCCCATTTCATTGCATACTCACCTACAGGCAGTTGCCGTCCGCATCACTTTATCCACATTTACCTTTTCCCTCTCTAATATTTATTCGCCATCGTCATCTGCCCTTACTAGAGCAGATGTGCTACACCTTGTTGATCAGCTCCCTTCACCCTTCGTGTTGATAGGCGACTTTAATGCCCACCACCCCCTATGGGGCTCTCCGGCACCTTGTCCGAGAGGCTCCCTTTTGGTGGACCTTCTCCAACACCTCGATCTTTTCTGCATCAACACCGGTGCACCAACCTTCCTTTCAGACACAACACACACTTATTCCCATATAGACCTCGCAATATGCACTCCTCAGCTTGCCGGTCGGTTTAAGTGGTATGCACTTTCTGACACGTACTCGAGTGACCATTTCCCCTGTATCATCCACATTCTGCATCATTCCCCATCTCCTCGTCCCACCAGTTGGAACATTTCTAAAGCCGACTGGGGGCTTTATTCTACCATGGCTGTTTTTCACGATCGGGATTTTCCCACCTGTGACAGTCAGGTCGACTACCTCACAGAGGTTATTCTCACAGCTGCCGAACGTTCCATACCTCGTACTTCCTCTTCTCCACGTCGTGTCCAGGTCCCTTAGTGGACTGCAGCCTGCCGCGACGCGCTTAGAGCCCGGCGCCGTGCTTTACGCACCTTCCGCCGCCACCCGACTTTGGAGAATTGCATACATTATAAACGTATGAGAGCGCAATGTCGTCGTATCATGAACGACAGCAAGAAAGCTTGCTGGACTGCTTTTACTAGTTCTTTTAACCGTTTTACTCCCTCCACGTTTGTTTGGCGTGGCCTACGCCGTCTATCCGGCATTAAGGTCCACTCCCCGATTCCTGGCCTGACAGTGGAGAACGCAGTCCTCATGGACCCCTCTGACGTTTCCAACGCATTGGGCCGTTTCTTTGCGGAGGTTTCGAGCTCTGCCCATTACCACCCTGCCTTTCTCCCTCGCAAACAGGTAGAGGAGGCCCGGCCGCCTTCTTTCCACTCTTCTACTCGTGAAAATTATAACGTCGCCTTCACCATGCAGGAGCTAGAGCGTGCTCTCGCCCTGTCCCGATCTTCTGCTCCCGGGCCCGATTCCATTCACATTGAAATGCTGAAGAACCTCTCTCCTGCGGGCAAGTGCTTTCTTCTCAGTACCTACAATCGCATATGGACTGAAGGTCATGTTCCCACAAGTTGGCGTGAAGCCACTGTTGTCCCCATCCCCAAACCAGGGAAGGACAAACATCTTCCTTCCAGCTATCGCCCCATTTCTCTGACGAGCTGCGTCTGTAAGGTGATGAAACGCATGGTTAACGCTCGGTTGATCTGGCTCGTCGAATCTTCTAACAAATGTCCAATGCGGTTTTCGTCGTCACCGCTCTGCTGCTGATCACCTCGTTACCTTGTCAACCTTCAGTATGAAAAACTTTCTAAAGAAGCGTCAAACAGTAGCAGTGTTCTTCGACTTGGAGAAAGCATACGATACTTTTGGAGTGCGGGCATTCTCCGCACATTGCACACTTAAGGCCTTAGGGGCCACCTCCCTCTTTTTCTTCAAGCGTTTTTGGCCGATCACAAGTTGTGGGTACGGGTGGGCTCTGTTTTGTCAGATATCTTTTGCCAGGAGAATGGGGTACCGCAGGGCTCCATCTTGAGCATGGCTCTCTTCGCCATTGCAATCATTCCGATCGTAGATGGCCTTTCAGCCGACGTCTCCGGATCTCTTTTTGTTGACGATTTCGCAATTTATTGCAGCGCCCAGCGGACGTGTCTCTTGGAGCGTTGTCTTCAACACTGTCTTGACCGTCTATATTCCTGGAGCATCGCAAACGGCTTCAGATTCTCCACTGAGAAAACGGTGTGTATAAACTTCTGGAGATACAAGGAATTTATTCCACCCTCTCTACATCTCGGCCCTGTTGCTCTCCCTTTCGTGGAGACTACAAAATTCTTGGGACTCATGTTGGATCGGAAACTTTGCTGGTCCACACATGTGTCCTACCTGGCTGCCCGTTGTGCCCGATCACTTAACGTTCTTCGTGTCCTCAGTGGCACGTCATGGGGAGCGGATCGTACCATCCCGCTCTACCTTTATCAGGCCATTGTTCAGTCCAAGCTAGACTACAGAAGCCTTGTATACTCTTCTGCACGGCCGTCGATTCTCCGCCGTCTCAACTCAATTCACCATCGGGGATTACGTCTGGCGACCGGTGCATTTTATACCAGCCCTGTTGAAAGTCTGTATGCCGAGGCTGCTATATTACCCTTGACCACTTGGCATGACATACTCTTGTGTCGGTAGGCATGCCGCCTGCGATCGATGCCCAACCATCCATCTTACCGACTATTTTTTGACGACTCACTCGATCGCAAATATCAGTTGTCTGCAGTAGCCTTGCTTCCACCTGGATTTCGGTTTCGCCGCCTGCTTCATCAGCTTGATTATACCCTTCCGTCCACCTTTAGGTTGAGCGAGAGCCTATGCCACCGTGGCATCAGGCGCAGGTTCACACCGAAAGGGAGCACTCCGGATTTGGTATATCTCTCGAGGCTTGTCCAACTTCGTTCGCGGTTCGATAATGCCATATTCATTTACACTGCTTTCATCAGGGACAACCTTTTCCAATACAAGCTCCCTGACCAGTGCTCGAATTTCACGGCTGAGCTTATTGCCCTACACCAGGCTGTTTTATACGTCTGCCGTCGCCGCATCCCTTTTATGCCATCTGTTCTGACTCCCTTAGTGCCCTGCTGAGTCTTAAGGACCCCTTCTCAACCCATCCAACGCTCCCTTCAGTTGCTAACAGAAAACGGCTGTCACATTTGTTTTATGTTGGTCCCTTGCCACGTGAGTGTGCCCGGGAGTGGAACCGCAGACACTGGAGCCGAGGCAACAGCTCTTGCACCTCGCATGGCTACTTTTGCGTCCCATCAGACGATGTTCAACGGGCTCTTCCCCCCCAGGGGGCCCCACAGCTCTTTTGTGGGTACGTGTGTGGCGCACACGGGGTCCCGAGCCGAAGCGACCTTTCTTCCGTCCCAGGCCACTTCCCTCTTTCCCCCCCCCCCCGGTTTGCGCCTTCGCCTGGAGACGGGCGTTTTTCATCAGTCAAAGGTTTCTTTTTCGCTTCCTGTCTTCTCTTCTTCGTCCTCTTCCTTTCCTGTTCTTCAGCCTTCCCCTCTTTTTCCTTTCTCCTTGTTCTCGACTCACCCTTTAATTTACGCCTCGGCGTTTGAGATTCTCCCTCCTTCATCCCTTTCCCTCCTTCCTCCTTTCTTTCCTTCCCTGTGCATGTCTGAAGGTCGACCCACGCTCTGCATAGCCGGTGACGGGGTAAGGCGTAACTCCCCGCCCCAGGTAGACATGTAGGGCACGTACGTACCCCCCGGTAAAGGCCGGGCCCAGGGAGGGGTGATTACCCGAGCTGATACCTTCCGAACATGCCAATTGGTCCCTCCGTCCGTTCTCGGAGGTGTGACCTGAGGTGTGAACAGTCACCTAAGGCGGGTGCGCCCTCAGTGAGGGCCCCCACAAGGAAGGAGCGCGCCATCGGAGACGCCGGTAATCATGGGGGACACCTCCGCCATGAAACCTTCCACATCAACTATAACCCTGACCCATAAGCGGAAACATGATTCTCAGCCGCAAAAGGCATTGCCTAACATTCCAAAGATCCTAGTGGTTTCACGTACCGACGATAAGGATATTTCTGCAGTAAATCCGTTCATTATTCAGAAGGGTGTCGATGCGATCGCCGGTCCCTTGAAGACCTGGTCCAGGCAGCGCAACGGGACCTTGTTACTCGAAATAGAGAATGCGTTCCAGGTGCAGAAGTTACTTGGAGCTACACTTGTACATACTTTCCCTGTGAAGATGGAGGCTCACCGCACCCTCAACTCTTCACGGGGAGTAGTGTTCTCCAGATCACTGGATGGGTTATCGAACGAGGAGATATTGAACTATATGTCCGATCAGGGAGTCACGGATGTTCATCGCATGATGAAAAAGATTAACAATGACCTCGTGCCAACCCGTACTGTCGTCTTAACTTTTGACAGGGTTGACCTTCCATCGAAAGTGAAAGCGGGCTACGAAGTCATTTCCGTTCGCCCGTATATACCAAATCCTACACGCTGCTTCCATTGCCAAAGGTACAATCACAGCAGTAAACTTTGGTTCGCACTGTACCCAATCTTGATAATACTGGATATTGCTAACAATTTTAAGCGATCAAGCGTGTCCCGGTTATGTCGTAAATTAAGAGTATATATAACAAAGTAGTAAATCTCTAACACACACATACCTGAGACGCAAAAATATAGATCAAATCGCATTTTCGCTCACGGTACTCCAGATAGAAGTGTTCTCAATATTAACTGTGAGTTACCTTCTTAAAACAACAATCGCAATGAAAAAACTGCAGCACTCCCTCGGTACTTCAGATAAGAGATTTCCAATAAACAATTATTCTGTGATTTTAGGGTAACTTAGAATGGATTAAACTAAACATCGCAAAGAAAGCAAACTGATAAAACATTCACTTTTTCCGAAGTAAATAACAATGCCTGAAAACACCGACCATCAAACTACTACAGAAACAATTTGCAATCAGTCAACTTATTCATCCAACAGCGTCTACCAGGTCTATCGGAAAAGTTGCGTTTTCGATCCGATTTGCAAAATTGTATTTCAACTCCTGTATCAAAGTACAGAAACTGACATATGATCCACACTATCAATAATTGAGGTTGCTTAAACACAATGGAAATTGATAAAGAAAATTTTTCCGTATTCTCTGAAACATCTACATTTCTATCTACAGAAAATGGAATCTATATCATCGTCTGCCGGACATGAGCTCAATAATTTTCAGCCGATACTACAACGCCGTATTCTTGAACAGCTTTTGCGTTAATACCTTACCATGGGTGCATCATATACATCATTAATAAAATTCATAGGCATATATTTCTAAAACCCATTATTTCAAGAATTGAAAATTTTCACAATATTTTACATCCATTGCACCGTAACGAAAAGACGCCCATTTTCTGAGTGCAATGTTGCAATGGAATTAAATGCTGTGAAATGCTGTGTCTAAGGAAAGAAGTGAACAAAGCGAAATTCGCTGGTTTAAGCCCCTGTATCTAAGAAAATAATTTTCAGGATGTAAGTCTTGTAATAGAGCTCGGCGGCTGCCTTCCTCCTGTGAAATACTGTGTCTTTGGAATGAAGTGAACATACCGAAATTGGCTGGTTTAAGCCCCTGTATCTAAGAAAATAATTTTCAGGATGTAACTCTTGTAATAGAGCTCGGCGGCTGCCTTCCTCCTGTGAAATACTGTGTCCTTGGATTGAAGTGAACATACCGAAATTGGCTGGTTTAAGCCTCTGTATCTAAGAAAATAATTTTCAGGATGTAACTCTTGTAATAGAGCTCGGCGGCTGCCTCCCTTCTGTGAAATACTGTGTCTTTGGAATGAAGTGAACATACCGAAATTGGCTGGTTTCAGCCTCTGTATCTAAGAAAATAATTTTCAGGATGTAACTCTTGTAATAGAGCTCGGCTGCTGCCTTCCTCCTGTGAAATACTGTGTCTTTGGAATGAAGTGAACATACCGAAATTGGCTGGTTTAAGCCTCTGTATCTAAGAAAATAATTTTCAGGATGTAACTCATGTAATAGAACTCGGCGGCTGCCTTCCTCCTGTGAAATACTGTGTCTTTGGAATGAAGTGAACATACCGAAATTGGCTGGTTTAAGCCTCTGTGTCTAAGAAAATAATTTTCAGGATCTAACTCTTGTAATAGAGCTCGGCGGCTGCCTTCCTCCTGTGAATTACAGTGTCTTTGGAATGAAGTGAACATACCGAAATTGGCTGGTTTAAGCCCCTGTATCTAAGAAAATAATTTTCAGGATGTAACTCATGTAATAGAGCTCGGCGGCTGCCTTCCTCCTGTGAAATACTGTGTCTTTGGAATGAAGTGAACATACCGAAATAGGCTGGTTTAAGCCTCTGTATCTAAGAAAATAATTTTCAGGATGTAAGTCTTGTAATAGAGCTCGGCGGCTGCCTTCCTCCTGTGAAATACTGTGTCTTTGGAATGAAGTGAACATACCGAAATTGGCTGGTTTAAGCCCCTGTATCTAAGAAAATAATTTTCAGGATGTTGTTGTTGTTATGGTCTTCAGTCCGGAGACTGGTTTGATGCAGCTCTCCACCCTACTCTATCCTGAGCAAGCCTTTTCATCTCCTCATAAGAACGACAACCCACATCCACTTGAATCTGCTTACTATACGCGTCTCTTGGTCTCCCTCTGCGATTTTTACCCCACACACTTCCCTCCAACGCTAAATTCACAATTCCTTGATGTCTAAGAATGTGTCCTACCAATCTATCCCTTCTTTTAGTCAAGGTATGCCAGAAATTTCTTTTCTCCCCAATTCGGTTCAGTACCTCCTCATTAGTTATGCGATCCACCCACCTAATCTTCAGCATTCTTCTGTAGCACCACATTTCAAAAGCCTCTATCCTCTTTCTGTCCACACTGCTTATCGTCCATGTTTCACTCCCATACAAGGCAACACTCCATACAAATGCCTTCAGAAAGGACTTCCTTAGGCTTAAATCAATATTCGATGTTAACAAATTTCTCTTTTTCAAAAACGCCTTTCTACCCATTGCCATTCTGCATTTTATATCATCTGTACTGCGACCATCATTTGTTATTTTACTGCCCAAGTAACAAAACTCATTTACCTCCTTTATTGTTTCGTTACCTAATCTAATTCCTTCAGCATCACCTGATTTTCTTACACTGCACTCCATTACCCTAGTTTTACTCTTGTTAATGTTCATCTTATATGCACCTTTCAGCACACGGTCCATTCCGTTCAATTGCTCTTCCAGGTCCTTTGCTGTATCTGACAGAATCACTATGTCGTCGGCAAAACGCAATGTTTTTAATTCTTCCCCCTGAACATTAATTCCTTCTCCAAATTTCTCCTTGCTTTCCTTTATAGCTTGCTCAATGTACAAATTGAACAACATTGGGGAAAGGCTACAACCCTGTCTTACTCCCTTTCCAACCACTGCATCCCTTTCATGTCCTTCAACTCTGACAACCGCTGTCTGGTTTTTGTACAAGTTGTAAATAACCTTACGCTCCCTATATTTTACTCCTGCTTGCTTCAGAACTTGAAAGAGTTTATTCCAATCAACATTGTCAAAAGCCTTCTCCAAATCTACAAAAGCTAGAAATGTAGGTTTGCCTTTTCTTAATCTATCTTCTAGGATAAGCTGTAAAGTGAGTATTGCCTCCCGTGTTCCTACATTTCTCCTGAACCCAAACTGATCTTCCCCGAGGTCGGCTTCTACCAGCTTTTCCATCCTTCTGTATATAATTCGTGTTAATATTTTGCAACCATGACTTATCAAACTGATGGTTCTGTAGTTTTCACACCTGTCTGCACCCGCTTTCTTTGGAATGGGGATTATAAAATTTTTCTTAAAGTCTGAGGGTACTTCACCTGTCTCATACATCTTACACACAATGTGAAACAATTTTGTCATGGCTGGTTCTCCCAGAGACTTCAGTAGCTCTGACGGGATATCATCTACCCCAGGGGCCTTGTTTCGACTTAGGTCTTTCAGTGCTCTGTCAAATTCTTCTCTCAGTACAGTATCTCCTATTTCATCTTCATCTACATCCTCTTCCCTTCCTACAATATTGTCTCGCAGTTCATTTCCTTTGTAGAGTCCCTCTATATACTCTTTCCACCTTTCAGCTTTCCCTTCTTTGCTGAGAACTGGTTTTCCATCAGTATCCTTGATATTCATAGAGCTGTTTTTCTTATCGCCAAATGTTTCTTTTATTTTCCGGTAGGCTGTATCTATTTTTCCCCTATTTATACATTCTTCTACATCCTTGCATTTGCCTTCTAGCCATTCCTGCTTAGCCATTTTGCACTTCCTGTCACTCATTTCTTAGTCGTCTGTACTCCATTTTGCCTGTTTCATTTACTGCATTTTTATACTTTCTCCTTTCATCGATTAAATTTAGTATCTCCTGTGATATCCAAGGATTCTTTGTAGGTCTTGCCTTCCTACCTATTTTGTCCTCTGCTGCCTTCACTATTTCATCTCTCAATTTTACCCATTCCACCTCAACTGTTTTATTTTCCCCTGTTTCTGTCAATTGTTGCCTGAAGCTCCCTCTGAAATTCTTAAGAACTTCAGGTTCCTTCAATTTATCTAGGTCCCATCGCCTTATTTTCTTACCTTTCTGTAGTTTCTTCAGTTTCAGCCTACAGTTCATAACCAACAAGTTATGGTCAGAGTCTATGTCTGCCCCTGGGTATGTCCTACACTTCAAAACCTGGTTCCGAAATCTATGTCTTACCATTATAAAATCTATCTGGTATCTCCCGGTGTCTCCTGGTCTCTTCCACGTATACAACCTTCTTTTGTGATTCTTAAACCAGGTGTTTGTTATAACTAAATTATGTTCCGTGCAAAATTCTACCAGGCGGCTTCCTCTTTCATTCCTTTTGCCCAGACCATATTCACCCACTATCTTCCCTTCCCTTCCTTGTCCTACTACCGAATTCCAGTCTCCCATAACAATTAAGTTTTCCTCTCCCTTAATTGTCTGAATAATTTCCTTTAGCTCCTCATATATTTCTTCGATCTCCTTATCATCGGCAGAGCTAGTTGGCATATAAACCTGTACTACTGTTGTCGGTGTTGGCTTCGTATCTATCTTGACAATGATAATGCGATCGCTGTGCTGGTCATAGTACCTTACCCGCATTCCTATTTTCTTATTCATTATCAGTCCTACTCCTGTGATACCCCCAACTGATTTTGTATTTATAATCCTGTACTCACCTGACCAGAAATCCTGTTCATCCTGCCACCGAACTTCACTAATCCCCACTATATCTAACTTCAACCTATCCATTTCCCTTTTTAAATTTTCTAATTTTCCTACTCGATTAAGGGATCTAACATTCCACGCTCCGACCCGTAGAATGCCAGTATTGTCTTTCCTGATGATCACTTCCTCCTGAGTAGTCCCCGCCCGGAGATCCGAATGGGGGACTATTTTACCTCCGGAATATTTTACCCGAGAGGATGCCATCATCATATGTTCATACAGTAGAGCTGCATGTCCTCGGGAAAAATAACGGCTGTAGTTTGCCCTTGCTTTCAGCCGTTCGCAGTAGCTGTGTGGCAAAGCCACATTAGCTGATGTTACAAGGCCAGCTCAGTCAATCATCCAGACTGTTGCCCCTGTAACTACTGAAAAGGCTGCTGCCCCTCTTCAGGAACCACACGTTTGTCTGGCCTCTCCACAGATACCCCTCCGATGTGGTTGCACCTACGGTACGGCTATCTGCATCGTTGAGGCACGCAAGCCACCCCACCTCGGCAATGTCTGTGGTTCATGGGAGTGTAAGGATGTAAGTCTTGTAATAGAGCTCGGCGGCTGCCTTCCTCCTGTGAAATACTGTGTCTTTGGAATGAAGTGAACATACCGAAATTGGCTGGTTTAAGCCCCTGTATCTAAGAAAATAATTTTCAGGATTTAACTCTTGTAATAGAGCTCGGCGGCTGCCTTCCTCCTGTGAAATACTGTGTCTTTGGATTGAAGTGAACATACCGAAATTGGCTGGTTTAAGCCCCTGTCTCTAAGAAAATAATTTTCAGGATGTAACTCTTGTAATAGAGCTCGGCCGCTGCCTTCCTCCTGTGAATTAGTGTCTTTGGAATGAAGTGAACATTCCGAAATTGGCTGGTTTAAGCCCCTGTATCTAAGAAAATAATTTTCAGTATGTAACTCTTGTAATAGAGCTAGGCGGCTGCCTTCCTCCTGTGAAATGCTGTGTCTTTGGAATGAAGTGAACATACCGAAATTGGCTGGTTTAAGCCCCTGTCTCTAAGAAAATAATTTTCAGGATGTAACTCATGTAATAGAGCTCGGCGGCTGCCTTCCTCCTGTGAAATACTGTGTCTTTGGAATGAAGTGAACATTACGAAATTGGCTGGTTTAAGCCCCTGTATCTAAGACAATAATTTTCATTATGTAACTCATGTAATAGAGCTCGGCGGCTGCCTTCCTCCTGTGAAATACTGTGTCTTTGGATTGAAGTGAACATACCGAAATTGGCTGGTTTAAGCCCCTGTCTCTAGTAAAATAATTTTCAGGATGTAACTCTTGTAATAGAGCTCGGCGGCTGCCTTCCTCCTGTGAATTACAGTGTCTTTGGAATGAAGTGAACATACCGAAATTGGCAGGTTTAAGCCCCTGTATCTAAGAAAATAATTTTCAGTATGTAACTCATGTAATAGAGCTCGGCGGCTGCCTTCCTCCTGTGAAATACTGAGTCTTTGGAATGAAGGGAACATACCGAAATTGGCTGGTTTAAGCCTCTGTATCTAAGAAAATAATTTTCAGGATGTAACTCTTGTAATAGAGCTCGGCGGCTGCCTTCCTCCTGTGAAATACTGTGTCTTTGGAATGAAGTGAACATACCGAAATTGGCTGGTTTAAGCCCATGTATCTAAGAAAATAATTTTCAGGATGTAACTCTTGTAATAGAGCTCGGCGGCTGCCTTCCTCCTGTGAAATACTGAGTCTTTGGAATGAAGGGAACATACCGAAATTGGCTGGTTTAAGCCTCTGTATCTAAGAAAATAATTTTCAGGATGTAACTCTTGTAATAGAGCTCGGCGGCTGCCTTCCTCCTGTGAAAGACTGTGTCTTTGGAATGAAGTGAACATACCGAAATTGGCTGGTTTAAGCCCATGTATCTAAGAAAATAATTTTCAGGATGTAACTCATGTAATAGAGCTCGGCGGCTGCCTTCCTTCTGTGAAATACTGAGTCTTTGGAATGAAGTGAACATACCGAAATTGGCTGGTTTAAGCCCATGTATCTAAGAAAATAATTTTCAGGATGTAACTCATGTAATAGAGCTCGGCGGCTGCCTTCCTCCTGTGAAATACTGAGTCTTTGGAATGAAGTGAACATACCGAAATTCGCTGGTTTAAGCCCATGTATCTAAGAAAATAATTTTCAGTATGTAACTCTTGTAATAGAGCTCGGCGGCTGCCTTCCTCCTGTGAATTACAGTGTCTTTGGAATGAAGTGAACATACCGAAATTGGCAGGTTTAAGCCCCTGTATCTAAGAAAATAATTTTCAGTATGTAACTCATGTAATAGAGCTCGGCGGCTGCCTTCCTCCTGTGAAATACTGAGTCTTTAGAATGAAGGGAACATACCGAAATTGGCTGGTTTAAGCCCCTGTATCTAAGAAAATAATTTTCAGGATGTAACTCTTGTAATAGAGCTCGGCAGCTGCCTTCCTCCTGTGAAATACTGTGTCTTTGGATTGAAGTGAACATACCGAAATTGGCTGGTTTAAGCCTCTGTATCTAAGAAAATAATTTTCAGGATGTAACTCTTGTAATAGAGCTCGGCAGCTGCCTTCCTCCTGTGAAATACTGTGTCTTTGGATTGAAGTGAACATACCGAAATTGGCTGGTTTAAGCCCCTGTATCTAAGAAAATTATTTTCAGGATGTAACTCTTGTAATAGAGCTCGGCGGCTGCCTTCCTCCTGTGAAATACTGTGTCTTTGGAATGAAGTGAACATACCGAAATTGGCTGGTTTAAGCCCATGTATCTAAGAAAATAATTTTCAGGATGTAACTCTTGTAATAGAGCTCGGCGGCTGCCTTCCTCCTGTGAAATACTGAGTTTTTGGAATGAAGTGAACATACCGAAATTGGCTGGTTTAAGCCCCTGTATCTAAGAAAATAATTTTCAGGATGTAACTCTTGTAATAGAGCTCTGCGGCTGCCTTCCTCCTGTGAAATACTGTGTCTTTGGATTGAAGTGAACATACCGAAATTCACTGGTTTAAGCCCCTGTATCTAAGAAAATAATTTTCAGGATGTAACTCTTGTAATAGAGCTCGGCGGCTGCCTTCCTCCTGTGAATTAGAGTGTCTTTGGAATGAAGTGAACATACCGAAATTGGCTGGTTTAAGCCCCTGTCTCTAAGAAAATAATTTTCAGGATGTAACTCTTGTAATAGAGCTCGGCGGCTGTCTTCCTCCTGTGAATTAGTGTCTTTGGAATGAAGTGAACATTCCGAAATTGGCTGGTTTAAGCCCCTGTCTCTAAGAAAATAATTTTCAGGATGTAACTCATGTAATAGAGCTCGGCGGCTGTCTTCCTCCTGTGAAATACTGTGTCTTTGGAATGAAGTGAACATTACGAAATTGGCTGGTTTAAGCCCCTGTATCTAAGACAATAATTTTCATTATGTAACTCATGTAATAGAGCTCGGCGGCTGCCTTCCTCCTGTGAAATGCTGTGTCTTTGGATTGAAGTGAACATACCGAAATTGGCTGGTTTAAGCCCCTGTCTCTAAGAAAATAAGTTTCAGGATGTAACTCTTGTAATAGAGCTCGGCGGCTGCCTTCCTCCTGTGAATTACAGTGTCTTTGGAATGAAGTGAACATACCGAAATTGGCAGGTTTAAGCCCCTGTATCTAAGAAAATAATTTTCAGGATGTAAGTCTTGTAATAGAGCTCGGCGGCTGCCTTCCTCCTGTGAATTACAGTGTCTTTGGAATGAAGTGAACATACCGAAATTGGCAGGTTTAAGCCCCTGTATCTAAGAAAATAATTTTCAGGATGTAACTCATGTAATAGAGCTCGGCGGCTGCCTTCCTCCTGTGAAATACTGTGTCTTTGGAATGAAGTGAACATTACGAAATTGGCTGGTTTAAGCCCCTGTATCTAAGAAAATAATTTTCAGGATGTAACTCATGTAATAGAGCTCGGCGGCTGCCTTCCTCCTGTGAAATACTGTGTCTTTGGAATGAAGTGAACATACCGAAATTGGCTGGTTTAAGCCCCTGTCTCTAAGAAAATAATTTTCAGGATGTAACTCATGTAATAGAGCTCGGCGGCTGCCTTCCTCCTGTGAAATACTGTGTCTTTGAATTGAAGTGAACATACCGAAATTGGCTGGTTTAAGCCCCTGTCTCTAAGAAAATAATTTTCAGGATGTAACTCTTGTAATAGAGCTCGGCGGCTGCCTTCCTCCTGTGAATTACAGTGTCTTTGGAATGAAGTGAACATACCGAAATTGGCTGGTTTAAGCCCCTGTATCTAAGAAAATAATTTTCAGGATGTAACTCATGTAATAGAGCTCGGCGGCTGCCTTCCTCCTGTGAAATACTGTGTCTATGGAATGAAGTGAACATACCGAAATTGGCTGGTTTAAGCCCCTGTATCTAAGAAAATAATTTTCAGGATGTAACTCATGTAATAGAGCTCGGCGGCTGCCTTCCTCCTGTGAAATTCTGTGTCTATGGAATGAAGAGAACATACCGAAATTGGCTGGTTTAAGCCCCTGTATCTAAGAAAATAATTTTCAGGATGTAACTCATGTAATAGAGCTCGGCGGCTGCCTTCCTCCTGTGAAATTCTGAGTCTATGGAATGAAGAGAACATACCGAAATTGGCTGGTTTAAGCCCCTGTATCTAAGAAAATAATTTTCAGGATGTAACTCATGTAATAGAGCTCGGCGGCTGCCTTTCTCCTGTGAAATACTGTGTCTTTGGAATGAAGTGAACATACCGAAATTGGATGGTTTAAGCCCCTGTCTCTAAGAAAATAATTTTCAGGATGTAACTCATGTAATAGAGCTCGGCGGCTGCCTTCCTCCTGTGAGATACTGTGTCTTTGGAATGAAGTGAACATACCGAAAATCGCTGGTTTAAGCCCCTGTCTCTAAGAAAATAATTTTCAGGATGTAACTCTTGTAATAGAGCTCGGCGGCTGCCTTCCTCCTGTGAAATACTGTGTCTTTGGAATGAAGTGAACATACCGAAATTGGCTGGTTTAAGCCCCTGTACCTAAGAAAATAATTTTCAGGATGTAACTCTTGTAATAGAGCTCGGCGGCTGCATTCCTCCTGTGAAATACTGTGTCTTTTGAATGAAGTGAACATACCGAAATTCGCTGGTTTAAGCCCCTGTATCTAAGAAAATAATTTTCAGGATGTAATTCTTGTAAATTAGGGCAGCGGCTGCCTTCCTGCTGTGAAATACTGCGTCTTTGGAATGAAGTGAACATACCGAAAATCGCTTGTTTAAGCCCCTGTATCTAAGAAAATAATTTTCAGGATGTAATTCTTGTAAATAGGGCGGCGGCTGCCTTCCTGCTGTGTAATACTGTGTCTTTTGAATGAAGTGAACACATCGAAATTCGCTGGTTTAAGCCCCTGTATCTATGAAAATAATTTTCAGGATGTAACTCTTGTAAATAGGGTGGCGGCTGCCTTCCTGCTGTGAAATACTGTGTCTTTGGAATGAAGTGAACATAGCGAAATTCGTTGGTTTAAGCACCTGTATCTAAGAAAATAATTTTCAGGATGTAATTCTTGTAAATAGGGCGGCGGCTGCCTTCCTGCTGTGAAAAACTGTGTCTTTGGAATAACGTGAACAAACCGAAAATCGATGGTTTAAGCCCCTGTATCTAAGAAAATAATTTTCAGGATGTAACTCTTGCAAATAGGGTGGCAGCTGCCTTCCTCCTGTGAAATACTGTGTCTTTGGAATGAAGTGAACATACCGAAATTCGTTGGTTTAAGCCCCTGTATCTATGAAAATAATTTTCAGGATGTAATTCTTGTAAATAAGGTGGCGGCTGCCTTCCTGCTGTGAAATACTGTGTCTTTGGTATGAAGTGAACATACCGAAATTGGCTGGTTTAAGCCACTGTATCTAAGAAAATAATTTTCAGGATGTAACTCTTGTAATAGAGCTCGGCGGCTGCCTTCCTTCTGTGAAATACTGTGTCTTTGGAATGAAGTGAACATACCGAAATTCGTTAGTTTAAGCCCCTGTATCTATGAAAATAATTTTCAGGATGTAATTCTTGTAAATAAGGTGGCGGCTGCCTTCCTGCTGTGAAATACTGTGTCTTTGGAATGAAGTGAACATACCGAAATTCGCTGGTTTAAGCCCCTGTATCTAAGAAAATAATTTTCAGGATGTAATTCTTGTAAATTGGGCGGCGGCTGCCTTCCTGCTGTTAAAAACTGTGTCTTTGGAATGACGTGAACATACCGAAAATCGATGGTTTAAGCCCCTGTATCTAAGAAAATAATTTTCAGGATGTTACTCTTGTAATAGGGCGGCGGCTGCCTTCCTCCTGTGAAATACTGTGTCTTTGGAATGAAGTGAACATACCGAAATTCGTTGGTTTAAGCCCCTGTATCTATGAAAATAATTTTCAGGATGTAATTCTTGTAAATAAGGTGGCGGCTGCCTTCCTGCTGTGAAATACTGTGTCTTTGGTATGAAGTGAACATACCGAAATTGGCTGGTTTAAGCCACTGTATCTAAGAAAATAATTTTCAGGATTTAACTCTTGTAAATAGGGCGGCGGCTGCCATCCTGCTGTGAAATACTGTGTCTTTGGAATGAAGTGAACATAACGAAATTCGTTGGTTTAAGCCCCTGTATCTATGAAAATAATTTTCAGGATGTAATTCTTGTAAATAAGGTGGCGGCTGCCTTCCTGCTGTGAAATACTGTGTCTTTGGAATGAAGTGAACATACCGAAATTCGCTGGTTTAAGCCCCTGTATCTAAGAAAATAATTTTCAGGATGTGATTCTTGTAAATAGGGTGGCGGCTGCCTAACTGCTGTGAAATACTGTGTCTTTGGATGAAGTGAACATACCGAAATCCGTTGGTTTTAGCCCCTGTATCTAAGAAAATAATTTTCAGGATGTAATTCTTGTAAATAGGGCGGCGGCTGCCTTCCTGCTGTGAAATACTGTGTCTTTGGTATGAAGTGAACATACCGACATTGGCTGGTTTAAGCCCCTGTATCTAAGAAAATAATTTTCAGGATGTAATTCTTGTAAATAGGGCGGCGGCTGCCTTCCTGCTGTGAGATACTGTGTCTTTTGAATGGAGTGAACACATCGAAATTCGCTGGTTTAAGCCCCTGTATCTAAGAAAATAATTTTCAGGATGTAACTCTTGTAAATAGAATGGCGGCTGCCTTCCTGCTGTGAAATACTGTGTCTTTGGAATGAAGTGAACATACCGAAATTCGCTACTTTAAGCCACTATATCTAAGAATAGAATTTTCAGGATGAAATTCTTGTAAATAGGGCGGCGGCTGCCTTCCTGCTGTGAAATACTGTGTCATTGGAATGATGTGAACATACCGAAATTCGCTGGTTTAAGCCCCTGTATCTAAGGAAATAATTTTCAGGATGAAATTCTTGTAAATAGGCCGGCGGCTGCCTTCCTGCTGTGAAATACTGTGTCTTTGGAATGGAGTGAACATACCAAAATTTGCTGGTTTACGCCCCTGTATCTAAGAAAATAATTTTCAAGATGTAGCTCTTGTAATAGAGCTCGGCGGCTGCCTTCCTGCTGTGAAATACTGTGTCATTGGAAAGAAGTGAACATACCGAAATTCGCTGGTTTAAGCCCCTGTATCTAAGAAAATAATTTTCAGGATTTAATTCTTGTAAATAGGGCGGCGGATGCCTTCCTGCTGTGAAATACTGTGTCTTTGGAATGAAGTGAACATACCGAAATTCGCTGGTTTAAGCTCCTGTATCTAAGAAAATAATTTTCAGGTTGTAATTCTTGTAAATAGGGCGGCGGCTGCATTCCTGCTGTGAAATACTGTGTCTTTGGAATGAAGTGAACATACCGAAATTCGCTGCTTTAAGCCCCTATATCTAAGAAAATAATTTTCAGGATGAAATTCTTGTAAATAGGGCGGCGGCTGCCTTCCTGCTGTGAAATACTGTGTCATTGGAATGATGTGAACATACCGAAATTCGCTGGTTTAAGCCCCTGTATCTAAGGAAATAATTTTCAGGATTTAATTCTTGTAAATAGGGCGGCGGCTGCCTTCCTGCTGTGAAATACTGTGTCATTGGAAAGAAGTGAACATACCGAAATTCGCTGGTTTAAGCCCCTGTATCTAAGAAAATAATTTTCAGGATTTAATTCTTGTAAATAGGGCGGCGGATGCCTTCCTGCTGTGAAATACTGTGTCTTTGGAATGAAGTGAACATACCGAAATTCGCTGGTTTAAGCTCCTGTATCTAAGAAAATAATTTTCAGGTTGTAATTCTTGTAAATAGGGCGGCGGATGCCTTCCTGCTGTGAAATACTGCGTCTTTGGAATGAAGTGAACATACCGAAATTCGCTGGTTTACGCCACTGTATCTAAGAAAATAATTTTCAGGATGTAACTCTTGTAATAGAGCTCGGCGGCTGCCTTCCTTCTGTGAAATACTGTGTCATTGGAATGAAGTGAACATACCGAAATTCGCTGGTTTACGCCCCTGTATCAAAGAAAATAATTTTCAGGATGTAATTCTTGTAAATAGGGCGGCGGCTGCCTTCCTGCTGTGAAATACTGTGTCTTTGGAATGAAGTGAACATACCGAAATTCGCTGGTGTAAGCCCCTGTATCTAAGATAATAATTTTCAGGATGTAATTCTTGTAAATAGGGCGGAGGATGCCTTCCTGCTGTGAAATACTGTGTCATTGGAATGAAGTGAACATACCGAAATTCGCTGGTTTAAGCCCCTGTATCTAAGAAAATAATTTTCAGGATGTAATTCTTGTAAATAGGGCGGCGGATGCCTTCCTGCTGTGAAATACTGTGTCTTTGGAATGAAGTGAACATACCGAAATTCGCTGGTTTACGCCCCTGTATCTAAGAAAATAATTTTCAGGATGTAACTCTTGTAATAGAGCTCGGCGGCTGCCTTCCTTCTGTGAAATACTGTGTCATTGGAATGAAGTGAACATACCGAAATTCGCTGGTTTAAGCCCCTGTATCTAAAAAAATAATTTTCAGGATGTAATTCTTGTAAATAGGGAGGCGGCTCCCTTCCTACTGTGAAATACTGTGTCTTTGGTATGAAGTGAACATACCGAAATTCGCTGGTTTAAGCCCCTGTATCTAATAAAATAATTTTCAGGATGTAACTCTTGTAAATAGAATGGCGGCTGCCTTCCTGCTGTGAAATACTGTGTCTTTGGAATGAAGTGAACATACCGAAATTCGCTGCTTTAAGCCCCTATATCTAAGAAAATAATTTTCAGGATGAAATTCTTGTAAATAGGGCGGCGGCTGCCTTCCTGCTGTGAAATACTGTGTCTTTGGAATGAAGTGAACATACCGAAATTCGCTGGTTTAGGCCCCTGTATCTAAGAAAATAATTTTCAGGATGAAATTCTTGTAAATAGGGCGGCGGCTGCCTTCCTCCTGTGAAATACTGTGTCATTGGAATGATGTGAACATACCGAAATTCGCTGGTTTAAGCCCCTGTATCTAAGAAAATAATTTTCAGGATGAAATTCTTGTAAATAGGCCGGCGGCTGCCTTCCTGCTGTGAAATACTGTGTCTTTGGAATGAAGTGAACATACCAAAATTCGCTGGTTTACGCCCCTGTATCTAAGAAAATAATTTTCAGGATGTAGCTCTTGTAATAGAGCTCGGCGGCTGCCTTCCTGCTGTGAAATACTGTGTCATTGGAATGAGGTGAACATACCGAAATTCGCTGGTTTAAGCCCCTGTATCTAAGAAAATAATTTTCAGGATTTAATTCTTGTAAATAGGGCGGCGGATGCCTTCCTGCTGTGAAATACTGTGTTATTGGAATGAAGTGAACATACCGAAATTCGCTGGTTTACGCCCCTGTATCTAAGAAAATAATTTTCAGGATGAAATTCTTGTAAATAGGGCGGCGGCTGCCTTCCTGCTGTGAAATACTGTGTCTTTGGAATGAAGTGAACATACCGAAATTCGCTGGTTTAAGCCCCTGTATCTAAGAAAATAATTTTCAGGATGTAATTCTTGTAAATAGGGCGGCGGCTGCCTTCCTGCTGTGAAATACTGTGTCTTTGGAATGAACATACCGAAAGTCGCTGGTTTAAGCCCCTGTATCTAACAAAATAATTTTCAGGATGTAACTCTTGTAAATAGGGCGGCGGCTGCCATCCTGCTGTGAAATACTGTGTCTTTGGAATGAAGTGAACATACCGAAATTCGCTGGTTTACGCCCCTGTATCTAAGAAAATAATTTTCAGGATGTATCTCTTGTAATAGAGCTCGGTGGCTGCCTTCCTCCTGTGAAATACTGTGTCATTGGAATGAAGTGAACATACCGAAATTCGCTGGTTTAAACCCCTGTATCTAAGAAAATAATTTTCAGGATGTGATTCTTGTAAGTAGGGTGGCGGCTGCCTTCCTGCTGTGAAATACTGTGTCTTTGGATGAAGTGAACATACCGAAAATCGCTGGTTTAAGCCCCTGTATCTAAGAGAATAATTTTTAGGATGTAATTCTTGTAAATAGGGCGGCGGCTGCCTTCCTGCTGTGAAATACTGTGTCTTTGGAATGAAGTGAACATACCGAAATTCGCTGGTTTAGGCCCCTGTATCTAAGAAAATAATTTTCAGGATGAAATTCTTGTAAATAGGGCGGCGGCTGCCTTCCTGCTGTGAAATACTGTGTCATTGGAATGATGTGAACATACCGAAATTCGCTGGTTTAAGCCCCTGTATCTAAGAAAATAATTTTCAGGATGAAATTCTTGTAAATAGGCCGGCGGCTGCCTTCCTGCTGTGAAATACTGTGTCTTTGGAATGAAGTGAACATACCAAAATTCGCTGGTTTACGCCCCTGTATCTAAGATAATAATTTTCAGGATGTAATTCTTGTAAATAGGGCGGCGGATGCCTTCCTGCTGTTAAATACTGTGTCATTGGAATGAAGTGAACATACCGAAATTCGCTGGTTTAAGCCCCTGTATCTAAGAAAATAATTTTCAGGATGTAATTCTTGTAAATAGGGCGGCGGCTGCCTTCCTGCTGTTAAATACTGTGTCTTTGGAATGAAGTGAACATACCGAAATTCGCTGCTTTAAGCCCCTATATCTAAGAAAATAATTTTCAGGATGAAATTCTTGTAAATAGATCGGCGGCTGCCTTCCTGCTGTGAAATACTGTGTCTTTGGAATGAAGTGAACATACCGAAATTCGCTGGTTTAAGCCCCTGTATCTAAGAAAATAATATTCAGGATGAAATTCTTGTAAATAGGGCGGCGGCTGCTCTCCTGCTGTGAAATACTGTGTCATTGGAATGAAGTGAATATACCGAAATTCGCTGGTTTAAGCCCCTGTATCTAAAAAAATAATTTTCAGGATGTAATTCTTGTAAATAGGGCGGCGGCTACCTTCCTACTGTGAAATACTGTGTCTTTGGTATGAAGTGAATAAACCGAAATTCGCTGGTTTAAGCCCCTGTATCTAAGAAAATAATTTTCAGGATGTAATTCTTGTAAATAGGGCGGCGGCTGCCTTCCTGCTGTGAAATACTGTGTCTTTGGAATGAAGTGAACATACCGAAATTCGCTGGTTTAAGCCCCTGTATCTAAGAAAATAATTTTCAGGATGTAATTCTTGTAAATAGTGCGGCGGGTTCCTTCCTGCTGTGAAATACTGTGTCATTGGAATGAAGTGAACATACCGAAATTCGCTGGTTTACGCCCCTGTATCTAAGAAAATAATTTTCAGGATGTAGCTCTTGTAATTGAGCTCGGTGGCTGCCATCCTGCTGTGAAATACTGTGTCTTTGGAATGAAGTGAACATACCGAAATTCGCTGGTTTAAGCCCCTGTATCGAAGAAAATAATTTTCAGGATGTAATTCTTGTAATAGAGCTCGGCGGCTGCCTTCCTGCTGTGAAATACTGTGTCTTTGGAATGAAGTGAACATACCGAAATTCGCTGCTTTAAGCCCCTGTATCTAAGAAAATAATTTTCAGGATGAAATTCTTGTAAATAGGGCGGCGGCTGCCTTCCTGCTGTGAAATACTGTGTCATTGGAATGATGTGAACATACCGAAATTCGCTGGTTTAAGCCCCTGTATCTAAGAAAATAATTTTCAGGATGAAATTCTTGTAAATAGGCCGGCGGCTGCCTTCCTGCTGTGAAATACTGTGTCTTTGGAATGAAGTGAACATACCAAAATTCGCTGGTTTACGCCCCTGTATCTAAGAAAATAATTTTCAGGATGTAGCTCTTGTAATAGAGCTCGGCGGCTGCCTTCCTGCTGTGAAATACTGTGTCTTTGGAATGAAGTGAACATACCGAAATTCGCTGGTTTAAGCCCCTGTATTAAAGAAAATAATTTTCAGGATGTAATTCTTGTAAATAGGGCGGCGGCTGCCTTCCTGCTGTGAAATACTGTGTCTTTGGAATGAAGTGAACATACCGAAATTCGCTGGTTTAAGCCCCTGTATCTAAGAAAATAATTTTCAGGATGTAATTCTTGTAAATAGGGCGGCGAATGCCTTCCTGCTGTGAAATACTGTGTCTTTTGAATGAAGTGAACACATCGAAATTCGCTGGTTTAAGCCCCTGTATCTAAGAAAATAATTTTCAGGATGTAATTCTTGTAAATAGGGCGGCGGCTGCCTTCCTGCTGTGAAATACTGTGTCTTTGGAATGAAGTGAACATACCGAAATTCGCTGGTTTAAGCCCCTGTATTAAAGAAAATAATTTTCAGGATGTAATTCTTGTAAATAGGGCGGCGGCTGCCTTCCTGCTGTGAAATACTGTGTCTTTGGAATGAAGTGAACATACCGAAATTCGCTGGTTTAAGCCCCTGTATCTAAGAAAATAATTTTCAGGATGTAATTCTTGTAAATAGGGCGGTGGCTGCCTTCCTGCTGTGAAATACTGTGTCTTTGGAATGAAGTGAACATACCGAAATTCGCTGGTTTAAGCCCCTGTATCTAAAAAAATAATTTTCAGGATGTAATTCTTGTAAATAGGGCGGCGGCTCCCTTCCTACTGTGAAATACTGTGTCTTTGGTATGAAGTGAACATACCGAAATTCGCTGGTTTAAGCCCCTGTATCTAAGAAAATAATATTCAGGATGAAATTCTTGTAAATAGGGCGGCGGCTGCTCTCCTGCTGTGAAATACTGTGTCCTTTGGAATGAAGTGAATAAACCGAAATTCGCTGGTTTAAGCCCCTGTATCTAAGAAAATTTTCAGGATGTAATTCTTGTAAATAGTGCGGCGGGTTCCTTCCTGCTGTGAAATACTGTGTCACTGGAATGAAGTGAACATACCGAAATTCGCTGGTTTACGCCCCTGTATCTAAGAAAATAATTTTCAGGATGTAGCTCTTGTAATTGAGCTCGGTGGCTGCCTTCCTGCTGTGAAATACTGTGTCTTTGGAATGAAGTGAACATACCGAAATTCGCTGGTTTAAGCCCCTGTATCTAAGAAAATAATTTTCAGGATGTAATTCTTGTAAATAGGGCGGCGGCTGCCTTCCTGCTGTGAAATACTGTGTCTTTGGAATGAAGTGAACATACCGAAATTCGCTGGTTTAAGCCCCTGTATCGTAGAAAATAATTTTCAGGATGTAATTCTAGTAATAGAGCTCGGCGGCTGCCTTCCTGCTGTGAAATACTGTGTCTTTGGAATGAAGTGAACATACCGAAATTCGCTGCTTTAAGCCCCTGTATCTAAGAAAATAATTTTCAGGATGAAATTCTTGTAAATAGGGCGGCGGCTGCCTTCCTGCTGTGAAATACTGTGTCATTGGAATGAAGTGAACATACCGAAATTGGCTGGTTTAAGCCCCTGTATCTAAGAAAATAATTTTCAGGATGTAATTCTTGTAAATAGGGCGGCGGATGCCTTCCTGCTGTGAAATACTGTGTCTTTGGAATGAAGTGAACATACCGAAATTCGCTGGTTTAAGCTCCTGTATCTAAGAAAATAATTTTCAGGTTGTAATTCTTGTAAATAGGGCGGCGGATGCCTTCCTGCTGTGAAATACTGTGTCTTTGGAATGAAGTGAACATACCGAAATTCGCTGGTGTAAGCCCCTGTATCTAAGATAATCATTTTCAGGATGTAATTCTTGTAATAGGGCGGCGGATGCATTCCTGCTGTGAAATACTGTGTCATTGGAATGAAGTGAACATACCGAAATTCGCTGGTTTAAGCCCCTGTATCTAAGAAAATAATTTTCAGGATGTAATTCTTGTAAATAGGGCGGCGGCTGCCTTCCTGCTGTGAAATACTGTGTCTTTGGAATGAAGTGAACATACTGAAATTCGCTGGTGTAAGCCCCTGTATCTAAGAAAATAATTTTCAGGATGTAATTCTTGTAAATAGGGCGGCGGCTGCCTTCCTGCTGTGAAATACTGTGTCTTTGGAATGAAGTGAACATACCAAAATTCTCTGGTTTAAGCCCCTGTATCTAAGAAAATAATTTTCCGGATGTAATTCTTGTAAATAGGGCGGCGGCTGCCTTCCTGCTGTGAAATACTGTGTCATTGGAATGAAGTGAACATACCGAAATTAGCTCGTTTAAGCCCCTGTATCTAAGAAAATAATTTTCAGGATGTCATTCTTGTAAATAGGGCGGCGGCTGCCTTCCTGCTGTGAAATACTGTGTCTTTGGAATGAAGTGAACATACCGAAATTCGCTGGTTTACGCCCCTGTATCTAAGAAAATAATATTCAGGATGAAATTCTCGTAAATAGGGCGGCGGCTGCTTTCCTGCTGTGAAATACTGTGTCTTTGGAATGAAGTGAACATACCGAAATTCGCTGGTTTAAGCCCCTGTATCTAAGAAAATAATATTCAGGATGAAATTCTTGTAAATTGGCCGGCAGCTGCCTTCCTGCTGTGAAATACTGTGTCTTTGGAATGAAGTGAACATACCGAAATTCGCTGGTTTACGCCCCTGTATCTAAGAAAATAATTTTCAGGATGTAGCTCTTGTAATTGAGCTCGGTGGCTGCCTTCCTGCTGTGAAATCCTGTGTCTTTGGAATGAAGTGAACATACCGAAATTCGCTGGTTTACGCCCCTGTATCTAAGAAAATAATTTTCAGGATGTAACTCTTGTAAATAGGGCGGCGGCTACCTTCCTGCTGTGAAATACTGTGTCATTCGAAGAAGTGAACATACCGAAATTCGCTGGTTTAAGCCCCTGTATCTAAGAAAATAATTTTCAGGATGTCATTCTTGTAAATAGGGCGGCGGCTGCCTTCCTGCTGTGAAATACTGTGTCTTTGGAATGAAGTGAACATACCGAAATTCGCTGGTTTAAGCCCATTTATCTAACAAAATAATTTTCAGGATGTAATTGTTGTAAATAGGGTGGCGGCTGCATTCCTGCTGTGAAATACTGTTTCTTTGGAATGATGTGAACATACCGAAATTGGCTGGTTAATCCCCTGTATCTAAGAAAATAATTTTCAGGATGTAATTCTTGTAAATAGGGCGGCGGCTTCCTTCCTGCTGTGAAATACTGTGTCTTTGGAATGAAGTGAACATACCGAAATTCGCTGGTTTAAGCCCCTGTATCTAAGAAAATAAGTTTCAGGATGTAATTCTTGTAAATAGGGCGGCGGCTGCCTTCCTGCTGTGAAATACTGTGTCTTTGGAATGAAGTGAACATACCGAAATTGGCTGGTTTAAGCCCCTGTATCTAAGAAAATAATTTTCAGGATGTAATTCTTGTAAATAGGGCGGCGGCTGCCTTCCTGCTGTGAAATACTGACTTTGGACTGAAGTGAACATACCGAAATTCGCTGGTTTAAGCCCCTGTATCTAAGAAAATAATTTTCAGGATGTAATTCTTGTAAATAGGGCGGCGGCTGCCTTCCTGCTGTGAAATACTGTGTCATTGGAATGAAGTGACCATTCCGAAATGCGCTGGTTTAAGCCCCTGTATCTAAGAAAATAATTTTCAGGATGTCATTCTTGTAAATAGGGCGGCGGCTGCCTTCCTGCTGTGAAATACTGTGTCTTTGGAATGAAGTGAACATACCGAAATTCGCTGGTTTAAGCCCCTGTATCTAAGAAAATAATTTTCAGGATGTAATTCTTGTAAATAGGGCGGCGGCTGCCTTCCTGCCGTGAAATACTGTGTCATTGGAATGAAGTGAACATACCGAAATGCGCTGGTTTAAGCCCCTGTATCTAAGAAAATAATTTTCAGGATGTAATTCTTGTAAATAGGGCGGCGGCTGCCTTCCTGCTGTGAAATACTGTGTCATTGGAATGAAGTGAACATACCGAAATGCGCTGGTTTAAGCCCCTGTATCTAAGAAAATAATTTTCAGGATGTAATTCTTGTAAATAGGGCGGCGGCTGCCTTCCTGCTGTGAAATACTGTGTCTTTGGAATGAAGTGAACATACCGAAAATCGCTGGTTTAAGCCCCTGTATCTAAGAAAATAATTTTCAGGATGTAACTCTTGTAAATAGGGCGGCGGCTGCCTGCCTCCTGTGAAATACTGTGTCTGTGGAATGAAGTGAACATATCGAAATTCGCTGGTTTAAGCCCCTGTATCTAAGAAAATAATTTTCAGGATGTAAAACTCTTGTAAATAGGGCGGCGGCTGCCTTCCTGCTGTGAAATACTGTGTCTTTGGAATGAAGTGAACATATCGAAATTCGCTGGTTTAAGCCCCTGTATCTAAGAAAACAATTTTCAGGATTTAACTCTTGTAAATAGGGCGGCGGCTGCCTTCCTGCAGTGAAATACTGTGTCTTTGGTATGAAGTGAACATACCGAAATTCGCTGGTTTAAGCCCCTGTATCTAAGAAAATAATTTTCAGGATGTAATTCTTGTAAATAGGGCGGCGGCTGCCTTCCTCCTGTGAAATACTGTGTCTTTGGAATGAAGTGAACATAACGAATTTCGCTGGTTTAAGCCCCTGTATCTAAGAAAATAATTTTCAGGATGTAACTCTTGTAAATAGGGCGGCGGCTGCCTTCCTGCTGTGAAATACTGTGTCTTTGGAATGAAGTGAACATACCGAAATTCGCTGGTTTAAGCCCCTGTATCTAAGAAAATAATTTTCAGGATGTAATTCTTGTAAATAGGGCGGCGGCTGCCTTCCTGCTGTGAAATACTGTGTCTTTGGAATGAAGTGAACATACCGAAATTCGCTGGTTTAAGCCCCTGTATCTAAGAAAATAATTTTCAGGATGTAATTCTTGTAAATAGGGCGGCAGCTGCCTTCCTGCTGTGAAATACTGTGTCTTTTGAATGAAGTGAACATACCGAAATTCGCTGGTTTAAGCCCCTGTATCTAAGAAAATAATTTTCAGGATGTAATTCTTGTAAATAGGGCGGCAGCTGCCTTCCTGCTGTGAAATACTGTGTCTTTGGAATGAAGTGAACATACCGAAATTCGCTGGTTTAAGCCCCTGTATCTAAGAAAATAATTTTCAGTATGTAATTCTTGTAAATAGGGCGGCGGCTGCCTTCCTGCTGTGAAATACTGTGTCTTTGGAATGAAGTGAACATACCGAAATTCGCTGGTTTAAGCCCCTGTATCGAAGAAAATAATTTTCAGGATGTAGCTCTTGTAATAGAGCTCGGCGGCTGCCTTCCTGCTGTGAAATACTGTGTCTTTGGAATGAAGTGAACATACCGAAATTCGCTGGTTTAAGCCCCTGTATCTAAGAAAATAATTTTCAGGATGTAATTCTTGTAAATAGGGCGGCAGCTGCCTTCCTGCTGTGAAATACTGTGTCTTTTGAATGAAGTGAACATACCGAAATTCGCTGGTTTAAGCCCCTGTATCTAAGAAAATAATTTTCAGGATGTAACTCTTGTAAATAGGGCGGCGGCTGCCTTCCTCCTGTGAAATACTGTGTCTTTGGAATAAAGTGAACATACCGAAATTCGCTGGTTTAAGCCCCTGTATCTAAGAAAATAATTTTAAGGATGTAACTCTTGTAAATAGGGCGGCGGCTGCCTTCCTGCTGTGAAATACTGTATCTTTGGAATGAAGTGAACATACCGAAATTCGCTGGTTTAAGCCCCTGTATCTAAGAAAATAATTTTCAGGATGTAATTCTTGTAAATAGGGCGGCAGCTGCCTTCCTGCTGTGAAATACTGTGTCTTTTGAATGAAGTGAACATACCGAAATTCGCTGGTTTAAGCCCCTGTATCTATGAAAATAATTTTCAGGATGTAATTCTTGTAAATAGGGCGGCAGCTGCCGTCCTGCTGTGAAATACTGTGTCTTTTGAATGAAGTGAACATACCGAAATTCGCTGGTTTAAGCCCCTGTATCTAAGAAAATAATTTTCAGGATGTAACTCTAGTAAATAGGGCGGCGGCTGCCTTCCTCCTGTGAAATACTGTGTCTTTGGAATGAAGTGAACTTACCGAAAATCGATGGTTTAAGCCCCTGTATCTAAGAAAATAATTTTCAGGATGTAACTCTTGTAAATAGGGCGGCGGCTGCCTTCCTCCTGTGAAATACTGTGTCTTTGGAATGAAGTGAACATACCGAAATTCGCTGGTTTAAGCCCCTGTATTTAAGAAAATAATTTTCAGGATGTAATTCTTGTAAATAGGGCGGCGGCTGCCTTCCTCCTGTGAAATAATGTGTCTTTGGAATGAATTGAACATACCGAAAATCGATGGTTTAAGCCCCTGTATCTAAGAAAATAATTTTCAGGATGTAACTCTTGTAAATAGGGCGGCGGCTGCCTTCCTCCTGTGAAATACTGTGTCTTTGGAATGAAGTGAACATACCGAAATTCGCTGGTTTAAGCCCCTGTATCTAAGAAAATAATTTTCAGGATGTAATTCTTGTAAATAGGGCGGCGGCTGCCTTCCTGCTGTGAAATACTGTGTCTTTGGAATGAAGTGAACATACCGAAATTCGCTGGTTTAAGCCCCTGTATCTAAGAAAATAATTTTCAGGATGTAACTCTTGTAAATAGGGCGGCGGCTGCCTTCCTCCTGTGAAATACTGTGTCATTGGAATGAAGTGAACATACCAAAATTCGCTGGTTTAAGCCCCTGTATCTAAGAAAATAATTTTCAGGATGTAATACTTGTAAATAGGGCGGCAGCTGCCTTCCTGCTGTGAAATACTGTCTTTGGAATGAAGTGAACATACCGAAATTCGCTGGTTTAAGCCCCTGTATCTAAGAAAATAATTTTCAGGGTGTAACTCTTGTAAATAGGGCGGCGGCTGCCTTCCTCCTGTGAAATACTGTGTCATTGGAATGAAGTGAACATACCGAAATTCGCTGGTTTAAGCCCCTGTATCTAAGAAAATAATTTTCAGGATGTAATTCTTGTAAGTAGGACGGCAGCTGCCTTCCTGCTGTGAAATACTGTGTCTTTGGAATGAAGTGAACATACCGAAATTCGCTGGTTTAAGCCCCTGTATCTAAGAAAATAATTTTCAGGATGTAACTCTTGTAAATAGGGCGGCGGCTGCCTTCCTCCTGTGAAATACTGTGTCATTGGAATGAAGTGAACATACCGAAATTCGCTGGTTTAAGCCCCTGTATCTAAGAAAATAATTTTCAGGATGTAACTCTTGTAAATAGGGCGGCGGCTGCCTTCCTCCTGTGAAATACTTTGTCATTGGAATGAAGTGAACATACCGAAATTCGCTGGTTTAAGCCCCTGTATCTAAGAAAATAATTTTCAGGATGTAACTCTTGTAAATAGGGCGGCGGCTGCCTTCCTCCTGTGAAATACTGTGTCTTTGGAATGAAGTGAACATACCGAAATTCGCTGGTTTAAGCCCCTGTATCTAAGAAAATAATTTTCAGGATGTATCTCTTGTAAATAGGGCGGCGGCTGCCTTCCTGCTGTGAAATACTGTCTCTTTGGAATGAAGTGAACATACCGAAATTCGCTGGTTTAAGCCCCTGTATCTAAGAAAATAATTTTCAGGATGTAACTCTTGTAAATAGGGCGGCGGCTGCCTTCCTCCTGTGACATACTGTGTCTTTGGAATGAAGTGAACATACCGAAATTCGCTGGTTGAAGCCCCTGTATCTAAGAAAATAATTTTCAGGATGTAACTCTTGTAAATAGGGCGGCGGCTGCCTTCCTCCTGTGAAATACTGTGTCTTTGGAATAAAGTGAACATACCGAAATTCGCTGGTTTAAGCCCCTGTATCTAAGAAAATAATTTTAAGGATGTATCTCTTGTAAATAGGGCGGCGGCTGCCTTCCTCCTGTGAAATACTGTGTCTTTGGAATGAAGTGAACATACCGAAATTCGCTGGTTTAAGCCCCTGTATCTAAGAAAATAATTTTCAGGATGTATCTCTTGTAAATAGGGCGGCGGCTGCCTTCCTCCTGTGAAATACTGTGTCTTTGGAATGAAGTGAACATACCGAAATTCGCTGGTTTAAGCCCCTGTATCTAAGAAAATAATTTTCAGGATGTAACTCTTGTAAATAGGGCGGCGGCTGCCTTCCTCCTGTGAAATACTGTGTCATTGGAATGAAGTGAACATACCGAAATTCGCTGGTTTAAGCCCCTGTATCTAAGAAAATAATTTTCAGGATGTAACTCTTGTAAATAGGGCGGCGGCTGCCTTCCTCCTGTGAAATACTTTGTCATTGGAATGAAGTGAACATACCGAAATTCGCTGGTTTAAGCCCCTGTATCTAAGAAAATAATTTTCAGGATGTAACTCTTGTAAATAGGGCGGCGGCTGCCTTCCTCCTGTGAAATACTGTGTCTTTGGAATGAAGTGAACATACCGAAATTCGCTGGTTTAAGCCCCTGTATCTAAGAAAATAATTTTCAGGATGTATCTCTTGTAAATAGGGCGGCGGCTGCCTTCCTGCTGTGAAATACTGTGTCTTTGGAATGAAGTGAACATACCGAAATTCGCTGGTTTAAGCCCCTGTATCTAAGAAAATAATTTTCAGGATGTAACTCTTGTAAATAGGGCGGCGGCTGCCTTCCTCCTGTGACATACTGTGTCTTTGGAATGAAGTGAACATACCGAAATTCGCTGGTTGAAGCCCCTGTATCTAAGAAAATAATTTTCAGGATGTATCTCTTGTAAATAGGGCGGCGGCTGCCTTCCTCCTGTGAAATACTGTGTCTTTGGAATGAAGTGAACATACCGAAATTCGCTGGTTTAAGCCCCTGTATCTAAGAAAATAATTTTCAGGATGTATTTCTTGTAAATAGGGCGGCGGCTGCCTTCCTGCTGTGAAATACTGTGTCTTTGGAATGAAGTGAACATACCGAAATTCGCTGGTTTAAGCCCCTGTATCTAAGAAAATAATTTTCAGGATGTAACTCTTGTAAATAGGGCGGCGGCTGCCTTCCTGCTGTGAAATACTGTGTCTTTGGAATGAACATACCGAAATTCGCTGGTTTAAGCCCCTGTATCTAAGAAAATAATTTTCAGGATGTAACTCTTGTAAATAGGGCGGCGGCTGCCTTCCTCCTGTGAAATACTGTGTCTTTGGAATGAAGTGAACATACCGAAATTGGCTGGTTTAAGCCCCTGTATCTAAGAAAATAATTTTCAGGATGTAACTCTTGTAAATAGGGCGGCGGCTGCCTTCCTCCTGTGAAATACTGTGTCTTTGGAATGAAGTGAACATACCGAAATTCGCTGGTTTAAGCCCCTGTATCTAAGAAAATAATTTTCAGGATGTAACTCTTGTAAATAGGGCGGCGGCTGCCTTCCTCCTGTGAAATACTGTGTCTTTGGAATGAAGTGAACATACCGAAATTCGCTGGTTTAAGCCCCTGTATCTAAGAAAATAATTTTCAGGATGTATCTCTTGTAAATAGGGCGGCGGCTGCCTTCCTCCTGTGAAATACTGTGTCTTTGGAATGAAGTGAACATACCGAAATTCGCTGGTTTAAGCCCCTGTATCTAAGAAAATAATTTTCAGGATGTAACTCTTGTAAATAGGGCGGCGGCTGCCTTCCTCCTGTGAAATACTGTGTCTTTGGAATGAAGTGAACATACCGAAATTCGCTGGTTTAAGCCCCAGTATCTAAGAAAATGATTTTCAGGATGTAACTCTTGTAAATAGGGCGGCGGCTACCTTCCTACTATGAAGTACTGTGTCTTTGGAATGAAGTGAACATACCGAAATTGGCTGGTTTAAGCCCCTGTATCTAAGAAAATAATTTTCAGGATGTAACTCTTGTAAATAGGGCGGCGGCTGCCTTCCTGCTGTGAAATACTGTGTCTTTGGAATGAAGGGAACATACCGAAATTCGCTGGTTAAAGCCCCTGTATCTAAGAAAATAATTTTCAGGATGTAACTCTTGTAAATAGGGCGGCGGCTGCCTTCCTGCTGTGAAATACTGTGTCTTTGGAATGAAGTGAACATACCGAAATTCGCTGGTTTAAGCCCCTGTATCTAAGAAAATAATTTTCAGGATGTAACTCTTGTAAATAGGGCGGCGGCTGCCTTCCTGCTGTGAAATACTGTGTCTTTGGAATGAAGAGAACATACCTAAATTCGCTGGTTTAAGCCCCTGTATCTAAGAAAATAATTTTCAGGATGTAACTCTTGTATATAGGGCGGCGGCTGCCTTCCTGCTGTGAAATACTGTGTCTTTGGAATAAAGTGAACATACCGAAATTCGCTGGTTTAAGCCCCTGTATCTAAGAAAATAATTTTCAGGATGTAACTCTTGTAAATAGGGCGGCGGCTGCCTTCCTACTGTGAAATACTGTGTCTTTGGAATGAAGTGAACATACTGAAATTCGCTGGTTTAAGCCCCTGTATCTAAGAAAATAATTTTCAGGATGTAACTCTTGTAAATAGGGCGGCGGCTGCCTTCCTGCTGTGAAATACTGTGTCTTTGGAATGAAGTGAACATATCGAAATTCGCTGGTTTAAGCCCCTGTATCTAAGAAAATAATTTTCAGGATGTAACTCTTGTAAATAGGGCGGCGGCTGCCTTCCTGCTGTGAAATACTGTGTCTTTTGAATGAAGTGAACATATCGAAATTCGCTGGTTTAAGCCCCTGTATCTAAGAAAATAATTTTCAGGATGTAACTCTTGTAAATAGGGCGGCGGCTGCCTTCCTGCTGTGAAATACTGTGTCTTTTGAATGAAGTGAACATACCGAAATTCGCTGGTTTAAGCCCCTGTTTCTAAGAAAAAAATTTTCAGGATGTAACTCTTGTAAATAGGGCGGCGGCTGCCTTCCTGCTGTGAAATACTGTGTCTTTGGAATGAAGTGAACATACCGAAATTCGCTGGTTTAAGCCCCTGTATCTAAGAAAATAATTTTCAGGATGTAACTCTTGTAAATAGGGCGGCGGCTACCTTCCTACTGTGAAATACTGTGTCTTTGGAATGAAGTGAACATACCGAAATTCGCTGGTTTAAGCCCCTGTATCTAAAAAAAAAAAAAAAAAAAAAAAAAAAAATTTCAGGATGTAACTCTTGTAAATAGGGCGGCGGCTGCCTTCCTCCTGTGAAATACTGTGTCTTTGGAATGAAGTGAACATACCGAAATTCGCTGGTTTAAGCCCCTGTTTCTAAGAAAAAAATTTTCAGGATGTAACTCTTGTAAATAGGGCGGCGGCTGCCTTCCTGCTGTGAAATACTGTGTCTTTGGAATGAAGTGAACATACCGAAATTCGCTGGTTTAAGCCCCTGTATCTAAGAAAATAATTTTCAGGATGTAACTCTTGTAAATAGGGCGGCGGCTACCTTCCTACTGTGAAATACTGTGTCTTTGGAATGAAGTGAACATACCGAAATTCGCTGGTTTAAGCCCCTGTATCTAAGAAAATAATTTTCAGGATGTAACTCTTGTAAATAGGGCGGCGGCTGCCTTCCTCCTGTGAAATACTGTGTCTTTGGAATGAAGTGAACGTACCGAAATTCGCTGGTTTAAGCCCCTGTATCAAAGAAAATAATTTTCAGGATGTAACTCTTGTAAATAGGGCGGCGGCTGCCTTCCTGCTGTGAAATACTGTGTCTTTGGAATGAAATGAACATACCGAAATTCGCTGGTTTAAGCCCCTGTATCTAAGAAAATAATTTTCAGGATGTAACTCTTGTAAATAGGGCGGCGGCTGCCTTCCTGCTGTGAAATACTGTGTCTTTGGAATGAAGTGAACATACCGAAATTCGCTGGTTTAAGCCCCTGTATCTAAGAAAATAATTTTCAGGATGTAACTCTTGTAAATAGGGCGGCGGCTGCCTTCCTGCTGTGAAATACTGTGTCTTTGGAATGAAGTGAACATACCGAAATTCGCTGGTTTAAGCCCCTGTATCTAAGAAAATAATTTTCAGGATGTAACTCTTGTAAATAGGGCGGCGGCTGCCTTCCTCCTGTGAAATACTGTGTCTTTGGAATGAAGTGAACATACCGAAATTCGATGGTTTAAGCCCCTGTATCTAAGAAAATAATTTTCAGGATGTAACTCTTGTAAATAGGGCGGCGGCTGCCTTCCTACTGTGAAATACTGTGTCTTTGGAATGAAGTGAACATACCGAAATTCGCTGGTTTAAGCCCCTGTATCTAAGAAAATAATTTTCAGGATGTAACTCTTGTAAATAGGGCGGCGGCTGCCTTCCTGCTGTGAAATACTGTGTCTTTGGAATGAAGTGAACATACCGAAATTCGCTGGTTTAAGCCCCTGTATCTAAGAAAATAATTTTCAGGATGTAACTCTTGTAAATAGGGCGGCGGCTGCCTTCCTGCTGTGAAATACTGTGTCTTTGGAATGAAGTGAACATACCGAAATTCGCTGGTTTAAGCCCCTGTATCTAAGAAAATAATTTTCAGGATGTAACTCTTGTAAATAGGGCGGCGGCTGCCTTCCTGCTGTGAAATACTGTGTCTTTGGAATGAAGTGAACATACCGAAATTCGCTGGTTTAAGCCCCTGTATCTAAGAAAATAATTTTCAGGATGTCACTCTTGTAAATAGGGCGGCGGCTACCTTCCTACTGTGAAATACTGTGTCTTTGGAATGAAGTGAACATACCGAAATTCGCTGGTTTAAGCCCCTGTATCTAAGAAAATAATTTTCAGGATGTAACTCTTGTAAATAGGGCGGCGGCTGCCTTCCTGCTGTGATATACTGTGTCTTTGGAATGAAGTGAACATACCGAAATTCGCTGGTTTAAGCCCCTGTATCTAAGAAAATAATTTTCAGGATGTAACTCTTGTAAATAGGGCGGCGGCTGCCTTCCTGCTGTGAAATACTGTGTCTTTGGAATGAAGTGAACATACCGAAATTCGCTGGTTTAAGCCCCTGTATCTAAGAAAATAATTTTCAGGATGTAACTCTTGTAAATAGGGCTGCGGCTACCTTCCTACTGTGAAATACTGTGTCTTTGGAATGAAGTGAACATACCGAAATTCGCTGGTTTAAGCCCCTGTATCTAAGAAAATAATTTTCAGGATGTAACTCTTGTAAATAGGGCGGCGGCTGCCTTCCTCCTGTGAAATACTGTGTCTTTGGAATGAAGTGAACATACCGAAATTCGCTGGTTTAAGCCCCTGTATCTAAGAAAATAATTTTCAGGATGTAACTCTTGTAAATAGGGCGGCGGCTGCCTTCCTGCTGTGAAATACTGTGTCTTTGGAATGAAGTGAACATACCGAAATTCGCTGGTTTAAGCCCCTGAATCTAAGAAAATAATTTTCAGGATGTAACCCTTGTAAATAGGGCGGCGGCTGCCTTCCTGCTGTGAAATACTGTGTCTTTGGAATGAAGTGAACATACCGAAATTCGCTGGTTTAAGCCCCTGTATCTAAGAAAATAATTTTCAGGATGTAACTCTTGTAAATAGGGCGGCGGCTGCCTTCCTCCTGTGAAATACTGTGTCTTTGGAATGAAGTGAACATACCGAAATTCGCTGGTTTAAGCCCCTGTATCTAAGAAAATAATTTTCAGGATGTAACTCTTGTAAATAGGGCGGCGGCTGCCTTCCTCCTGTGAAATACTGTGTCTTTGGAATGAAGTGAACATACCGAAATTCGCTGGTTTAAGCCCCTGTATCGAAGAAAATAATTTTCAGGATGTCACTCTTGTAAATAGGGCGGCGGCTACCTTCCTACTGTGAAATACTGTGTCTTTGGAATGAAGTGAACATACCGAAATTCGCTGGTTTAAGCCCCTGTATCTAAGAAAATAATTTTCAGGATGTAACTCTTGTAAATAGGGCGGCGGCTGCCTTCCTCCTGTGAAATACTGTGTCTTTGGAATGAAGTGAACATACCGAAATTCGCTGGTTTAAGCCCCTGTATCTAAGAAAATAATTTTCAGGATGTAACTCTTGTAAATAGAGCGGCGGCTGCCTTCCTCCTGTGAAATACTGTGTCTCTGGAATGAAGTGAACATACCGAAATTCGCTGGTTTAAGCCCCTGTATCTAAGACAATAATTTTCAGGATGTAACTCTTGTAAATAGGGCGGCGGTTGCCTTCCTGCTGTGAAATACTGTGTCTCTGGAATGAAGTGAACATACCGAAATTCGCTGGTTTAAGCCCCTGTATCTAAGACAATAATTTTCAGGATGTAACTCTTGTAAATAGGGCGGCGGCTGCCTTCCTGCTGTGAAATACTGTGTCTCTGGAATGAAGTGAACATACCGAAATTCGCTGGTTTAAGCCCCTGTATCTAAGACAATAATTTTCAGGATGTAACTCTTGTAAATAGGACGGCGGCTGCCTTCCTGCTGTGAAATACTGTGTCTCTGGAATGAAGTGAACATACCGAAATTCGCTGGTTTAAGCCCCTGTATCTAAGAAATTATTTTCAGGATGTAACTCTTGTAAATAGGGCGGCGGCTGCCTTCCTGCTGTGAAATACTGAGTCTTCGGAATGAAGTGAACATACCGAAATTCGCTGGTTTAAGCCCCTGTATCTAAGAAAATAATTTTCAGGATGTAACTCTTGTAAATAGGGCGGCGGCTGCCGTCCTCCTGTGAAATACTGTGTCTTTGGAATGAAGTGAACATACCGAAATTCGCTGGTTTAAGCCCCTGTATCTAAGAAAATAATTTTCATGATGTAACTCTTGTAAATAGGGCGGCGGCTGCCTTCCTCCTGTGAAATACTGTGTCTTTGGAATGAAGTGAACATACCGAAATTCGCTGGATTAAGCCCCTGTATCTAAGAAAATAATTTTCAGGATGTAACTCTTGTAAATAGGGCGGCGGCTGCCTTCCTCCTGTGAAATACTGTGTCTTTGGAATGAAGTGAACATACCGAAATTCGCTGGTTTAAGCCCCTGTATCTGAGAAAATAATTTTCAGGATGTAACTCTTGTAAATAGGGCGGCGGCTGCCTTCCTCCTGTGAAATACTGTGTCTTTGGAATGAAGTGAACATACCGAAATTGGCTGGTTTAAGCCCCTGTATCTAAGAAAATAATTTTCAGGATGTAACTCTTGTAAATAGGGCGGCGGCTGCCTTCCTCCTGTGAAATACTGTGTCTTTGGAATGAAGTGAACATACCGAAATTCGCTGGTTTAAGCCCCTGTATCTAAGAAAATAATTTTCAGGATGTAACTCTTGTAAATAGGGCGGCGGCTGCCTTCCTGCTGTGAAATACTGTGTCTTTGGAATGAAGTGAACATACCGAAATTCGCTGGTTTAAGCCCCTGTATCTAAGAAAATAATTTTCAGGATGTAACTCTTGTAAATAGGGCGGCGGCTGCCTTCCTCCTGTGAAATACTGTGTCTTTGGAATGAAGTGAACATACCGAAATTGGCTGGTTTAAGCCCCTGTATCTAAGAAAATAATTTTCAGGATGTAACTCTTGTAAATAGGGCGGCGGCTGCCTTCCTCCTGTGAAATACTGTGTCTTTGGAATGAAGTGAACATACCGAAATTCGCTGGTTTAAGCCCCTGTATCTAAGAAAATAATTTTCAGGATGTAACTCTTGTAAATAGGGCGGCGGCTGCCTTCCTCCTGTGAAATACTGTGTCTTTGGAATGAAGTGAACATACCGAAATTCGCTGGTTTAAGCCCCTGTATCTAAGACAATAATTTTCAGGATGTAACTCTTGTAAATAGGGCGGCGGCTGCCTTCCTGCTGTGAAATACTGTGTCTTTGGAATGAAGTGAACATACCGAAATTCGCTGGTTTAAGCCCCTGTATCTAAGACAATAATTTTCAGGATGTAACTCTTGTAAATAGGGCGGCGGCTGCCTTCCTGCTGTGAAATACTGTGTCTTTGGAATGAAGTGAACATACCGAAATTCGCTGGTTTAAGCCCCTGTATCTAAGACAATAATTTTCAGGATGTAACTCTTGTAAATAGGGCGGCGGCTGCCTTCCTGCTGTGAAATACTGTCTCTCTGGAATGAAGTGAACATACCGAAATTCGCTGGTTTAAGCCCCTGTATCTAAGACAATAATTTTCAGGATGTAACTCTTGTAAATAGGGCGGCGGCTGCCTTCCTGCTGTGAAATACTGTGTCTCTGGAATGAAGTGAACATACCGAAATTCGCTGGTTTAAGCCCCTGTATCTAAGAAAATAATTTTCAGGATGTAACTCTTGTAAATAGGGCGGCGGCTGCCTTCCTCCTGTGAAATACTGTGTCTTTGGAATGAAGTGAACATACCGAATTTCGCTGGTTTAAGCCCCTGTATCTAAGAAAATAATTTTCAGGATGTAACTCTTGTAAATAGGGCGGCGGCTGCCTTCCTCCTGTGAAATACTGTGTCTTTGGAATGAAGTGAACATACCGAAATTCGCTGGTTTAAGCCCCTGTATCTAAGAAAATAATTTTCAGGATGTAACTCTTGTAAATAGGGCGGCGGCTGCCTTCCTCCTGTGAAATACTGTGTCTTTGGAATGAAGTGAACATACCGAAATTCGCTGGTTTAAGCCCCTGTATCTAAGAAAATAATTTTCAGGATGTAACTCTTGTAAATAGGGCGGCGGCTGCCTTCCTCCTGTGAAATACTGTGTCTTTGGAATGAAGTGAACATACCGAAATTCGCTGGTTTAAGCCCCTGTATCTAAGAAAATAATTTTCAGGATGTAACTCTTGTAAATAGGGCGGCGGCTACCTTCCTACTGTGAAATACTGTGTCTTTGGAATGAAGTGAACATACCGAAATTCGCTGGTTTAAGCCCCTGAATCTAAGAAAATAATTTTCAGGATGTAACTCTTGTAAATAAGGCGGCGGCTGCCTTCCTGCTGTGAAATACTGTGTCTTTGGAATGAAGTGAACATACCGAAATTCGCTGGTTTAAGCCCCTGTATCTAAGAAAATAATTTTCAGGATGTAACTCTTGTAAATAGGGCGGCGGCTGCCTTCCTGCTGTGAAATACTGTGTCTTTGGAATGAAGTGAACATACCGAAATTCGCTGGTTTAAGCCCCTGTATCTAAGAAAATAATTTTCAGGATGTAATTCTTGTAAATAGGGCGGCGGCTGCCTTCCTCCTGTGAAATACTGTGTCTTTGGAATGAAGTGAACATACCGAAATTCGCTGGTTTAAGCCCCTGTATCTAAGAAAATAATTTTCAGGATGTAACTCTTGTAAATAGGGCGGCGGCTGCCTTCCTGCTGTGAAATACTGTGTCTTTGGAATGAAGTGAACATACCGAAATTCGCTGGTTTAAGCCCCTGTATCTAAGAAAATAATTTTCAGGATGTAACTCTTGTAAATAGGGCGGCGGCTGCCTTCCTGCTGTGAAATACTGTGTCTTTGGAATGAAGTGAACATACCGAAATTCGCTGGTTTAAGCCCCTGTATCTAAGAAAATAATTTTCAGGATGTATCTCTTGTAAATAGGGCGGCGGCTGCCTTCCTGCTGTGAAATACTGTGTCTTTGGAATGAAGTGAACATACTGAAATTCGCTGGTTTAAGCCGCTGTATCTAAGAAAATAATTTTCAGGATGTAACTCTTGTAAATAGGGCGGCGGCTGCCTTCCTGCTGTGAAATACTGTGTCTTTGGAATGAAGTGAACATACCGAAATCCGCTGGTTTAAGCCCCTGTATCTAAGAAAATAATTTTCAGGATGTAACTCTTGTAAATAGGGCGGCGGCTGCCTTCCTGCTGTGAAATACTGTGTCTTTGGAATGAAGTGAACATACCGAAATTCGCTGGTTTAAGCCCCTGTATCTAAGAAAATAATTTTCAGGATGTAACTCTTGTAAATAGGGCGGCGGCTGCCTTCCTCCTGTGAAATACTGTGTCTTTGGAATGAAGTGAACATACCGAAATTCGCTGGTTTATGCCCCTGTATCTAAGACAATAATTTTCAGGATGTAACTCTTGTAAATAGGGCGGCGGCTGCCTTCCTCCTGTGAAATACTGTGTCTTTTGAATGAAGTGAACATACCGAAATTCGCTGGTTTAAGCCCCTGTATCTAAGAAAATAATTTTCAGGATGTAACTCTTGTAAATAGGGCGGCGGCTGCCTTCCTGCTGTGAAATACTGTGTCTTTGGAATGAAGTGAACATACCGAAATTCGCTGGTTTAAGCCCCTGTATCTAAAAAAATAATTTTCAGGATGTAACTCTTGTAAATAGGGCGGCGGCTGCCTTCCTGCTGTGAAATACTGTGTCTTTGGAATGAAGTGAACATACCGAAATTCGCTGGTTTAAGCCCCTGTATCTAAGACAATAATTTTCAGGATGTAACTCTTGTAAATAGGGCGGCGGCTGCCTTCCTGCTGTGAAATACTGTGTCTCTGGAATGAAGTGAACATACCGAAATTCGCTGGATTAAGCCCCTGTATCTAAGACAATAATTTTCAGGATGTAACTCTTGTAAATAGGGCGGCGGCTGCCTTCCTGCTGTGAAATACTGTGTCTCTGGAATGAAGTGAACATACCGAAATTCGCTGGTTTAAGCCCCTGTATCTAAGACAATAATTTTCAGGATGTAACTCTTGTAAATAGGGCGGCGGCTGCCTTCCTGCTGTGAAATACTGTGTCTCTGGAATGAAGTGAACATACCGAAATTCGATGGTTTAAGCCCCTGTATCTAAGACAATAATTTTCAGGATGTAACTCTTGTAAATAGGGCGGCGGCTGCCTTCCTGCTGTGAAATACTGTGTCTCTGGAATGAAGTGAACATACCGAAATTCGCTGGTTTAAGCCCCTGTATCTAAGACAATAATTTTCAGGATGTAACTCTTGTAAATAGGGCGGCGGCTGCCTTCCTGCTGTGAAATACTGTGTCTCTGGAATGAAGTGAACATACCGAAATTCGCTGGTTTAAGCCCCTGTATCTAAGACAATAATTTTCAGGATGTAACTCTTGTAAATAGGGCGGCGGCTGCCTTCCTGCTGTGAAATACTGTGTCTCTGGAATGAAGTGAACATACCGAAATTCGCTGGTTTAAGCCCCTGTATCTAAGACAATAATTTTCAGGATGTAACTCTTGTAAATAGGGCGGCGGCTGCCTTCCTGCTGTGAAATACTGTGTCTCTGGAATGAAGTGAACATACCGAAATTCGCTGGTTTAAGCCCCTGTATCTAAGACAATAATTTTCAGGATGTAACTCTTATAAATAGGGCGGCGGCTGCCTTCCTGCTGTGAAATACTATGTCTTTGGAATGAAGTGAACATACCGAAATTCGCTGGTTTAAGCCCCTGTATCTAAGAAAATAATTTTCAGGATGTAACTCTTGTAAATAGGGCGGCGGCTGCCTTCCTCCTGTGAAATACTGTGTCTTTGGAATGAAGTGAACATACCGAAATTCGCTGGTTTAAGCCCCTGTATCTAAGAAAATAATTTTCAGGATGTAACTCTTGTAAATAGGGCGGCGGCTGCCTTCCTCCTGTGAAATACTGTGTCTTTGGAATGAAGTGAACATACCGAAATTCGCTGGTTTAAGCCCCTGTATCTAAGAAAATAATTTTCAGGATGTAACTCTTGTAAATAGGGCGGCGGCTGCCTTCCTGCTGTGAAATACTGTGTCTCTGGAATGAAGTGAACATACCGAAATTCGCTGGTTTAAGCCCCTGTATCTAAGACAAAAATTTTCAGGATGTAACTCTTGTAAATAGGGCGGCGGCTGCCTTCCTGCTGTGAAATACTGTCTCTGGAATGAAGTGAACATACCGAAATTCGCTGGTTTAAGCCCCTGTATCTAAGACAAAAATTTTCAGGATGTAACTCTTGTAAATAGGGCGGCGGCTGCCTTCCTGCTGTGAAATACTGTGTCTCTGGAATGAAGTGAACATACCGAAATTCGCTGGTTTAAGCCCCTGCATCAAAGAAAATAATTTTCAGGATATAACTCTTGTAAATAGGGCGGCGGCTGCCTTCCTCCTGTGAAATACTGTGTCTCTGGAATGAAGTGAACATACCGAAATTTGCTGGTTTAAGCCCCTGTATCTAAGAAAATAATTTTCAGGATGTAACTCTTGTAAATAGGGCGGCGGCTGCCTTCCTGCTGTGAAATACTGTGTCTTTGGAATGAAGTGAACATACCGAAATTCGCTGGTTTAAGCCCCTGTATCTAAGAAAATAATTTTCAGGATGTAACTCTTGTAAATAGGGCGGCGGCTGCCTTCCTCCTGTGAAATACTGTGTCTTTGGAATGAAGTGAACATACCGAAATTCGCTGGTTTAAGCCCCTGTATCTAAGAAAATAATTTTCAGGATGTAACTCTTGTAAATAGGGCGGCGGCTGCCTTCCTGCTGTGAAATACTGTGTCTCTGGAATGAAGTGAACATACCGAAATTCGCTGGTTTAAGCCCCTGTATCTAAGACAATAATTTTCAGGATGTAACTCTTGTAAATAGGGCGGCGGCTGCCTTCCTGCTGTGAAATACTGTGTCTCTGGAATGAAGTGAACATACCGAAATTCGCTGGTTTAAGCCCCTGTATCTAAGACAATAATTTTCAGGATGTAACTCTTGTAAATAGGGCGGCGGCTGCCTTCCTGCTGTGAAATACTGTGTCTTTGGAATGAAGTGAACATGCCGAAATTCGCTGGTTTAAGCCCCTGTATCTAAGACAATAATTTTCAGGATGTAACTCTTGTAAATAGGGCGGCGGCTGCCTTCCTGCTGTGAAATACTGTGTCTTTGGAATGAAGTGAACATACCGAAATTCGCTGGTTTAAGCCCCTGTATCTAAGAAAATAATTTTCAGGATGTAACTCTTGCAAATAGGGCGGCGGCTGCCTTCCTCCTGTGAAATACTGTGTCTTTGGAATGAAGTGAACATACCGAAATTCGCTGGTTTAAGCCCCTGTATCTAAGACAATAATTTTCAGGATGTAACTCTTGTAAATAGGGCGGCGGCTGCCTTCCTGCTGTGAAATACTGTGTCTCTGGAATAAGTGAACATACCGAAATTCGCTGGTTTAAGCCCCTGTATCTAAGACAATAATTTTCAGGATGTAACTCTTGTAAATAGGGCGGCGGCTGCCTTCCTGCTGTGAAATACTGTGTCTCTGGAATGAAGTGAACATACCGAAATTCGCTGGTTTAAGCCCCTGTATCTAAGACAATAATTTTCAGGATGTAACTCTTGTAAATAGGGCGGCGGCTGCCTTCCTGCTGTGAAATACTGTGTCTCTGGAATGAAGTGAACATACCGAAATTCGCTGGTTTAGCCCCTGTATCTAAGACAATAATTTTCAGGATGTAACTCTTGTAAATAGGGCGGCGGCTGCCTTCCTCCTGTGAAATACTGTGTCTTTGGAATGAAGTGAACATACCGAAATTCGCTGGTTTAAGCCCCTGTATCTAAGACAATAATTTTCAGGATGTAACTCTTGTAAATAGGGCGGCGGCTGCCTTCCTCCTGTGAAATACTGTGTCTCTGGAATGAAGTGAACATACCGAAATTCGCTGGTTTAAGCCCCTGTATCTAAGACAATAATTTTCAGGATGTAACTCTTGTAAATAGGGCGGCGGCTGCCTTCCTGCTGTGAAAAACTGTGTCTCTGGAATGAAGTGAACATACCGAAATTCGCTGGTTTAAGCCCCTGTATCTAAGACAATAATTTTCAGGATGTAACTCTTGTAAATAGGGCGGCGGCTGCCTTCCTGCTGTGAAAAACTGTGTCTCTGGAATGAAGTGAACATACCGAAATTCGCTGGTTTAAGCCCCTGTATCTAAGACAATAATTTTCAGGATGTAACTCTTGTAAATAGGGCGGCGGCTGCCTTCCTGCTGTGAAATACTGTGTCTTCGGAATGAAGTGAACATACCGAAATTCGCTGGTTTAAGCCCCTGTATCTAAGACAATAATTTTCAGGATGTAACTCTTGTAAATAGGGCGGCGGCTGCCTTCCTGCTGTGAAATACTGTGTCTCTGGAATGAAGTGAACATACCGAAATTCGCTGGTTTAAGCCCCTGTATCTAAGACAATAATTTTCAGGATGTAACTCTTGTAAATAGGGCGGCGGCTGCCTTCCTGCTGTGAAATACTGTGTCTCTGGAATGAAGTGAACATACCGAAATTCGCTGGTTTAAGCCCCTGTATCTAAGACAATAATTTTCAGGATGTAACTCTTGTAAATAGGGCGGCGGCTGCCTTCCTGCTGTGAAATACTGTGTCTCTGGAATGAAGTGAACATACCGAAATTCGCTGGTTTAAGCCCCTGTATCTAAGACAATAATTTTCAGGATGTAACTCTTGTAAATAGGGCGGCGGCTGCCCTCCTGCTGTGAAATACTGTGTCTCTGGAATGAAGTGAACATACCGAAATTCGCTGGTTTAAGCCCCTGTATCTAAGACAATAATTTTCAGGATGTAACTCTTGTAAATAGGGCGGCGGCTGCCTTCCTGCTGTGAAATACTGTGTCTCTGGAATGAAGTGAACATACCGAAATTCGCTGGTTTAAGCCCCTGTATCTAAGACAATAATTTTCAGGATGTAACTCTTGTAAATAGGGCGGCGGCTGCCTTCCTGCTGTGAAATACTGTGTCTCTGGAATGAAGTGAACATACCGAAATTCGCTGGTTTAAGCCCCTGTATCTAAGACAATAATTTTCAGGATGTAACTCTTGTAAATAGGGCGGCGGCTGCCTTCCTGCTGTGAAATACTGTGTCTCTGGAATGAAGTGAACATACCGAAATTCGCTGGTTTAAGCCCCTGTATCTAAGACAATAATTTTCAGGATGTAACTCTTGTAAATAGGGCGGCGGCTGCCTTCCTGCTGTGAAATACTGTGTCTCTGGAATGAAGTGAACATACCGAAATTCGCTGGTTTAAGCCCCTGTATCTAAGACAATAATTTTCAGGATGTAACTCTTGTAAATAGGGCGGCGGCTGCCTTCCTGCTGTGAAATACTGTGTCTCTGGAATAAGTGAACATACCGAAATTCGCTGGTTTAAGCCCCTGTATCTAAGACAATAATTTTCAGGATGTAACTCTTGTAAATAGGGCGGCGGCTGCCTTCCTGCTGTGAAATACTGTGTCTCTGGAATGAAGTGAACATACCGAAATTCGCTGGTTTAAGCCCCTGTATCTAAGACAATAATTTTCAGGATGTAACTCTTGTAAATAGGGCGGCGGCTGCCTTCCTGCTGTGAAATACTGTGTCTCTGGAATGAAGTGAACATACCGAAATTCGCTGGTTTAGCCCCTGTATCTAAGACAATAATTTTCAGGATGTAACTCTTGTAAATAGGGCGGCGGCTGCCTTCCTCCTGTGAAATACTGTGTCTTTGGAATGAAGTGAACATACCGAAATTCGCTGGTTTAAGCCCCTGTATCTAAGACAATAATTTTCAGGATGTAACTCTTGTAAATAGGGCGGCGGCTGCCTTCCTGCTGTGAAATACTGTGTCTCTGGAATGAAGTGAACATACCGAAATTCGCTGGTTTAAGCCCCTGTATCTAAGACAATAATTTTCAGGATGTAACTCTTGTAAATAGGGCGGCGGCTGCCTTCCTGCTGTGAAAAACTGTGTCTCTGGAATGAAGTGAACATACCGAAATTCGCTGGTTTAAGCCCCTGTATCTAAGACAATAATTTTCAGGATGTAACTCTTGTAAATAGGGCGGCGGCTGCCTTCCTGCTGTGAAATACTGTGTCTCTGGAATGAAGTGAACATACCGAAATTCGCTGGTTTAAGCCCCTGTATCTAAGACAATAATTTTCAGGATGTAACTCTTGTAAATAGGGCGGCGGCTGCCTTCCTGCTGTGAAATACTGTGTCTTCGGAATGAAGTGAACATACCGAAATTCGCTGGTTTAAGCCCCTGTATCTAAGACAATAATTTTCAGGATGTAACTCTTGTAAATAGGGCGGCGGCTGCCTTCCTGCTGTGAAATACTGTGTCTCTGGAATGAAGTGAACATACCGAAATTCGCTGGTTTAAGCCCCTGTATCTAAGACAATAATTTTCAGGATGTAACTCTTGTAAATAGGGCGGCGGCTGCCTTCCTGCTGTGAAATACTGTGTCTCTGGAATGAAGTGAACATACCGAAATTCGCTGGTTTAAGCCCCTGTATCTAAGACAATAACTTTCAGGATGTAACTCTTGTAAACAGGGCGGCGGCTGCCTTCCTGCTGTGAAATACTGTGTCTCTGGAATGAAGTGAACATACCGAAATTCGCTGGTTTAAGCCCCTGTATCTAAGACAATAATTTTCAGGATGTAACTCTTGTAAATAGGGCGGCGGCTGCCTTCCTGCTGTGAAATACTGTGTCTCTGGAATGAAGTGAACATACCGAAATTCGCTGGTTTAAGCCCCTGTACCTAAGACAATAATTTTCAGGATGTAACTCTTGTAAATAGGGCGGCGGCTGCCTTCCTGCTGTGAAATACTGTGTCTCTGGAATGAAGTGAACATACCGAAATTCGCTGGTTTAAGCCCCTGTATCTAAGACAATAATTTTCAGGATGTAACTCTTGTAAATAGGGCGGCGGCTGCCTTCCTGCTGTGAAATACTGTGTCTCTGGAATGAAGTGAACATACCGAAATTCGCTGGTTTAAGCCCCTGTATCTAAGACAATAATTTTCAGGATGTAACTCTTGTAAATAGGGCGGCGGCTGCCTTCCTGCTGTGAAATACTGTGTCTTTGGAATGAAGTGAACATACCGAAATTCGCTGGTTTAAGCCCCTGTATCTAAGACAATAATTTTCAGGATGTAACTCTTGTAAATAGGGCGGCGGCTGCCTTCCTGCTGTGAAATACTGTGTCTCTGGAATGAAGTGAACATACCGAAATTCGCTGGTTTAAGCCCCTGTATCTAAGACAATAATTTTCAGGATGTAACTCTTGTAAATAGGGCGGCGGCTGCCTTCCTGCTGTGAAATACTGTGTCTCTGGAATGAAGTGAACATACCGAAATTCGCTGGTTTAAGCCCCTGTATCTAAGACAATAATTTTCAGGATGTAACTCTTGTAAATAGGGCGGCGGCTGCCTTCCTGCTGTGAAATACTGTGTCTCTGGAATGAAGTGAACATACCGAAATTCGCTGGTTTAAGCCCCTGTATCTAAGACAATAATTTTCAGGATGTAACTCTTGTAAATAGGGCGGCGGCTGCCTTCCTGCTGTGAAATACTGTGTCTCTGGAATGAAGTGAACATACCGAAATTCGCTGGTTTAAGCCCCTGTATCTAAGACAATAATTTTCAGGATGTAACTCTTGTAAATAGGGCGGCGGCTGCCTTCCTGCTGTGAAATACTGTGTCTTTGGAATGAAGTGAACATACCGAAATTCGCTGGTTTAAGCCCCTGTATCTAAGAAAATAATTTTCAGGATGTAACTCTTGTAAATAGGGCGGCGGCTGCCTTCCTGCTGTGAAATACTGTGTCTTTGGAATGAAGTGAACATACCGAAATTCGCTGGTTTAAGCCCCTGTATCTAAGAAAATAATTTTCAGGATGTAACTCTTGTAAATAGGGCGGCGGCTGCCTTCCTCCTGTGAAATACTGTGTCTTTGGAATGAAGTGAACATACCGAAATTCGCTGGTTTAAGCCCCTGTATCTAAGACAATAATTTTCAGGATGTAACTCTTGTAAATAGGGCGGCGGCTGCCTTCCTCCTGTGAAGTACTGTGTCTTTGAATGAAGTGAACATACCGAAATTCGCTGGTTTAAGCCCCTGGATCTAAGACAATAATTTTCAGGATGTAACTCTTGTAAATAGGGCGGCGGCTGCCTTCCTGCTGTGAAATACTGTGTCTCTGGAATGAAGTGAACATACCGAAATTCGCTGGTTTAAGCCCCTGTATCTAAGACAATAATTTTCAGGATGTAACTCTTGTAAATAGGGCGGCGGCTGCCTTCCTGCTGTGAAATACTGTGTCTTTGGAATGAAGTGAACATACCGAAATTCGCTGGTTTAAGCCCCTGTATCTAAGACAATAATTTTCAGGATGTAACTCTTGTAAATAGGGCGGCGGCTGCCTTCCTGCTGTGAAATACTGTGTCTCTGGAATGAAGTGAACATACCGAAATTCGCTGGTTTAAGCCCCTGTATCTAGGAAAATAATTTTCAGGATGTAACTCTTGTAAATAGGGCGGCGGCTGCCTTCCTGCTGTGAAATACTGTGTCTCTGGAATGAAGTGAACATACCGAAATTCGCTGGTTTAAGCCCCTGTATCTAAGACAATAATTTTCAGGATGTAACTCTTGTAAATAGGGCGGCGGCTGCCTTCCTGCTGTGAGATACTGTGTCTCTGGAATGAAGTGAACATACCGAAATTCGCTGGTTTAAGCCCCTGTATCTAAGACAATAATTTTCAGGATGTAACTCTTGTAAATAGGGCGGCGGCTGCCTTCCTCCTGTGAAATACTGTGTCTTTGGAATGAAGTGAACATACCGAAATTCGCTGGTTTAAGCCCCTGTATCTAAGAAAATAATTTTCAGGATGTAACTCTTGTAAATAGGGCGGCGGCTGCCTTCCTCCTGTGAAATACTGTGTCTTTGGAATGAAGTGAACATACCGAAATTCGCTGGTTTAAGCCCCTGTATCTAAGAAAATAATTTTCAGGATGTAACTCTTGTAAATAGGGCGGCGGCTGCCTTCCTCCTGTGAAATACTGTGTCTTTGGAATGAAGTGAACATACCGAAATTCGCTGGTTTAAGCCCCTGTATCTAAGAAAATAATTTTCAGGATGTAACTCTTGTAAATAGGGCGGCGGCTGCCTTCCTCCTGTGAAATACTGTGTCTCTGGAATGAAGTGAACATACCGAAATTCGCTGGTTTAAGCCCCTGTATCTAAGAAAATAATTTTCAGGATGTAACTCTTGTAAATAGGGCGGCGGCTGCCTTCCTGCTGTGAAATACTGTGTCTCTGGAATGAAGTGAACATACCGAAATTCGCTGGTTTAAGCCCCTGTATCTAAGAAAATAATTTTCAGGATGTAACTCTTGTAAATAGGGCGGCGGCTGCCTTCCTGCTGTGAAATACTGTGTCCCTGGAATGAAGTGAACATACCGAAATTCGCTGGTTTAAGCCCCTGTATCTAAGACAATAATTTTCAGGATGTAACTCTTGTAAATAGGGCGGCGGCTGCCTTCCTGCTGTGAAATACTGTGTCCCTGGAATGAAGTGAACATACCGAAATTCGCTGGTTTAAGCCCCCGTATCTAAGACAATAATTTTCAGGATGTAACTCTTGTAAATAGAGCGGCGGCTGCCTTCCTGCTGTGAAATACTGTGTCTCTGGAATGAAGTGAACATACCGAAATTCGCTGGTTTAAGCCCCTGTATCTAAGACAATAATTTTCAGGATGTAACTCTTGTAAATAGGGCGGCGGCTGCCTTCCTGCTGTGAAATACTGTGTCTCTGGAATGAAGTGAACATACCGAAATTCGCTGGTTTAAGCCCCTGTATCTAAGACAATAATTTTCAGGATGTAACTCTTGTAAATAGGGCGGCGGCTGCCTTCCTCCTGTGAAATACTGTGTCTTTGGAATGAAGTGAACATACCGAAATTCGCTGGTTTAAGCCCCTGTATCTAAGACAATAATATTCAGGATGTAACTCTTGTAAATAGGGCGGCGGCTGCCTTCCTGCTGTGAAATACTGTGTCTATGGAATGAAGTGAACATACCGAAATTCGCTGGTTTAAGCCCCTGTATCTAAGACAATAATTTTCAGGATGTAACTCTTGTAAATAGGGCGGCGGCTGCCTTCGTGCTGTGAAATACTGTGTCTCTGGAATGAAGTGAACATACCGATATTCGCTGGTTTAAGCCCCTGTATCTAAGACAATAATTTTCAGGATGTAACTCTTGTAAATAGGGCGGCGGCTGCCTTCCTGCTGTGAAATACTGTGTCTCTGGAATGAAGTGAACATACCGAAATTCGCTGGTTTAAGCCCCTGTATCTAAGACAATAATTTTCAGGATGTAACTCTTGTAAATAGGGCGGCGGCTGCCTTCCTGCTGTGAAATACTGTGTCTCTGGAATGAAGTGAACATACCGAAATTCGCTGGTTTAAGCCCCTGTATCTAAAACAATAATTTTCAGGATGTACCTCTTGTAAATAGGGCGGCGGCTGCCTTCCTCCTGTGAAATACTGTGTCTTTGGAATGAAGTGAACATACCGAAATTCGCTGGTTTAAGCCCCTGTATCTAAGACAATAATTTTCAGGATGTAACTCTTGTAAATAGGGCGGCGGCTGCCTTCCTGCTGTGAAATACTGTGTCTCTGGAATGAAGTGAACATACCGAAATTCGCTGGTTTAAGCCCCTGTATCTAAGACAATAATTTTCAGGATGTAACTCTTGTAAATAGGGCGGCGGCTGCCTTCCTGCTGTGAAATACTGTGTCTCTGGAATGAAGTGAACATACCGAAATTCGCTGGTTTAAGCCCCTGTATCTAAGACAATAATTTTCAGGATGTAACTCTTGTAAATAGGGCGGCGGCTGCCTTCCTGCTGTGAAATACTGTGTCTCTGGAATGAAGTGAACATACCGAAATTCGCTGGTTTAAGCCCCTGTATCTAAGACAATAATTTTCAGGATGTAACTCTTGTAAATAGGGCGGCGGCTGCCTTCCTCCTGTGAAATACTGTGTCTTTGGAATGAAGTGAACATACCGAAATTAGCTGGTTTAAGCCCCTGTATCTAAGACAATAATTTTCAGGATGTAACTCTTGTAAATAGGGCGGCGGCTGCCTTCCTGCTGTGAAATACTGTGTCTTTGGAATGAAGTGAACATACCGAAATTCGCTGGTTTAAGCCCCTGTATCTAAGAAAATAATTTTCAGGATGTAACTCTTGTAAATAGGGCGGCGGCTGCCTTCCTCCTGTGAAATACTGTGTCTTTGGAATGAAGTGAACATACCGAAATTCGCTGGTTTATGCCCCTGTATCTAAGACAATAATTTTCAGGATGTAACTCTTGTAAATAGGGCGGCGGCTGCCTTCCTCCTGTGAAATACTGTGTCTTTAGAATGAAGTGAACATACCGAAATTCGCTGGTTTAAGCCCCTGTATCTAAGAAAATAATTTTCAGGATGTAACTCTTGTAAATAGGGCGGCGGCTGCCTTCCTGCTGTGAAATACTGTGTCTTTGGAATGAAGTGAACATACCGAAATTCGCTGGTTTAAGCCCCTGTATCTAAAAAAATAATTTTCAGGATGTAACTCTTGTAAATAGGGCGGCGGCTGCCTTCCTGCTGTGAAATACTGTGTCTTTGGAATGAAGTGAACATACCGAAATTCGCTGGTTTAAGCCCCTGTATCTAAGACAATAATTTTCAGGATGTAACTCTTGTAAATAGGGCGGCGGCTGCCTTCCTGCTGTGAAATACTGTGTCTCTGGAATGAAGTGAACATACCGAAATTCGCTGGATTAAGCCCCTGTATCTAAGACAATAATTTTCAGGATGTAACTCTTGTAAATAGGGCGGCGGCTGCCTTCCTGCTGTGAAATACTGTGTCTCTGGAATGAAGTGAACATACCGAAATTCGCTGGTTTAAGCCCCTGTATCTAAGACAATAATTTTCAGGATGTAACTCTTGTAAATAGGGCGGCGGCTGCCTTCCTGCTGTGAAATACTGTGTCTCTGGAATGAAGTGAACATACCGAAATTCGATGGTTTAAGCCCCTGTATCTAAGACAATAATTTTCAGGATGTAACTCTTGTAAATAGGGCGGCGGCTGCCTTCCTGCTGTGAAATACTGTGTCTCTGGAATGAAGTGAACATACCGAAATTCGCTGGTTTAAGCCCCTGTATCTAAGACAATAATTTTCAGGATGTAACTCTTGTAAATAGGGCGGCGGCTGCCTTCCTGCTGTGAAATACTGTGTCTCTGGAATGAAGTGAACATACCGAAATTCGCTGGTTTAAGCCCCTGTATCTAAGACAATAATTTTCAGGATGTAACTCTTGTAAATAGGGCGGCGGCTGCCTTCCTGCTGTGAAATACTGTGTCTCTGGAATGAAGTGAACATACCGAAATTCGCTGGTTTAAGCCCCTGTATCTAAGACAATAATTTTCAGGATGTAACTCTTGTAAATAGGGCGGCGGCTGCCTTCCTGCTGTGAAATACTGTGTCTCTGGAATGAAGTGAACATACCGAAATTCGCTGGTTTAAGCCCCTGTATCTAAGACAATAATTTTCAGGATGTAACTCTTATAAATAGGGCGGCGGCTGCCTTCCTGCTGTGAAATACTATGTCTTTGGAATGAAGTGAACATACCGAAATTCGCTGGTTTAAGCCCCTGTATCTAAGAAAATAATTTTCAGGATGTAACTCTTGTAAATAGGGCGGCGGCTGCCTTCCTCCTGTGAAATACTGTGTCTTTGGAATGAAGTGAACATACCGAAATTCGCTGGTTTAAGCCCCTGTATCTAAGAAAATAATTTTCAGGATGTAACTCTTGTAAATAGGGCGGCGGCTGCCTTCCTCCTGTGAAATACTGTGTCTTTGGAATGAAGTGAACATACCGAAATTCGCTGGTTTAAGCCCCTGTATCTAAGAAAATAATTTTCAGGATGTAACTCTTGTAAATAGGGCGGCGGCTGCCTTCCTGCTGTGAAATACTGTGTCTCTGGAATGAAGTGAACATACCGAAATTCGCTGGTTTAAGCCCCTGTATCTAAGAAAATAATTTTCAGGATGTAACTCTTGTAAATAGGGCGGCGGCTGCCTTCCTGCTGTGAAATACTGTGTCTCTGGAATGAAGTGAACATACCGAAATTCGCTGGTTTAAGCCCCTGTATCTAAGACAAAAATTTTCAGGATGTAACTCTTGTAAATAGGGCGGCGGCTGCCTTCCTGCTGTGAAATACTGTGTCTCTGGAATGAAGTGAACATACCGAAATTCGCTGGTTTAAGCCCCTGCATCAAAGAAAATAATTTTCAGGATGTAACTCTTGTAAATAGGGCGGCGGCTGCCTTCCTCCTGTGAAATACTGTGTCTCTGGAATGAAGTGAACATACCGAAATTTGCTGGTTTAAGCCCCTGTATCTAAGAAAATAATTTTCAGGATGTAACTCTTGTAAATAGGGCGGCGGCTGCCTTCCTGCTGTGAAATACTGTGTCTCTGGAATGAAGTGAACATACCGAAATTTGCTGGTTTAAGCCCCTGTATCTAAGAAAATAATTTTCAGGATGTAACTCTTGTAAATAGGGCGGCGGCTGCCTTCCTGCTGTGAAATACTGTGTCTTTGGAATGAAGTGAACATACCGAAATTCGCTGGTTTAAGCCCCTGTATCTAAGAAAATAATTTTCAGGATGTAACTCTTGTAAATAGGGCGGCGGCTGCCTTCCTCCTGTGAAATACTGTGTCTTTGGAATGAAGTGAACATACCGAAATTCGCTGGTTTAAGCCCCTGTATCTAAGAAAATAATTTTCAGGATGTAACTCTTGTAAATAGGGCGGCGGCTGCCTTCCTCCTGTGAAATACTGTGTCTTTGGAATGAAGTGAACATACCGAAATTCGCTGGTTTAAGCCCCTGTATCTAAGAAAATAATTTTCAGGATGTAACTCTTGTAAATAGGGCGGCGGCTGCCTTCCTGCTGTGAAATACTGTGTCTCTGGAATGAAGTGAACATACCGAAATTCGCTGGTTTAAGCCCCTGTATCTAAGACAATAATTTTCAGGATGTAACTCTTGTAAATAGGGCGGCGGCTGCCTTCCTGCTGTGAAATACTGTGTCTTTGGAATGAAGTGAACATACCGAAATTCGCTGGTTTAAGCCCCTGTATCTAAGAAAATAATTTTCAGGATGTAACTCTTGCAAATAGGGCGGCGGCTGCCTTCCTCCTGTGAAATACTGTGTCTTTGGAATGAAGTGAACATACCGAAATTCGCTGGTTTAAGCCCCTGTATCTAAGACAATAATTTTCAGGATGTAACTCTTGTAAATAGGGCGGCGGCTGCCTTCCTGCTGTGAAATACTGTGTCTCTGGAATAAGTGAACATACCGAAATTCGCTGGTTTAAGCCCCTGTATCTAAGACAATAATTTTCAGGATGTAACTCTTGTAAATAGGGCGGCGGCTGCCTTCCTGCTGTGAAATACTGTGTCTCTGGAATGAAGTGAACATACCGAAATTCGCTGGTTTAAGCCCCTGTATCTAAGACAATAATTTTCAGGATGTAACTCTTGTAAATAGGGCGGCGGCTGCCTTCCTGCTGTGAAATACTGTGTCTCTGGAATGAAGTGAACATACCGAAATTCGCTGGTTTAGCCCCTGTATCTAAGACAATAATTTTCAGGATGTAACTCTTGTAAATAGGGCGGCGGCTGCCTTCCTCCTGTGAAATACTGTGTCTTTGGAATGAAGTGAACATACCGAAATTCGCTGGTTTAAGCCCCTGTATCTAAGACAATAATTTTCAGGATGTAACTCTTGTAAATAGGGCGGCGGCTGCCTTCCTCCTGTGAAATACTGTGTCTCTGGAATGAAGTGAACATACCGAAATTCGCTGGTTTAAGCCCCTGTATCTAAGACAATAATTTTCAGGATGTAACTCTTGTAAATAGGGCGGCGGCTGCCTTCCTGCTGTGAAAAACTGTGTCTCTGGAATGAAGTGAACATACCGAAATTCGCTGGTTTAAGCCCCTGTATCTAAGACAATAATTTTCAGGATGTAACTCTTGTAAATAGGGCGGCGGCTGCCTTCCTGCTGTGAAAAACTGTGTCTCTGGAATGAAGTGAACATACCGAAATTCGCTGGTTTAAGCCCCTGTATCTAAGACAATAATTTTCAGGATGTAACTCTTGTAAATAGGGCGGCGGCTGCCTTCCTGCTGTGAAATACTGTGTCTTCGGAATGAAGTGAACATACCGAAATTCGCTGGTTTAAGCCCCTGTATCTAAGACAATAATTTTCAGGATGTAACTCTTGTAAATAGGGCGGCGGCTGCCTTCCTGCTGTGAAATACTGTGTCTCTGGAATGAAGTGAACATACCGAAATTCGCTGGTTTAAGCCCCTGTATCTAAGACAATAATTTTCAGGATGTAACTCTTGTAAATAGGGCGGCGGCTGCCTTCCTGCTGTGAAATACTGTGTCTCTGGAATGAAGTGAACATACCGAAATTCGCTGGTTTAAGCCCCTGTATCTAAGACAATAATTTTCAGGATGTAACTCTTGTAAATAGGGCGGCGGCTGCCTTCCTGCTGTGAAATACTGTGTCTCTGGAATGAAGTGAACATACCGAAATTCGCTGGTTTAAGCCCCTGTATCTAAGACAATAATTTTCAGGATGTAACTCTTGTAAATAGGGCGGCGGCTGCCCTCCTGCTGTGAAATACTGTGTCTCTGGAATGAAGTGAACATACCGAAATTCGCTGGTTTAAGCCCCTGTATCTAAGACAATAATTTTCAGGATGTAACTCTTGTAAATAGGGCGGCGGCTGCCTTCCTGCTGTGAAATACTGTGTCTTCGGAATGAAGTGAACATACCGAAATTCGCTGGTTTAAGCCCCTGTATCTAAGACAATAATTTTCAGGATGTAACTCTTGTAAATAGGGCGGCGGCTGCCTTCCTGCTGTGAAATACTGTGTCTCTGGAATGAAGTGAACATACCGAAATTCGCTGGTTTAAGCCCCTGTATCTAAGACAATAATTTTCAGGATGTAACTCTTGTAAATAGGGCGGCGGCTGCCTTCCTGCTGTGAAATACTGTGTCTCTGGAATGAAGTGAACATACCGAAATTCGCTGGTTTAAGCCCCTGTATCTAAGACAATAATTTTCAGGATGTAACTCTTGTAAATAGGGCGGCGGCTGCCTTCCTGCTGTGAAATACTGTGTCTCTGGAATGAAGTGAACATACCGAAATTCGCTGGTTTAAGCCCCTGTATCTAAGACAATAATTTTCAGGATGTAACTCTTGTAAATAGGGCGGCGGCTGCCCTCCTGCTGTGAAATACTGTGTCTCTGGAATGAAGTGAACATACCGAAATTCGCTGGTTTAAGCCCCTGTATCTAAGACAATAATTTTCAGGATGTAACTCTTGTAAATAGGGCGGCGGCTGCCTTCCTGCTGTGAAATACTGTGTCTCTGGAATGAAGTGAACATACCGAAATTCGCTGGTTTAAGCCCCTGTATCTAAGACAATAATTTTCAGGATGTAACTCTTGTAAATAGGGCGGCGGCTGCCTTCCTGCTGTGAAATACTGTGTCTCTGGAATGAAGTGAACATACCGAAATTCGCTGGTTTAAGCCCCTGTATCTAAGACAATAATTTTCAGGATGTAACTCTTGTAAATAGGGCGGCGGCTGCCTTCCTGCTGTGAAATACTGTGTCTCTGGAATGAAGTGAACATACCGAAATTCGCTGGTTTAAGCCCCTGTATCTAAGACAATAATTTTCAGGATGTAACTCTTGTAAATAGGGCGGCGGCTGCCTTCCTGCTGTGAAATACTGTGTCTCTGGAATGAAGTGAACATACCGAAATTCGCTGGTTTAAGCCCCTGTATCTAAGACAATAATTTTCAGGATGTAACTCTTGTAAATAGGGCGGCGGCTGCCTTCCTGCTGTGAAATACTGTGTCTCTGGAATAAGTGAACATACCGAAATTCGCTGGTTTAAGCCCCTGTATCTAAGACAATAATTTTCAGGATGTAACTCTTGTAAATAGGGCGGCGGCTGCCTTCCTGCTGTGAAATACTGTGTCTCTGGAATGAAGTGAACATACCGAAATTCGCTGGTTTAAGCCCCTGTATCTAAGACAATAATTTTCAGGATGTAACTCTTGTAAATAGGGCGGCGGCTGCCTTCCTGCTGTGAAATACTGTGTCTCTGGAATGAAGTGAACATACCGAAATTCGCTGGTTTAGCCCCTGTATCTAAGACAATAATTTTCAGGATGTAACTCTTGTAAATAGGGCGGCGGCTGCCTTCCTCCTGTGAAATACTGTGTCTTTGGAATGAAGTGAACATACCGAAATTCGCTGGTTTAAGCCCCTGTATCTAAGACAATAATTTTCAGGATGTAACTCTTGTAAATAGGGCGGCGGCTGCCTTCCTGCTGTGAAATACTGTGTCTCTGGAATGAAGTGAACATACCGAAATTCGCTGGTTTAAGCCCCTGTATCTAAGACAATAATTTTCAGGATGTAACTCTTGTAAATAGGGCGGCGGCTGCCTTCCTGCTGTGAAAAACTGTGTCTCTGGAATGAAGTGAACATACCGAAATTCGCTGGTTTAAGCCCCTGTATCTAAGACAATAATTTTCAGGATGTAACTCTTGTAAATAGGGCGGCGGCTGCCTTCCTCCTGTGAAATACTGTGTCTCTGGAATGAAGTGAACATACCGAAATTCGCTGGTTTAAGCCCCTGTATCTAAGACAATAATTTTCAGGATGTAACTCTTGTAAATAGGGCGGCGGCTGCCTTCCTGCTGTGAAATACTGTGTCTTCGGAATGAAGTGAACATACCGAAATTCGCTGGTTTAAGCCCCTGTATCTAAGACAATAATTTTCAGGATGTAACTCTTGTAAATAGGGCGGCGGCTGCCTTCCTGCTGTGAAATACTGTGTCTCTGGAATGAAGTGAACATACCGAAATTCGCTGGTTTAAGCCCCTGTATCTAAGACAATAATTTTCAGGATGTAACTCTTGTAAATAGGGCGGCGGCTGCCTTCCTGCTGTGAAATACTGTGTCTCTGGAATGAAGTGAACATACCGAAATTCGCTGGTTTAAGCCCCTGTATCTAAGACAATAATTTTCAGGATGTAACTCTTGTAAACAGGGCGGCGGCTGCCTTCCTGCTGTGAAATACTGTGTCTCTGGAATGAAGTGAACATACCGAAATTCGCTGGTTTAAGCCCCTGTATCTAAGACAATAATTTTCAGGATGTAACTCTTGTAAATAGGGCGGCGGCTGCCTTCCTGCTGTGAAATACTGTGTCTCTGGAATGAAGTGAACATACCGAAATTCGCTGGTTTAAGCCCCTGTACCTAAGACAATAATTTTCAGGATGTAACTCTTGTAAATAGGGCGGCGGCTGCCTTCCTGCTGTGAAATACTGTGTCTCTGGAATGAAGTGAACATACCGAAATTCGCTGGTTTAAGCCCCTGTATCTAAGACAATAATTTTCAGGATGTAACTCTTGTAAATAGGGCGGCGGCTGCCTTCCTGCTGTGAAATACTGTGTCTCTGGAATGAAGTGAACATACCGAAATTCGCTGGTTTAAGCCCCTGTATCTAAGACAATAATTTTCAGGATGTAACTCTTGTAAATAGGGCGGCGGCTGCCTTCCTGCTGTGAAATACTGTGTCTTTGGAATGAAGTGAACATACCGAAATTCGCTGGTTTAAGCCCCTGTATCTAAGACAATAATTTTCAGGATGTAACTCTTGTAAATAGGGCGGCGGCTGCCTTCCTGCTGTGAAATACTGTGTCTCTGGAATGAAGTGAACATACCGAAATTCGCTGGTTTAAGCCCCTGTATCTAAGACAATAATTTTCAGGATGTAACTCTTGTAAATAGGGCGGCGGCTGCCTTCCTGCTGTGAAATACTGTGTCTCTGGAATGAAGTGAACATACCGAAATTCGCTGGTTTAAGCCCCTGTATCTAAGACAATAATTTTCAGGATGTAACTCTTGTAAATAGGGCGGCGGCTGCCTTCCTGCTGTGAAATACTGTGTCTCTGGAATGAAGTGAACATACCGAAATTCGCTGGTTTAAGCCCCTGTATCTAAGACAATAATTTTCAGGATGTAACTCTTGTAAATAGGGCGGCGGCTGCCTTCCTGCTGTGAAATACTGTGTCTCTGGAATGAAGTGAACATACCGAAATTCGCTGGTTTAAGCCCCTGTATCTAAGACAATAATTTTCAGGATGTAACTCTTGTAAATAGGGCGGCGGCTGCCTTCCTCCTGTGAAGTACTGTGTCTTTGAATGAAGTGAACATACCGAAATTCGCTGGTTTAAGCCCCTGGATCTAAGACAATAATTTTCAGGATGTAACTCTTGTAAATAGGGCGGCGGCTGCCTTCCTGCTGTGAAATACTGTGTCTCTGGAATGAAGTGAACATACCGAAATTCGCTGGTTTAAGCCCCTGTATCTAAGACAATAATTTTCAGGATGTAACTCTTGTAAATAGGGCGGCGGCTGCCTTCCTCCTGTGAAATACTGTGTCTCTGGAATGAAGTGAACATACCGAAATTCGCTGGTTTAAGCCCCTGTATCTAAGACAATAATTTTCAGGATGTAACTCTTGTAAATAGGGCGGCGGCTGCCTTCCTGCTGTGAAATACTGTGTCTCTGGAATGAAGTGAACATACCGAAATTCGCTGGTTTAAGCCCCTGTATCTAAGACAATAATTTTCAGGATGTAACTCTTGTAAATAGGGCGGCGGCTGCCTTCCTGCTGTGAGATACTGTGTCTCTGGAATGAAGTGAACATACCGAAATTCGCTGGTTTAAGCCCCTGTATCTAAGACAATAATTTTCAGGATGTAACTCTTGTAAATAGGGCGGCGGCTGCCTTCCTCCTGTGAAATACTGTGTCTTTGGAATGAAGTGAACATACCGAAATTCGCTGGTTTAAGCCCCTGTATCTAAGAAAATAATTTTCAGGATGTAACTCTTGTAAATAGGGCGGCGGCTGCCTTCCTCCTGTGAAATACTGTGTCTTTGGAATGAAGTGAACATACCGAAATTCGCTGGTTTAAGCCCCTGTATCTAAGAAAATAATTTTCAGGATGTAACTCTTGTAAATAGGGCGGCGGCTGCCTTCCTCCTGTGAAATACTGTGTCTTTGGAATGAAGTGAACATACCGAAATTCGCTGGTTTAAGCCCCTGTATCTAAGAAAATAATTTTCAGGATGTAACTCTTGTAAATAGGGCGGCGGCTGCCTTCCTCCTGTGAAATACTGTGTCTCTGGAATGAAGTGAACATACCGAAATTCGCTGGTTTAAGCCCCTGTATCTAAGAAAATAATTTTCAGGATGTAACTCTTGTAAATAGGGCGGCGGCTGCCTTCCTGCTGTGAAATACTGTGTCTCTGGAATGAAGTGAACATACCGAAATTCGCTGGTTTAAGCCCCTGTATCTAAGACAATAATTTTCAGGATGTAACTCTTGTAAATAGGGCGGCGGCTGCCTTCCTGCTGTGAAATACTGTGTCCCTGGAATGAAGTGAACATACCGAAATTCGCTGGTTTAAGCCCCCGTATCTAAGACAATAATTTTCAGGATGTAACTCTTGTAAATAGGGCGGCGGCTGCCTTCCTGCTGTGAAATACTGTGTCTCTGGAATGAAGTGAACATACCGAAATTCGCTGGTTTAAGCCCCTGTATCTAAGACAATAATTTTCAGGATGTAACTCTTGTAAATAGGGCGGCGGCTGCCTTCCTGCTGTGAAATACTGTGTCTCTGGAATGAAGTGAACATACCGAAATTCGCTGGTTTAAGCCCCTGTATCTAAGACAATAATTTTCAGGATGTAACTCTTGTAAATAGGGCGGCGGCTGCCTTCCTCCTGTGAAATACTGTGTCTTTGGAATGAAGTGAACATACCGAAATTCGCTGGTTTAAGCCCCTGTATCTAAGACAATAATTTTCAGGATGTAACTCTTGTAAATAGGGCGGCGGCTGCCTTCCTGCTGTGAAATACTGTGTCTATGGAATGAAGTGAACATACCGAAATTCGCTGGTTTAAGCCCCTGTATCTAAGACAATAATTTTCAGGATGTAACTCTTGTAAATAGGGCGGCGGCTGCCTTCGTGCTGTGAAATACTGTGTCTCTGGAATGAAGTGAACATACCGATATTCGCTGGTTTAAGCCCCTGTATCTAAGACAATAATTTTCAGGATGTAACTCTTGTAAATAGGGCGGCGGCTGCCTTCCTGCTGTGAAATACTGTGTCTCTGGAATGAAGTGAACATACCGAAATTCGCTGGTTTAAGCCCCTGTATCTAAGACAATAATTTTCAGGATGTAACTCTTGTAAATAGGGCGGCGGCTGCCTTCCTGCTGTGAAATACTGTGTCTCTGGAATGAAGTGAACATACCGAAATTCGCTGGTTTAAGCCCCTGTATCTAAGACAATAATTTTCAGGATGTAACTCTTGTAAATAGGGCGGCGGCTGCCTTCCTGCTGTGAAATACTGTGTCTCTGGAATGAAGTGAACATACCGAAATTCGCTGGTTTAAGCCCCTGTATCTAAAACAATAATTTTCAGGATGTACCTCTTGTAAATAGGGCGGCGGCTGCCTTCCTCCTGTGAAATACTGTGTCTTTGGAATGAAGTGAACATACCGAAATTCGCTGGTTTAAGCCCCTGTATCTAAGACAATAATTTTCAGGATGTAACTCTTGTAAATAGGGCGGCGGCTGCCTTCCTGCTGTGAAATACTGTGTCTCTGGAATGAAGTGAACATACCGAAATTCGCTGGTTTAAGCCCCTGTATCTAAGACAATAATTTTCAGGATGTAACTCTTGTAAATAGGGCGGCGGCTGCCTTCCTGCTGTGAAATACTGTGTCTCTGGAATGAAGTGAACATACCGAAATTCGCTGGTTTAAGCCCCTGTATCTAAGACAATAATTTTCAGGATGTAACTCTTGTAAATAGGGCGGCGGCTGCCTTCCTGCTGTGAAATACTGTGTCTCTGGAATGAAGTGAACATACCGAAATTCGCTGGTTTAAGCCCCTGTATCTAAGACAATAATTTTCAGGATGTAACTCTTGTAAATAGGGCGGCGGCTGCCTTCCTCCTGTGAAATACTGTGTCTTTGGAATGAAGTGAACATACCGAAATTAGCTGGTTTAAGCCCCTGTATCTAAGACAATAATTTTCAGGATGTAACTCTTGTAAATAGGGCGGCGGCTGCCTTCCTGCTGTGAAATACTGTGTCTTTGGAATGAAGTGAACATACCGAAATTCGCTGGTTTAAGCCCCTGTATCTAAGAAAATAATTTTCAGGATGTAACTCTTGTAAATAGGGCGGCGGCTGCTTCCTGCTGTGAAATACTGTCTTTGGAATGAAGTGAACATACCGAAATTCGCTGGTTTAAGCCCCTGTATCTAAGAAAATAATTTTCAGGATGTAACTCTTGTAAATAGGGCGGCGGCTGCCTTCCTCCTGTGAAATACTGTGTCTTTGGAATGAAGTGAACATACCGAAATTCGCTGGTTTAAGCCCCTGTATCTAAGAAAATAATTTTCAGGATGTAACTCTTGTAAATATGGCGGCGTCTACCTTCCTACTGTGAAATACTGTGTCTTTGGAATGAAGTGAACATACCGAAATTCGCTGGTTTAAGCCCCTGTATCTAAGAAAATAATTTTAAGGATGTAACTCTTGTAAATAGGGCGACGGCTGCCTTCCTGCTGTGAAATACTGTGTCTTTGGAATGTAGTGAACATACCGAAATTCGCTGGTTTAAGCCCCTGTATCTAAGAAAATAATTTTCAGGATGTAACTCTTGTAAATAGGGCGGCGGCTGCCTTCCTCCTGTGAAATACTGTGTCTTTGGAATGAAGTGAACATACCGAAATTCGCTGGTTTAAGCCCCTGTATCTAAGAAAATAATTTTCAGGATGTAACTCTTGTAAATAGGGCGGCGGCTGCCTTCCTCCTGTGAAATACTGTGTCTTTGGAATGAAGTGAACATACCGAAATTCGCTGGTTTAAGCCCCTGTATCTAAGAAAATAATTTTCAGGATGTAACTCTTGTAAATAGGGCGGCGTCTACCTTCCTACTGTGAAATACTGTGTCTTTGGAATGAAGTGAACATACCGAAATTCGCTGGTTTAAGCCCCTGTATCTAAGAAAATAATTTTCAGGATGTAACTCTTGTAAATAGGGCGGCGGCTGCCTTCCTCCTGTGAAATACTGTGTCTTTGGAATGAAGTGAACATACCGAAATTCGCTGGTTTAAGCCCCTGTATCTAAGAAAATAATTTTCAGGATGTAACTCTTGTAAATAGGGCGGCGGCTGCCTTCCTACTGTGAAATACTGTGTCTTTGGAATGAAGTGAACATACCGAAATTCGCTGGTTTAAGCCCCTGTATCTAAGAAAATAATTTTCAGGATGTAACTCTTGTAAATAGGGCGGCGGCTGCCTTCCTGCTGTGAAATACTGTGTCTTTGGAATGAAGTGAACATACCGAAATTCGCTGGTTTAAGCCCCTGTATCTAAGAAAATAATTTTCAGGATGTAACTCTTGTAAATAGGGCGGCGGCTGCCTTCCTCCTGTGAAATACTGTGTCTTTGGAATGAAGTGAACATACCGAAATTCGCTGGTTTAAGCCCCTGTATCTAAGAAAATAATTTTCAGGATGTAACTCTTGTAAATAGGGCGGCGGCTGCCTTCCTGCTGTGAAATACTGTGTCTTTGGAATGAAGTGAACATACCGAAATTGGCTGGTTTAAGCCCCTGTATCTAAGAAAATAATTTTCAGGATGTAACTCTTGTAAATAGGGCGGCGGCTGCCTTCCTCCTGTGAAATACTGTGTCTTTGGAATGAAGTGAACATACCGAAATTCGCTGGTTTAAGCCCCTGTATCTAAGAAAATAATTTTCAGGATGTAACTCTTGTAAATAGGGCGGCGGCTACCTTCCTACTGTGAAATACTGTGTCTTTGGAATGAAGTGAACATACCGAAATTCGCTGGTTTAAGCCCCTGTATCTAAGAAAATAATTTTCAGGATGTAACTCTTGTAAAAAGGGCGGCGGCTGCCTTCCTGCTGTGAAATACTGTGTCTTTGGAATGAAGTGAACATACCGAAATTCGCTGGTTTAAGCCCCTGTATCTAAGAAAATAATTTTCAGGATGTAACTCTTGTAAATAGGGCGGCGGCTGCCTTCCTGCTGTGAAATACTGTGTCTTTGGAATGAAGTGAACATACCGAAATTCGCTGGTTTAAGCCCCTGTATCTAAAAAAAAAAAAAAAAAAAAAAAAAAAAAAAAAATTTCAGGATGTAACTCTTGTAAATAGGGCGGCGGCTGCCTTCCTCCTGTGAAATACTGTGTCTTTTGAATGAAGTGAACATACCGAAATTCGCTGGTTTAAGCCCCTGTATCTAAGAAAATAATTTTCAGGATGTAACTCTTGTAAATAGGGCGGCGGCTGCCTTCCTGCTGTGAAATACTGTGTCTTTGGAATGAAGTGAACATACCGAAATTCGCTGGTTTATGCCCCTGTATCTAAGAAAATAATTTTCAGGATGTAACTCTTGTAAATAGGGCGGCGGCTGCCTTCCTGCTGTGAAATACTGTGTCTTTGGAATGAAGTGAACATTCCGTAATTCGCTGGTTTAAGCCCCTGTATCTAAGAAAATAATTTTCAGGATGTAACTCTTGTAAATAGGGCGGCGGCTGCCTTCCTCCTGTGAAATACTGTGTCTTTGGAATGAAGTGAACATACCGAAATTCGCTGGTTTAAGCCCCTGTATCTAAGAAAATAATTTTCAGGATGTAACTCTTGTAAATAGGGCGGCGGCTGCCTTCCTCCTGTGAAATACTGTGTCTTTGGAATGAAGTGAACATACCGAAATTCGCTGGTTTATGCCCCTGTATTTAAGAAAATAATTTTCAGGATGTAACTCTTGTAAATAGGGCGGCGGCTGCCTTCCTCCTGTGAAATACTGTGTCTTTGGAATGAAGTGAACATACCGAAATTCGCTGGTTTATGCCCCTGTATCTAAGAAAATAATTTTCAGGATGTAACTCTTGTAAATAGGGCGGCGGCTGCCTTCCTCCTGTGAAATACTGTGTCTTTTGAATGAAGTGCACATACCGAAATTCGCTGGTTTAAGCCCCTGTATCTAAGAAAATAATTTTTAGGATGTAACTCTTGTAAATAGGGCGGCGGCTGCCTTCCTGCTGTGAAATACTGTGTCTTTGGAATGAAGTGAACATACCGAAATTCGCTGGTTTAAGCCCCTGTATCTAAGAAAATAATTTTCAGGATGTAACTCTTGTAAATAGGGCGGCGGCTGCCTTCCTCCTGTGAAATACTGTGTCTTTGGAATGAAGTGAACATACCGAAATTCGCTGGTTTAAGCCCCTGTATCTAAGAAAATAATTTTCAGGATGTAACCCTTGTAAATAGGGCGGCGGCTGCCTTCCTGCTGTGAAATACTGTGTCTCTGGAATGAAGTGAACATACCGAAATTCGCTGGTTTAAGCCCCTGTATCTAAGACAATAATTTTCAGGATGTAACTCTTGTAAATAGGGCGGCGGCTGCCTTCCTGCTGTGAAATACTGTGTCTCTGGAATGAAGTGAACATACCGAAATTCGCTGGTTTAAGCCCCTGTATCTAAGACAATAATTTTCAGGATGTAACTCTTGTAAATAGGGCGGCGGCTGCCTTCCTGCTGTGAAATACTGTGTCTCTGGAATGAAGTGAACATACCGAAATTCGCTGGTTTAAGCCCCTGTATCTAAGACAATAATTTTCAGGATGTAACTCTTGTAAATAGGGCGGCGGCTGCCTTCCTGCTGTGAAATACTGTGTCTTTGGAATGAAGTGAACATACCGAAATTCGCTGGTTTAAGCCCCTGTATCTAAGACAATAATTTTCAGGATGTAACTCTTGTAAATAGGGCGGCGGCTGCCTTCCTGCTGTGAAATACTGTGTCTCTGGAATGAAGTGAACATACCGAAATTCGCTGGTTTAATCCCCTGTATCTAAGACAATAATTTTCAGGATGTAACTCTTGTAAATAGGGCGGCGGCTGCCTTCCTGCTGTGAAATACTGTGTCTCTGGAATGAAGTGAACATACCGAAATTCGCTGGTTTAAGCCCCTGTATCTAAGAAAATAATTTTCAGGATGTAACTCTTGTAAATAGGGCGGCGGCTGCCTTCCTCCTGTGAAATACTGTGTCTTTGGAATGAAGTGAACATACCGAAATTCGCTGGTTTAAGCCCCTGTATCTAAGAAAATAATTTTCAGGATGTAACTCTTGTAAATAGGGCGGCGGCTGCGTTCCTGCTGTGAAATACTGTGTCTTTGGAATGAAGTGAACATACCGAAATTCGCTGGTTTAAGCCCCTGTATCTAAGAAAATAATTTTCAGGATGTAACTCTTGTAAATAGGGCGGCGGCTGCCTTCCTCCTGTGAAATACTGTGTCTTTGGAATGAAGTGAACATACCGAAATTCGCTGGTTTAAGCCCCTGTATCTAAGAAAATAATTTTCAGGATGTAACTCTTGTAAATAGGGCGGCGGCTGCCTTCCTCCTGTGAAATACTGTGTCTTTGGAATGAAGTGAACATACCGAAATTCGCTGGTTTAAGCCCCTGTATCTAAGAAAATAATTTTCAGGATGTAACTCTTGTAAATAGGGCGGCGGCTGCCTTCCTCCTGTGAAATACTGTGTCTTTGGAATGAAGTGAACATACCGAAATTCGCTGGTTTATCCCCCTGTATCTAAGAAAATAATTTTCAGGATGTAACTCTTGTAAATAGGGCGGCGGCTGCCTTCCTCCTGTGAAATACTGTGTCTTTGGAATGAAGTGAACATACCGAAATTCGCTGGTTTAAGCCCCTGTATCTAAGACAATAATTTTCAGGATGTAACTCTTGTAAATAGGGCGGCGGCTGCCTTCCTGCTGTGAAATACTGTGTCTCTGGAATGAAGTGATCATACCGAAATTCGCTGGTTTAAGCCCCTGTATCTAAGACAATAATTTTCAGGATGTAACTCTTGTAAATAGGGCGGCGGCTGCCTTCCTGCTGTGAAATACTGTGTCTCTGGAATGAAGTGAACATACCGAAATTCGCTGGTTTAAGCCCCTGTATCTAAGACAATAATTTTCAGGATGTAACTCTTGTAAATAGGGCGGCGGCTGCCTTCCTGCTGTGAAATACTGTGTCTCTGGAATGAAGTGAACATACCGAAATTCGCTGGTTTAAGCCCCTGTATCTAAGACAATAATTTTCAGGATGTAACTCTTGTAAATAGGGCGGCGGCTGCCTTCCTGCTGTGAAATACTGTGTCTCTGGAATGAAGTGAACATACCGAAATTGGCTGGTTTAAGCCCCTGTATCTAAGAAAATAATTTTCAGGATGTAACTCTTGTAAATAGGGCGGCGGCTGCCTTCCTCCTGTGAAATACTGTGTCTTTGGAATGAAGTGAACATACCGAAATTCGCTGGTTTAAGCCCCTGTATCTAAGAAAATAATTTTCAGGATGTAACTCTTGTAAATAGGGCGGCGGCTGCCTTCCTCCTGTGAAATACTGTGTCTTTGGAATGAAGTGAACATACCGAAATTCGCTGGTTTAAGCCCCTGTATCTAAGAAAATAATTTTCAGGATGTAACTCTTGTAAATAGGGCGGCGGCTGCCTTCCTCCTGTGAAATACTGTGTCTTTGGAATGAAGTGAACATACCGAAATTCGCTGGTTTAAGCCCCTGTATCTAAGAAAATAATTTTCAGGATGTAACTCTTGTAAATAGGGCGGCGGCTACCTTCCTACTGTGAAATACTGTGTCTTTGGAATGAAGTGAACATACCGAAATTCGCTGGTTTAAGCCCCTGTATCTAAGAAAATAATTTTCAGGATGTAACTCTTGTAAATAGGGCGGCGGCTGCCTTCCTGCTGTGAAATACTGTGTCTTTGGAATGAAGTGAACATACCGAAATTCGCTGGTTTAAGCCCCTGTATCTAAGAAAATAATTTTCAGGATGTAACTCTTGTAAATAGGGCGGCGGCTGCCTTCCTGCTGTGAAATACTGTGTCTTTGGAATGAAGTGAACATACCGAAATTCGCTGGTTTAAGCCCCTGTATCTAAAAAAAAAAAAAAAAAAAAAAAAAAAAAAAAAAAAAAAATTTCAGGATGTAACTCTTGTAAATAGGGCGGCGGCTGCCTTCCTCCTGTGAAATACTGTGTCTTTTGAATGAAGTGAACATACCGAAATTCGCTGGTTTAAGCCCCTGTATCTAAGACAATAATTTTCAGGATGTAACTCTTGTAAATAGGGCGGCGGCTGCCTTCCTCCTGTGAAATACTGTGTCTTTGGAATGAAGTGAACATACCGAAATTGGCTGGTTTAAGCCCCTGTATCAAAGAAAATAATTTTCAGGATGTAACTCTTGTAAATAGGGCGGCGGCTGCCTTCCTCCTGTGAAATACTGTGTCTTTGGAATGAAGTGAACATACCGAAATTCGCTGGTTTATGCCCCTGTATCTAAGAAAATAATTTTCAGGATGTAACTCTTGTAAATAGGGCGGCGGCTGCCTTCCTCCTGTGAAATACTGTGTCTTTGGAATGAAGTGAACATACCGAAATTCGCTGGTTTAAGCCCCTGTATCTAAGACAATAATTTTCAGGATGTAACTCTTGTAAATAGGGCGGCGGCTGCCTTCCTGCTGTGAAATACTGTGTCTCTGGAATGAAGTGAACATACCGAAATTCGCTGGTTTAAGCCCCTGTATCTAAGACAATAATTTTCAGGATGTAACTCTTGTAAATAGGGCGGCGGCTGCCTTCCTGCTGTGAAATACTGTGTCTCTGGAATGAAGTGAACATACCGAAATTCGCTGGTTTAAGCCCCTGTATCTAAGACAATAATTTTCAGGATGTAACTCTTGTAAATAGGGCGGCGGCTGCCTTCCTGCTGTGAAATACTGTGTCTCTGGAATGAAGTGAACATACCGAAATTCGCTGGTTTAAGCCCCTGTATCTAAGACAATAATTTTCAGGATGTAACTCTTGTAAATAGGGCGGCGGCTGCCTTCCTGCTGTGAAATACTGTGTCTCTGGAATGAAGTGAACATACCGAAATTCGCTGGTTTAAGCCCCTGTATCTAAGAAAATAATTTTCAGGATGTAACTCTTGTAAATAGGGCGGCGTCTACCTTCCTACTGTGAAATACTGTGTCTTTGGAATGAAGTGAACATACCGAAATTCGCTGGTTTAAGCCCCTGTATCTAAGAAAATAATTTTCAGGATGTAACTCTTGTAAATAGGGCGGCGGCTGCCTTCCTCCTGTGAAATACTGTGTCTTTGGAATGAAGTGAACATACCGAAATTCGCTGGTTTAAGCCCCTGTATCTAAGAAAATAATTTTCAGGATGTAACTCTTGTAAATAGGGCGGCGGCTGCCTTCCTACTGTGAAATACTGTGTCTTTGGAATGAAGTGAACATACCGAAATTCGCTGGTTTAAGCCCCTGTATCTAAGAAAATAATTTTCAGGATGTAACTCTTGTAAATAGGGCGGCGGCTGCCTTCCTGCTGTGAAATACTGTGTCTTTGGAATGAAGTGAACATACCGAAATTCGCTGGTTTAAGCCCCTGTATCTAAGAAAATAATTTTCAGGATGTAACTCTTGTAAATAGGGCGGCGGCTGCCATCCTCCTGTGAAATACTGTGTCTTTGGAATGAAGTGAACATACCGAAATTCGCTGGTTTAAGCCCCTGTATCTAAGAAAATAATTTTCAGGATGTAACTCTTGTAAATAGGGCGGCGGCTGCCTTCCTGCTGTGAAATACTGTGTCTTTGGAATGAAGTGAACATACCGAAATTGGCTGGTTTAAGCCCCTGTATCTAAGAAAATAATTTTCAGGATGTAACTCTTGCAAATAGGGCGGCGGCTGCCTTCCTCCTGTGAAATACTGTGTCTTTGGAATGAAGTGAACATACCGAAATTCGCTGGTTTAAGCCCCTGTATCTAAGAAAATAATTTTCAGGATGTAACTCTTGTAAATAGGGCGGCAGCTACCTTCCTACTGTGAAATACTGTGTCTTTGGAATGAAGTGAACATACCGAAATTCGCTGGTTTAAGCCCCTGTATCTAAGAAAATAATTTTCAGGATGTAACTCTTGTAAATAGGGCGGCGGCTGCCTTCCTGCTGTGAAATACTGTGTCTTTGGAATGAAGTGAACATACCGAAATTCGCTGGTTTAAGCCCCTGTATCTAAGAAAATAATTTTCAGGATGTAACTCTTGTAAATAGGGCGGCGGCTGCCTTCCTGCTGTGAAATACTGTGTCTTTGGAATGAAGTGAACATACCGAAATTCGCTGGTTTAAGCCCCTGTATCTAAAAAAAAAAAAAAAAAAAAAAAAAAAAAAAAATTTCAGGATGTAACTCTTGGAAATAGGGCGGCGGCTGCCTTCCTCCTGTGAAATACTGTGTCTTTTGAATGAAGTGAACATACCGAAATTCGCTGGTTTAAGCCCCTGTATCTAAGACAATAGTTTTCAGGATGTAACTCTTGTAAATAGGGCGGCGGCTGCCTTCCTCCTGTGAAATACTGTGTCTTTGGAATGAAGTGAACATACCGAAATTGGCTGGTTTAAGCCCCTGTATCAAAGAAAATAATTTTCAGGATGTAACTCTTGTAAATAGGGCGGCGGCTGCCTTCCTCCTGTGAAATACTGTGTCTTTGGAATGAAGTGAACATACCGAAATTCGCTGGTTTATGCCCCTGTATCTAAGACAATAATTTTCAGGATGTAACTCTTGTAAATAGGGCGGCGGCTGCCTTCCTCCTGTGAAATACTGTGTCTTTGGAATGAAGTGAACATACCGAAATTCGCTGGTTTATGCCCCTGTATCTAAGAAAATAATTTTCAGGATGTAACTCTTGTAAATAGGGCGGCGGCTGCCTTCCTCCTGTGAAATACTGTGTCTTTTGAATGAAGTGAACATACCGAAATTCGTTGGTTTAAGCCCCTGTATCTAAGAAAATAATTTTTAGGATGTAACTCTTGTAAATAGGGCGGCGGCTGCCTTCCTGCTGTGAAATACTGTGTCTTTGGAATGAAGTGAACATACCGAAATTCGCTGGTTTAAGCCCCTGTATCTAAGAAAATAATTTTCAGGATGTAACTCTTGTAAATAGGGCGGCGGCTGCCTTCCTGCTGTGAAATACTGTGTCTTTGGAATGAAGTGAACATACCGAAATTCGCTGGTTTAAGCCCGTGTATCTAAGAAAATAATTTTCAGGATGTAACTCTTGTAAATAGGGCGGCGGCTGCCTTCCTGCTGTGAAATACTGTGTCTTTGGAATGAAGTGAACATACCGAAATTCGCTGGTTTATGCCCCTGTATCTAAGAAAATAATTTTCAGGATGTAACTCTTGTAAATAGGGCGGCGGCTGCCTTCCTGCTGTGAAATACTGTGTCTTTGGAATGAAGTGAACATTCCGTAATTCGCTGGTTTAAGCCCCTGTATCTAAGAAAATAATTTTCAGGATGTAACTCTTGTAAATAGGGCGGCGGCTGCCTTCCTCCTGTGAAATACTGTGTCTTTGGAATGAAGTGAACATACCGAAATTCGCTGGTTTAAGCCCCTGTATCTAAGAAAATAATTTTCAGGATGTAACTCTTGTAAATAGGGCGGCGGCTGCCTTCCTCCTGTGAAATACTGTGTCTTTGGAATGAAGTGAACATACCGAAATTCGCTGGTTTATGCCCCTGTATTTAAGAAAATAATTTTCAGGATGTAACTCTTGTAAATAGGGCGGCGGCTGCCTTCCTCCTGTGAAATACTGTGTCTTTGGAATGAAGTGAACATACCGAAATTCGCTGGTTTATGCCCCTGTATCTAAGAAAATAATTTTCAGGATGTAACTCTTGTAAATAGGGCGGCGGCTGCCTTCCTCCTGTGAAATACTGTGTCTTTTGAATGAAGTGCACATACCGAAATTCGCTGGTTTAAGCCCCTGTATCTAAGAAAATAATTTTCAGGATGTAACTCTTGTAAATAGGGCGGCGGCTGCCTTCCTGCTGTGAAATACTGTGTCTTTGGAATGAAGTGAACATACCGAAATTCGCTGGTTTAAGCCCCTGTATCTAAGAAAATAATTTTCAGGATGTAACTCTTGTAAATAGGGCGGCGGCTGCCTTCCTCCTGTGAAATACTGTGTCTTTGGAATGAAGTGAACATACCGAAATTCGCTGGTTTAAGCCCCTGTATCTAAGAAAATAATTTTCAGGATGTAACTCTTGTAAATAGGGCGGCGGCTACCTTCCTACTGTGAAATACTGTGTCTTTGGAATGAAGTGAACATACCGAAATTCGCTGGTTTAAGCCCCTGTATCTAAGAAAATAATTTTCAGGATGTAACTCTTGTAAATAGGGCGGCGGCTGCCTTCCTGCTGTGAAATACTGTGTCTTTGGAATGAAGTGAACATACCGAAATTCGCTGGTTTAAGCCCCTGTATCTAAGAAAATAATTTTCAGGATGTAACTCTTGTAAATAGGGCGGCGGCTGCCTTCCTCCTGTGAAATACTGTGTCTTTTGAATGAAGTGAACATACCGAAATTCGCTGGTTTAAGCCCCTGTATCTAAGACAATAATTTTCAGGATGTAACTCTTGTAAATAGGGCGGCGGCTGCCTTCCTCCTGTGAAATACTGTGTCTTTGGAATGAAGTGAACATACCGAAATTGGCTGGTTTAAGCCCCTGTATCAAAGAAAATAATTTTCAGGATGTAACTCTTGTAAATAGGGCGGCGGCTGCCTTCCTCCTGTGAAATACTGTGTCTTTGGAATGAAGTGAACATACCGAAATTCGCTGGTTTATGCCCCTGTATCTAAGAAAATAATTTTCAGGATGTAACTCTTGTAAATAGGGCGGCGGCTGCCTTCCTCCTGTGAAATACTGTGTCTTTGGAATGAAGTGAACATACCGAAATTCGCTGGTTTAAGCCCCTGTATCTAAGACAATAATTTTCAGGATGTAACTCTTGTAAATAGGGCGGCGGCTGCCTTCCTGCTGTGAAATACTGTGTCTCTGGAATGAAGTGAACATACCGAAATTCGCTGGTTTAAGCCCCTGTATCTAAGACAATAATTTTCAGGATGTAACTCTTGTAAATAGGGCGGCGGCTGCCTTCCTGCTGTGAAATACTGTGTCTCTGGAATGAAGTGAACATACCGAAATTCGCTGGTTTAAGCCCCTGTATCTAAGACAATAATTTTCAGGATGTAACTCTTGTAAATAGGGCGGCGGCTGCCTTCCTGCTGTGAAATACTGTGTCTCTGGAATGAAGTGAACATACCGAAATTCGCTGGTTTAAGCCCCTGTATCTAAGACAATAATTTTCAGGATGTAACTCTTGTAAATAGGGCGGCGGCTGCCTTCCTGCTGTGAAATACTGTGTCTCTGGAATGAAGTGAACATACCGAAATTCGCTGGTTTAAGCCCCTGTATCTAAGAAAATAATTTTCAGGATGTAACTCTTGTAAATAGGGCGGCGTCTACCTTCCTACTGTGAAATACTGTGTCTTTGGAATGAAGTGAACATACCGAAATTCGCTGGTTTAAGCCCCTGTATCTAAGAAAATAATTTTCAGGATGTAACTCTTGTAAATAGGGCGGCGGCTGCCTTCCTCCTGTGAAATACTGTGTCTTTGGAATGAAGTGAACATACCGAAATTCGCTGGTTTAAGCCCCTGTATCTAAGAAAATAATTTTCAGGATGTAACTCTTGTAAATAGGGCGGCGGCTGCCTTCCTACTGTGAAATACTGTGTCTTTGGAATGAAGTGAACATACCGAAATTCGCTGGTTTAAGCCCCTGTATCTAAGAAAATAATTTTCAGGATGTAACTCTTGTAAATAGGGCGGCGGCTGCCTTCCTGCTGTGAAATACTGTGTCTTTGGAATGAAGTGAACATACCGAAATTCGCTGGTTTAAGCCCCTGTATCTAAGAAAATAATTTTCAGGATGTAACTCTTGTAAATAGGGCGGCGGCTGCCTTCCTCCTGTGAAATACTGTGTCTTTGGAATGAAGTGAACATACCGAAATTCGCTGGTTTAAGCCCCTGTATCTAAGAAAATAATTTTCAGGATGTAACTCTTGTAAATAGGGCGGCGGCTGCCTTCCTGCTGTGAAATACTGTGTCTTTGGAATGAAGTGAACATACCGAAATTGGCTGGTTTAAGCCCCTGTATCTAAGAAAATAATTTTCAGGATGTAACTCTTGCAAATAGGGCGGCGGCTGCCTTCCTCCTGTGAAATACTGTGTCTTTGGAATGAAGTGAACATACCGAAATTCGCTGGTTTAAGCCCCTGTATCTAAGAAAATAATTTTCAGGATGTAACTCTTGTAAATAGGGCGGCAGCTACCTTCCTACTGTGAAATACTGTGTCTTTGGAATGAAGTGAACATACCGAAATTCGCTGGTTTAAGCCCCTGTATCTAAGAAAATAATTTTCAGGATGTAACTCTTGTAAATAGGGCGGCGGCTGCCTTCCTGCTGTGAAATACTGTGTCTTTGGAATGAAGTGAACATACCGAAATTCGCTGGTTTAAGCCCCTGTATCTAAGAAAATAATTTTCAGGATGTAACTCTTGTAAATAGGGCGGCGGCTGCCTTCCTGCTGTGAAATACTGTGTCTTTGGAATGAAGTGAACATACCGAAATTCGCTGGTTTAAGCCCCTGTATCTAAAAAAAAAAAAAAAAAAAAAAAAAAAAAAATTTCAGGATGTAACTCTTGTAAATAGGGCGGCGGCTGCCTTCCTCCTGTGAAATACTGTGTCTTTTGAATGAAGTGAACATACCGAAATTCGCTGGTTTAAGCCCCTGTATCTAAGACAATAATTTTCAGGATGTAACTCTTGTAAATAGGGCGGCGGCTGCCTTCCTCCTGTGAAATACTGTGTCTTTGGAATGAAGTGAACATACCGAAATTGGCTGGTTTAAGCCCCTGTATCAAAGAAAATAATTTTCAGGATGTAACTCTTGTAAATAGGGCGGCGGCTGCCTTCCTCCTGTGAAATACTGTGTCTTTGGAATGAAGTGAACATACCGAAATTCGCTGGTTTATGCCCCTGTATCTAAGACAATAATTTTCAGGATGTAACTCTTGTAAATAGGGCGGCGGCTGCCTTCCTCCTGTGAAATACTGTGTCTTTGGAATGAAGTGAACATACCGAAATTCGCTGGTTTATGCCCCTGTATCTAAGAAAATAATTTTCAGGATGTAACTCTTGTAAATAGGGCGGCGGCTGCCTTCCTCCTGTGAAATACTGTGTCTTTTGAATGAAGTGAACATACCGAAATTCGTTGGTTTAAGCCCCTGTATCTAAGAAAATAATTTTTAGGATGTAACTCTTGTAAATAGGGCGGCGGCTGCCTTCCTGCTGTGAAATACTGTGTCTTTGGAATGAAGTGAACATACCGAAATTCGCTGGTTTAAGCCCCTGTATCTAAGAAAATAATTTTCAGGATGTAACTCTTGTAAATAGGGCGGCGGCTGCCTTCCTGCTGTGAAATACTGTGTCTTTGGAATGAAGTGAACATACCGAAATTCGCTGGTTTAAGCCCGTGTATCTAAGAAAATAATTTTCAGGATGTAACTCTTGTAAATAGGGCGGCGGCTGCCTTCCTGCTGTGAAATACTGTGTCTTTGGAATGAAGTGAACATACCGAAATTCGCTGGTTTATGCCCCTGTATCTAAGAAAATAATTTTCAGGATGTAACTCTTGTAAATAGGGCGGCGGCTGCCTTCCTGCTGTGAAATACTGTGTCTTTGGAATGAAGTGAACATTCCGTAATTCGCTGGTTTAAGCCCCTGTATCTAAGAAAATAATTTTCAGGATGTAACTCTTGTAAATAGGGCGGCGGCTGCCTTCCTCCTGTAAAATACTGTGTCTTTGGAATGAAGTGAACATACCGAAATTCGCTGGTTTAAGCCCCTGTATCTAAGAAAATAATTTTCAGGATGTAACTCTTGTAAATAGGGCGGCGGCTGCCTTCCTCCTGTGAAATACTGTGTCTTTGGAATGAAGTGAACATACCGAAATTCGCTGGTTTATGCCCCTGTATTTAAGAAAATAATTTTCAGGATGTAACTCTTGTAAATAGGGCGGCGGCTGCCTTCCTCCTGTGAAATACTGTGTCTTTGGAATGAAGTGAACATACCGAAATTCGCTGGTTTATGCCCCTGTATCTAAGAAAATAATTTTCAGGATGTAACTCTTGTAAATAGGGCGGCGGCTGCCTTCCTCCTGTGAAATACTGTGTCTTTTGAATGAAGTGCACATACCGAAATTCGCTGGTTTAAGCCCCTGTATCTAAGAAAATAATTTTCAGGATGTAACTCTTGTAAATAGGGCGGCGGCTGCCTTCCTGCTGTGAAATACTGTGTCTTTGGAATGAAGTGAACATACCGAAATTCGCTGGTTTAAGCCCCTGTATCTAAGAAAATAATTTTCAGGATGTAACTCTTGTAAATAGGGCGGCGGCTGCCTTCCTCCTGTGAAATACTGTGTCTTTGGAATGAAGTGAACATACCGAAATTCGCTGGTTTAAGCCCCTGTATCTAAGAAAATAATTTTCAGGATGTAACTCTTGTAAATAGGGCGGCGGCTGCCTTCCTCCTGTGAAATACTGTGTCTCTGGAATGAAGTGAACATACCGAAATTCGCTGGTTTAAGCCCCTGTATCTAAGACAATAATTTTCAGGATGTAACTCTTGTATTAGGGCGGCGGCTGCCTTCCTGCTGTGAAATACTGTGTCTCTGGAATGAAGTGAACATACCGAAATTCGCTGGTTTAAGCCCCTGTATCTAAGAAAATAATTTTCAGGATGTAACTCTTGTAAATAGGGCGGCGGCTGCCTTCCTGCTGTGAAATACTGTGTCTCTGGAATGAAGTGAACATACCGAAATTCGCTGGTTTAAGCCCCTGTATCTAAGACAATAATTTTCAGGATGTAACTCTTGTAAATAGGGCGGCGGCTGCCTTCCTGCTGTGAAATACTGTGTCTCTGGAATGAAGTGAACATACCGAAATTCGCTGGTTTAAGCCCCTGTATCTAAGACAATAATTTTCAGGATGTAACTCTTGTAAATAGGGCGGCGGCTGCCTTCCTGCTGTGAAATACTGTGTCTCTGGAATGAAGTGAACATACAGAAATTGGCTGGTTTAAGCCCCTGTATCTAAGACAATAATTTTCAGGATGTAACTCTTGTAAATAGGGCGGCGGCTGCCTTCCTCCTGTGAAATACTGTGTCTCTGGAATGAAGTGAACATACCGAAATTCGCTGGTTTAAGCCCCTGTATCTAAGAAAATAATTTTCAGGATGTAACTCTTGTAAATAGGGCGGCGGCTGCCTTCCTCCTGTGAAATACTGTGTCTCTGGAATGAAGTGAACATACCGAAATTCGCTGGTTTAAGCCCCTGTATCTAAGACAATAATTTTCAGGATGTAACTCTTGTAAATAGGGCGGCGGCTGCCTTCCTACTGTGAAATACTGTGTCTCTGGAATGAAGTGAACATACCGAAATTCGCTGGTTTAAGCCCCCGTATCTAAGACAATAATTTTCAGGATGTAACTCTTGTAAATAGGGCGGCGGCTGCCTTCCTGCTGTGAAATACTGTGTCTCTGGAATGAAGTGAACATACCGAAATTCGCTGGTTTAAGCCCCTGTATCTAAGAAAATAATTTTCAGGATGTAACTCTTGTAAATAGGGCGGCGGCTGCCTTCCTCCTGTGAAATACTGTGTCTTTGGAATGAAGTGAACATACCGAAATTCGCTGGTTTAAGCCCCTGTATCTAAGAAAATAATTTTCAGGATGTAACTCTTGTAAATAGGGCGGCGGCTGCGTTCCTGCTGTGAAATACTGTGTCTTTGGAATGAAGTGAACATACCGAAATTCGCTGGTTTAAGCCCCTGTATCTAAGAAAATAATTTTCAGGATGTAACTCTTGTAAATAGGGCGGCGGCTGCCTTCCTCCTGTGAAATACTGTGTCTTTGGAATGAAGTGAACATACCGAAATTCGCTGGTTTAAGCCCCTGTATCTAAGAAAATAATTTTCAGGATGTAACTCTTGTAAATAGGGCGGCGGCTGCCTTCCTCCTGTGAAATACTGTGTCTTTGGAATCAAGTGAACATACCGAAATTCGCTGGTTTAAGCCCCTGTATCTAAGAAAATAATTTTCAGGATGTAACTCTTGTAAATAGGGCGGCGTCTACCTTCCTACTGTGAAATACTGTGTCTTTGGAATGAAGTGAACATACCGAAATTCGCTGGTTTAAGCCCCTGTATCTAAGAAAATAATTTTCAGGATGTAACTCTTGTAAATAGGGCGGCGGCTGCCTTCCTCCTGTGAAATACTGTGTCTTTGGAATGAAGTGAACATACCGAAATTCGCTGGTTTAAGCCCCTGTATCTAAGAAAATAATTTTCAGGATGTAACTCTTGCAAATAGGGCGGCGGCTGCCTTCCTCCTGTGAAATACTGTGTCTTTGGAATGAAGTGAACATACCGACATTCGCTGGTTTAAGCCCCTGTATCTAAGAAAATAATTTTCAGGATGTAACTCTTGTAAATAGGGCGGCGGCTGCCTTCCTCCTGTGAAATACTGTGTCTTTGGAATGAAGTGAACATACCGAAATTCGCTGGTTTAAGCCCCTGTATCTAAGAAAATAATTTTCAGGATGTAACTCTTGTAAATAGGGCGGCGGCTGCCTTCCTACTGTGAAAGACTGTGTCTTTGGAATGAAGTGAACATACCGAAATTCGCTGGTTTAAGCCCCTGTATCTAAGAAAATAATTTTTAGGATGTAACTCTTGTAAATAGGGCGGCGGCTGCCTTCCTCCTGTGAAAAACTGTGTCTTTGGAATGAAGTGAACATACCGAAATTCGCTGGTTTAAGCCCCTGTATCTAAAAAAAAAAAAAAAAAAAAAAAAAAAAAAAAAAAAATTTCAGGATGTAACTCTTGTAAATAGGGCGGCGGCTGCCTTCCTGCTGTGAAATACTGTGTCTTTGGAATGAAGTGAACATACCGAAATTCGCTGGTTTAAGCCCCTGTATCTAAGAAAATAATTTTCAGGATGTAACTCTTGTAAATAGGACGGCGGCTGCCTTCCTGCTGTGAAATACTGTGTCTTTGGAATGAAGTGAACTTACCGAAATTGGCTGGTTTAAGCCCCTGTATCTAAGAAAATAATTTTCAGGATGTAACTCTTGTAAATAGGGCGGCGGCTGCCTTCCTCCTGTGAAATACTGTGTCTTTGGAATGAAGTGAACATACCGAAATTCGCTGGTTTAAGCCCCTGTATCTAAGAAAATAATTTTCAGGATGTAACTCTTGTAAATAGGGCGGCGGCTGCCTTCCTCCTGTGAAATACTGTGTCTTTGGAATGAAGTGAACATACCGAAATTCGCTGGTTTAAGCCCCTGTATCTAAGAAAATAATTTTCAGGATGTAACTCTTGTAAATAGGGCGGCGGCTGCCTTCCTCCTGTGAAATACTGTGTCTTTGGAATGAAGTGAACATACCGAAATTCGCTGGTTTATCCCCCTGTATCTAAGAAAATAATTTTCAGGATGTAACTCTTGTAAATAGGGCGGCGGCTGCCTTCCTCCTGTGAAATACTGTGTCTTTGGAATGAAGTGAACATACCGAAATTCGCTGGTTTAAGCCCCTGTATCTAAGACAATAATTTTCAGGATGTAACTCTTGTAAATAGGGCGGCGGCTGCCTTCCTGCTGTGAAATACTGTGTCTCTGGAATGAAGTGAACATACCGAAATTCGCTGGTTTAAGCCCCTGTATCTAAGACAATAATTTTCAGGATGTAACTCTTGTAAATAGGGCGGCGGCTGCCTTCCTGCTGTGAAATACTGTGTCTCTGGAATGAAGTGAACATACCGAAATTCGCTGGTTTAAGCCCCTGTATCTAAGACAATAATTTTCAGGATGTAACTCTTGTAAATAGGGCGGCGGCTGCCTTCCTGCTGTGAAATACTGTGTCTCTGGAATGAAGTGAACATACCGAAATTCGCTGGTTTAAGCCCCTGTATCTAAGACAATAATTTTCAGGATGTAACTCTTGTAAATAGGGCGGCGGCTGCCTTCCTCCTGTGAAATACTGTGTCTCTGGAATGAAGTGAACATACCGAAATTCGCTGGTTTAAGCCCCTGTATCTAAGACAATAATTTTCAGGATGTAACTCTTGTAAATAGGGCGGCGGCTGCCTTCCTGCTGTGAAATACTGTGTCTTTGGAATGAAGTGAACATACCGAAATTCGCTGGTTTAAGCCCCTGTATCTAAGAAAATAAGTTTCTGGATGTAACTCTTGTAAATAGGGCGGCGGCTGCCTTCCTCCTGTGAAATACTGTGTCTTTGGAATGAAGTGAACATACCGAAATTCGCTGGTTTAAGCCCCTGTATCTAAGAAAATAATTTTCAGGATGTAACTCTTGTAAATAGGGCGGCGGCTGCCTTCCTCCTGTGAAATACTGTGTCTTTGGAATGAAGTGAACATACCGAAATTCGCTGGTTTAAGCCCCTGTATCTAAGAAAATAATTTTCAGGATGTAACTCTTGTAAATAGGGCGGCGTCTACCTTCCTACTGTGAAATACTGTGTCTTTGGAATGAAGTGAACATACCGAAATTCGCTGGTTTAAGCCCCTGTATCTAAGAAAATAATTTTCAGGATGTAACTCTTGTAAATAGGGCGGCGGCTGCCTTCCTCCTGTGAAATACTGTGTCTTTGGAATGAAGTGAATATACCGAAATTCGCTGGTTTAAGCCCCTGTATCTAAGAAAATAATTTTCAGGATGTAACTCTTGTAAATAGGGCGGCGGCTGCCTTCCTCCTGTGAAATACTGTGTCTTTGGAATGAAGTGAACATACCGAAATTCGCTGGTTTAAGCCCCTGTATCTAAGAAAATAATTTTCAGGATGTAACTCTTGCAAATAGGGCGGCGGCTGCCTTCCTCCTGTGAAATACTGTGTCTTTGGAATGAAGTGAACATACCGAAATTCGCTGGTTTAAGCCCCTGTATCTAAGAAAATAATTTTCAGGATGTAACTCTTGTAAATAGGGCGGCGGCTGCCTTCCTCCTGTGAAATACTGTGTCTTTGGAATGAAGTGAACATACCGAAATTCGCTGGTTTAAGCCCCTGTATCTAAGAAAATAATTTTCAGGATGTAACTCTTGTAAATAGGGCGGCGGCTGCCTTCCTCCTGTGAAATACTGTGTCTTTGGAATGAAGTGAACATACCGAAATTCGCTGGTTTAAGCCCCTGTATCTAAGAAAATAATTTTCAGGATGTAACTCTTGTAAATAGGGCGGCGGCTGCCTTCCTCCTGTGAAATACTGTGTCTTTGGAATGAAGTGAACATACCGAAATTCGCTGGTTTAAGCCCCTGTATCTAAAAAAAAAAAAAAAAAAAAAAAAATTTCAGGATGTAACTCTTGTAAATAGGGCGGCGGCTGCCTTCCTCCTGTGAAATACTGTGTCTTTGGAATGAAGTGAACATACCGAAATTGGCTGGTTTAAGCCCCTGTATCTAAGAAAATAATTTTCAGGATGTAACTCTTGTAAATAGGGCGGCGGCTGCCTTCCTCCTGTGAAATACTGTGTCTTTGGAATGAAGTGAACATACCGAAATTCGCTGGTTTAAGCCCCTGTATCTAAGAAAATAATTTTCAGGATGTAACTCTTGTAAATAGGGCGGCGGCTGCCTTCCTCCTGTGAAATACTGTGTCTTTGGAATGAAGTGAACATACCGAAATTCGCTGGTTTAAGCCCCTGTATCTAAGAAAATAATTTTCAGGATGTAACTCTTGTAAATAGGGCGGCGGCTGCCTTCCTCCTGTGAAATACTGTGTCTTTGGAATGAAGTGAACATACCGAAATTCGCTGGTTTAAGCCCCTGTATCTAAGACAATAATTTTCAGGATGTAACTCTTGTAAATAGGGCGGCGGCTGCCTTCCTGCTGTGAAATACTGTGTCTCTGGAATGAAGTGAACATACCGAAATTCGCTGGTTTAAGCCCCTGTATCTAAGACAATAATTTTCAGGATGTAACTCTTGTAAATAGGGCGGCGGCTGCCTTCCTGCTGTGAAATACTGTGTCTCTGGAATGAAGTGAACATACCGAAATTCGCTGGTTTAAGCCCCTGTATCTAAGACAATAATTTTCAGGATGTAACTCTTGTAAATAGGGCGGCGGCTGCCTTCCTGCTGTGAAATACTGTGTCTCTGGAATGAAGTGAACATACCGAAATTCGCTGGTTTAAGCCCCTGTATCTAAGAAAATAATTTTCAGGATGTAACTCTTGTAAATAGGGCGGCGGCTGCCTTCCTCCTGTGAAATACTGTGTCTTTGGAATGAAGTGAACATACCGAAATTCGCTGGTTTAAGCCCCTGTATCTAAGAAAATAATTTTCAGGATGTAACTCTTGTAAATAGGGCGGCGGCTGCGTTCCTGCTGTGAAATACTGTGTCTTTGGAATGAAGTGAACATACCGAAATTCGCTGGTTTAAGCCCCTGTATCTAAGAAAATAATTTTCAGGATGTAACTCTTGTAAATAGGGCGGCGGCTGCCTTCCTCCTGTGAAATACTGTGTCTTTGGAATGAAGTGAACATACCGAAATTCGCTGGTTTAAGCCCCTGTATCTAAGAAAATAATTTTCAGGATGTAACTCTTGTAAATAGGGCGGCGGCTGCCTTCCTCCTGTGAAATACTGTGTCTTTGGAATCAAGTGAACATACCGAAATTCGCTGGTTTAAGCCCCTGTATCTAAGAAAATAATTTTCAGGATGTAACTCTTGTAAATAGGGCGGCGTCTACCTTCCTCCTGTGAAATACTGTGTCTTTGGAATGAAGTGAACATACCGAAATTCGCTGGTTTAAGCCCCTGTATCTAAGAAAATAATTTTCAGGATGTAACTCTTGTAAATAGGGCGGCGGCTGCCTTCCTCCTGTGAAATACTGTGTCTTTGGAATGAAGTGAACATACCGAAATTCGCTGGTTTAAGCCCCTGTATCTAAGAAAATAATTTTCAGGATGTAACTCTTGCAAATAGGGCGGCGGCTGCCTTCCTCCTGTGAAATACTGTGTCTTTGGAATGAAGTGAACATACCGAAATTCGCTGGTTTAAGCCCCTGTATCTAAGAAAATAATTTTCAGGATGTAACTCTTTTAAATAGGGCGGCGGCTGCCTTCCTCCTGTGAAATACTGTGTCTTTGGAATGAAGTGAACATACCGAAATTGGCTGGTTTAAGCCCCTGTATCTAAGAAAATAATTTTCAGGATGTAACTCTTGTAAATAGGGCGGCGGCTGCCTTCCTACTGTGAAATACTGTGTCTTTGGAATGAAGTGAACATACCGAAATTCGCTGGTTTAAGCCCCTGTATCTAAGAAAATAATTTTCAGGATGTAACTCTTGTAAATAGGGCGGCGTCTACCTTCCTACTGTGAAATACTGTGTCTTTGGAATGAAGTGAACATACCGAAATTCGCTGGTTTAAGCCCCTGTATCTAAGAAAATAATTTTCAGGATGTAACTCTTGTAAATAGGGCGGCGGCTGCCTTCCTCCTGTGAAATACTGTGTCTTTGGAATGAAGTGAACATACCGAAATTCGCTGGTTTAAGCCCCTGTATCTAAGAAAATAATTTTCAGGATGTAACTCTTGCAAATAGGGCGGCGGCTGCCTTCCTCCTGTGAAATACTGTGTCTTTGGAATGAAGTGAACATACCGAAATTCGCTGGTTTAAGCCCCTGTATCTAAGAAAATAATTTTCAGGATGTAACTCTTGTAAATAGGGCGGCGGCTGCCTTCCTCCTGTGAAATACTGTGTCTTTGGAATGAAGTGAACATACCGAAATTCGCTGGTTTAAGCCCCTGTATCTAAGAAAATAATTTTCAGGATGTAACTCTTGTAAATAGGGCGGCGGCTGCTTTCCTACTGTGAAATACTGTGTCTTTGGAATGAAGTGAACATACCGAAATTCGCTGGTTTAAGCCCCTGTATCTAAGAAAATAATTTTCAGGATGTAACTCTTGTAAATAGGGCGGCGGCTGCCTTCCTCCTGTGAAATACTGTGTCTTTGGAATGAAGTGAACATACCGAAATTCGCTGGTTTAAGTCCCTGTATCTAAAAAAAAAAAAAAAAAAAAAAAATTCAGTATGTAACTCTTGTAAATAGGGCGGCGGCTGCCTTCCTGCTGTGAAATACTGTGTCTTTGGAATGAAGTGAACATACCGAAATTCGCTGGTTTAAGCCCCTGTATCTAAGAAAATAATTTTCAGGATGTAACTCTTGTAAATAGGGCGGCGGCTGCCTTCCTCCTGTGAAATACTGTGTCTTTGGAATGAAGTGAACATACCGAAATTGGCTGGTTTAAGCCCCTGTATCTAAGAAAATAATTTTCAGGATGTAACTCTTGTAAATAGGGCGGCGGCTGCCTTCCTCCTGTGAAATACTGTGTCTTTGGAATGAAGTGAACATACCGAAATTCGCTGGTTTAAGCCCCTGTATCTAAGAAAATAATTTTCAGGATGTAACTCTTGTAAATAGGGCGGCGGCTGCCTTCCTCCTGTGAAATACTGTGTCTTTGGAATGAAGTGAACATACCGAAATTCGCTGGTTTAAGCCCCTGTATCTAAGAAAATAATTTTCAGGATGTAACTCTTGTAAATAGGGCGGCGGCTGCCTTCCTCCTGTGAAATACTGTGTCTTTGGAATGAAGTGAACATACCGAAATTCGCTGGTTTATCCCCCTGTATCTAAGAAAATAATTTTCAGGATGTAACTCTTGTAAATAGGGCGGCGGCTGCCTTCCTCCTGTGAAATACTGTGTCTTTGGAATGAAGTGAACATACCGAAATTCGCTGGTTTAAGCCCCTGTATCTAAGACAATAATTTTCAGGATGTAACTCTTGTAAATAGGGCGGCGGCTGCCTTCCTGCTGTGAAATACTGTGTCTCTGGAATGAAGTGAACATACCGAAATTCGCTGGTTTAAGCCCCTGTATCTAAGAAAATAATTTTCAGGATGTAACTCTTGTAAATAGGGCGGCGGCTGCCTTCCTCCTGTGAAATACTGTGTCTTTGGAATGAAGTGAACATACCGAAATTCGCTGGTTTAAGCCCCTGTATCTAAGAAAATAATTTTCAGGATGTAACTCTTGTAAATAGGGCGGCGGCTGCCTTCCTCCTGTGAAATACTGTGTCTTTGGAATGAAGTGAACATACCGAAATTCGCTGGTTTAAGCCCCTGTATCTAAGACAATAATTTTCAGGATGTAACTCTTGTAAATAGGGCGGCGGCTGCCTTCCTGCTGTGAAATACTGTGTCTCTGGAATGAAGTGAACATACCGAAATTCGCTGGTTTAATCCCCTGTATCTAAGACAATAATTTTCAGGATGTAACTCTTGTAAATAGGGCGGCGGCTGCCTTCCTGCTGTGAAATACTGTGTCTCTGGAATGAAGTGAACATACCGAAATTCGCTGGTTTAAGCCCCTGTATCTAAGACAATAATTTTCAGGATGTAACTCTTGTAAATAGGGCGGCGGCTGCCTTCCTGCTGTGAAATACTGTGTCTCTGGAATGAAGTGAACATACCGAAATTCGCTGGTTTAAGCCCCTGTATCTAAGAAAATAATTTTCAGGATGTAACTCTTGTAAATAGGGCGGCGGCTGCCTTCCTGCTGTGAAATACTGTGTCTTTGGAATGAAGTGAACATACCGAAATTCGCTGGTTTAAGCCCCTGTATCTAAGAAAATAATTTTCAGGATGTAACTCTTGTAAATAGGGCGGCGGCTGCCTTCCTCCTGTGAAATACTGTGTCTTTGGAATGAAGTGAACATACCGAAATTCGCTGGTTTAAGCCCCTGTATCTAAGAAAATAATTTTCAGGATGTAACTCTTGTAAATAGGGCGGCGTCTACCTTCCTACTGTGAAATACTGTGTCTTTGGAATGAAGTGAACATACCGAAATTCGCTGGTTTAAGCCCCTGTATCTAAGAAAATAATTTTCAGGATGTAACTCTTGTAAATAGGGCGGCGGCTGCCTTCCTCCTGTGAAATACTGTGTCTTTGGAATGAAGTGAACATACCGAAATTCGCTGGTTTAAGCCCCTGTATCTAAGAAAATAATTTTCAGGATGTAACTCTTGTAAATAGGGCGGCGGCTGCCTTCCTCCTGTGAAATACTGTGTCTTTGGAATGAAGTGAACATACCGAAATTCGCTGGTTTAAGCCCCTGTATCTAAAAAAAAAAAAAAAAAAAAAAATTTTCAGGATGTAACTCTTGTAAATAGGGCGGCGGCTGCCTTCCTCCTGTGAAATACTGTGTCTTTGGAATGAAGTGAACATACCGAAAATTCGCTGGTTTAAGCCCCTGTATCTAAAAAAAAAAAAAAAAAAAAAAAAAAAAAATTTTCAGGATGTAACTCTTGTAAATAGGGCGGCGGCTGCCTTCCTCCTGTGAAATACTGTGTCTTTGGAATGAAGTGAACATACCGAAATTCGCTGGTTTATGCCCCTGTATCTAAGAAAATAATTTTCAGGATGTAACTCTTGTAAATAGGGCGGCGGCTACCTTCCTACTGTGAAATACTGTGTCTTTGGAATGAAGTGAACATACCGAAATTCGCTGGTTTAAGCCCCTGTATCAAAGAAAATAATTTTCAGGATGTAACTCTTGTAAATAGGGCGGCGGCTGCCTTCCTGCTGTGAAATACTGTGTCTCTGGAATGAAGTGAACATACCGAAATTCGCTGGTTTAAGCCCCTGTATCTAAGACAATAATTTTCAGGATGTAACTCTTGTAAATAGGGCGGCGGCTGCCTTCCTGCTGTGAAATACTGTGTCTCTGGAATGAAGTGAACATACCGAAATTCGCTGGTTTAAGCCCCTGTATCTAAGACAATAATTTTCAGGATGTAACTCTTGTAAATACGGCGGCGGCTGCCTTCCTGCTGTGAAATACTGTGTCTCTGGAATGAAGTGAACATACCGAAATTCGCTGGTTTAAGCCCCTGTATCTAAGAAAATAATTTTCAGGATGTAACTCTTGTAAATAGGGCGGCGGCTGCCTTCCTGCTGTGAAATACTGTGTCTTTGGAATGAAGTGAACATACCGAAATTCGCTGGTTTAAGCCCCTGTATCTAAGAAAATAATTTTCAGGATGTAACTCTTGTAAATAGGGCGGCGGCTGCCTTCCTCCTGTGAAATACTGTGTCTTTGGAATGAAGTGAACATACCGAAATTCGCTGGTTTAAGCCCCTGTATCTAAGAAAATAATTTTCAGGATGTAACTCTTGTAAATAGGGCGGCGTCTACCTTCCTACTGTGAAATACTGTGTCTTTGGAATGAAGTGAACATACCGAAATTCGCTGGTTTAAGCCCCTGTATCTAAGAAAATAATTTTCAGGATGTAACTCTTGTAAATAGGGCGGCGGCTGCCTTCCTCCTGTGAAATACTGTGTCTTTGGAATGAAGTGAACATACCGAAATTCGCTGGTTTAAGCCCCTGTATCTAAGAAAATAATTTTCAGGATGTAACTCTTGTAAATAGGGCGGCGGCTGCCTTCCTCCTGTGAAATACTGTGTCTTTGGAATGAAGTGAACATACCGAAATTCGCTGGTTTAAGCCCCTGTATCTAAAAAAAAAAAAAAAAATTTTCAGGATGTAACTCTTGTAAATAGGGCGGCGGCTGCCTTCCTCCTGTGAAATACTGTGTCTTTGGAATGAAGTGAACATACCGAAATTCGCTGGTTTATGCCCCTGTATCTAAGAAAATAATTTTCAGGATGTAACTCTTGTAAATAGGGCGGCGGCTACCTTCCTACTGTGAAATACTGTGTCTTTGGAATGAAGTGAACATACCGAAATTCGCTGGTTTAAGCCCCTGTATCAAAGAAAATAATTTTCAGGATGTAACTCTTGTAAATAGGGCGGCGGCTGCCTTCCTCCTGTGAAATACTGTGTCTTTGGAATGAAGTGAACATACCGAAATTCGCTGGTTTATGCCCCTGTATCTAAGAAAATAATTTTCAGGATGTAACTCTTGTAAATAGGGCGGCGGCTGCCTTCCTCCTGTGAAATACTGTGTCTTTGGAATGAAGTGAACATACCGAAATTCGCTGGTTTATGCCCCTGTATCTAAGAAAATAATTTTCAGGATGTAACTCTTGTAAATAGGGCGGCGGCTACCTTCCTACTGTGAAATACTGTGTCTTTGGAATGAAGTGAACATACCGAAATTCGCTGGTTTATGCCCCTGTATCTAAGAAAATAATTTTCAGGATGTAACTCTTGTAAATAGGGCGGCGGCTGCCTTCCTCCTGTGAAATACTGTGTCTTTGGAATGAAGTGAACATACCGAAATTCGCTGGTTTATGCCCCTGTATCTAAGAAAATAATTTTCAGGATGTAACTCTTGTAAATAGGGCGGCGGCTGCCTTCCTCCTGTGAAATACTGTGTCTTTTGAATGAAGTGAACATACCGAAATTCGCTGGTTTAAGCCCCTGTATCTAAGAAAATAATTTTCAGGATGTAACTCTTGTAAATAGGGCGGCGGCTGCCTTCCTGCTGTGAAATACTGTGTCTTTGGAATGAAGTGAACATACCGAAATTCGCTGGTTTAAGCCCCTGTATCTAAGAAAATAATTTTCAGGATGTAACTCTTGTAAATAGGGCGGCGGCTGCCTTCCTCCTGTGAAATACTGTGTCTTTGGAATGAAGTGAACATACCGAAATTCGCTGGTTTAAGCCCCTGTATCTAAGAAAATAATTTTCAGGATGTAACTCTTGTAAATAGGGCGGCGGCTGCCTTCCTCCTGTGAAATACTGTGTCTTTGGAATGAAGTGAACATACCGAAATTCGCTGGTTTAAGCCCCTGTATCTAAGAAAACAATTTTCAGGATGTAACTCTTGTAAATAGGGCGGCGGCTTCCTTCCTGCTGTGAAATACTGTGTCTTTGGAATGAAGTGAACATACCGAAATTCGCTGGTTTAAGCCCCTGTATCTAAGAAAATAATTTTCAGGATGTAACTCTTGTAAATAGGGCGGCGGCTGCCTTCCTGCTGTGAAATACTGTGTCTCTGGAATGAAGTGAACATACCGAAATTCGCTGGTTTAAGCCCCTGTATCTAAGAAAATAATTTTCAGGATGTAACTCTTGTAAATAGGGCGGCGGCTGCCTTCCTGCTGTGAAATACTGTGTCTCTGGAATGAAGTGAACATACCGAAATTCGCTGGTTTAAGCCCCTGTAACCCCCTGCGGGTTCGGGTGTAAGAATAGGCCCGTGGTATTCCTGCCTGTCGTAAGAGGCGACTAAAAGGAGTCTTCACACTTTTCGGTTTTCCATCTGTGGTCCCCTATGTGGGTTTGACCCTCCATTTTTCAAAATTTTTCAGAAGAGCGACCCTTTTGGGGAAGGACACCTTACGTGGTGCAACATGTCATTCTTGTGCCATGCCATCTGATGCACCCATCATGGAATGGACTTGCGACTGCGGATTCTCTTCTGCCACTGGGCACGTCACTGATTTTCCGTGCAAGTCGCGTCTATTGTGCACTGCCATCTCAGCACTCTCCTTTCTGATGGTTCACGTAGCGCCAGAAAGCCAACACGGTAGCCAGTCCGTTGTGGTGGGGTCGTCATGTACCCTCTTGGATGTAGCCCCCTGACAACACAGGGATCGCTCTACCGGTGCCAGAGCTGCATACTCCTCGTGCAAGCCAAGGAGTCGATGCTTGTCTCTGTGGGGCATCAGGACTCCCGGCAACGGTCATCCCGCCAGGTGACGTTGCTGTGGCTGGGTGGCGCCCATGAGGAGAGCCCCTGATCGGAGTGGGTGGCATCGGGGCGGATCACCCGCAATGAAGAGACAAAAATCGGGTGACGTTGGCGGACGTACAACCGCCGTCTCTAAGCGAGGAAAATTCAGTGCTTCCACGTATGACCCCAAAACGTTCCCCTCCCTGACTGCATCTTGGGAGGGACGTCGGGGCGCAAATCCGACTGATGAATATGCTCCAAGATATCTCGTGTGCAGCAGGACTGATGGGGACTCATTCTCAGCGACCAAGCCTCAGTTCTTTGTGGACCATCTGGAGGACAGGTTTGGGGAAGTGGAGTCACTGTCTAAAATGCGCAACGGCTCTGTCCTCATCCACACAGTATCTCCTGCCCAGTCACGGGCGTTACTCGCTTGTGACAAACTGGGTGATGTTGCAGTGACTATTACTCCACACAAGTCCCTGAATATGGTCCAGGGTGTAATATTTCATCGGGATCTATTGCTACAGACGGATGACGAGCTACGGGCGAACCTGGAACGACGAGGCGTTCATTTTATCCGGCGTGTCCATAGGGGCCCCAAGGATAATAGGGTCGCAACTGGTGCCTTCATCTTGGCCTTCGAGGGTGATACATTGCCCGAAAAGGTCAAGGTGATGGTTTACCGTGTTGACGTGCGGCCTTATATTCCTCCCCCTGTGAGGTGCTTCCAATGCTGGAAGTTCGGCCACATGTCGTCCCGTTGTATGTCCAGTGCTATGTGTAGGGACTGTGGGCGTCCAGCACATCCGGGCGCCCCATGTACACCGCCTCCCATCTGTGTCAACTGTGGTCAGAACCATCCTCCCTGCTCGTCGCAATGTCCCGCACTTCAACGGGAGCGGAAAATTACAGAATACAAAACCCTGGACCGTATATCCTATAATGAGGCACGGAAAAAGTTCGATCGTCTGCACCCTGTAACAATGAAAAACACGTTCGCAGCAGTGACGTCGTCGCCACTCTCCTTGGCGGCGACAGTATTTTCTACTTCTTCTGTTCCTGTGGGCCCCCAGGGCCACCAACCTAAGCCTGCCCCCACGGAGGTTGGGGGCCATCCTTCCACAGCTCCCAAGGCGAAAGCCTCGGGGTCAGCAACCACCTCTCCGCCGGAGAAAGAACAACCTTCTCCGGCTTCCCTCAGGCGGAAGGGGTCCCTTGGGACACTCCCTTCTGCCAGTGTCGATATCGACACTAACCAGCAGCCGGCGCGCTCGCAGACTGCTGGTCGTAGGGCTTCGCGCTCCTCCTCAGTCCCTGTGGCTGAGTCCAAGGAGCACCTCCCACCGGCGAAGCCCCCGAGGGAACGGAGGGGTAAACAGAAACCAAAGACAGGCATCACAAGAGACACCACGGTGGCTACAGTGCCACCACTCCCCTCCACCTCCACCTCTGCTTCTGAGGATGAGGTGGAGATTCTTGCGTCACCCGAGGACCTCGCTCTCGGGGACGCCATTGAGAAAACGGACAATCCCGATGACACGCCTACACCGGTGGGTGCCAGTGATGCTGAGTTGTAGCCCACCGACTCGGATTCATGTCTTCCCAGCCCTCGAACAATGTCATTCTCCAGTGGAACTGCGGCGGTTTCTTCCCCCACCTGGCTGAGCTACGGCAGCTTTTGAGCACGACACCTGCTTTCTGCATTGCTCTTCAGGAAACTTGGTTTCCAACAATGCGGACCCCTGCCCTTCGTGGCTACAGGGGATTTTACTGCAACCGTAGCATATATAACAGGGTATCAGGTGGAGTGTGTGTGTATGTCCTCACCTCTGTGTATAGTGAATATGTGCCACTTCAAACGCCATTAGAAGCAGTGGCTGTCAGGGTGAGGACCACACAGGAGTTTACCGTCTGCAGTATCTACTTGCCGCCAGATGGTGACGTATCTGTGAACGTCTTGGCTGCACTCGTCGCTCAACTACCCCCACCTTTCTTACTGTTGGGCGACTTCAATGCCCACAGTCCCTTGTGGGGTGGTTCTACGATCTCTGGTCATGGCAGGGTTGTCGAGGATTTCCTAACTCAACTCGACCTCTGCCTCTTGAATACAGGTGCCCCCACGCATTTTAGTGTGGCACATGGCACTTTTTCGGCCATTGATCTGTCGATCTGCAGCCACGGCCTTCCACCATCTGTTCACTGGAGAGCCCATGACGACTTGTGTGGCAGTGACCATTTCCCTGTCTTTTTGTCACTCCCACAACGCGAGTCCACAGCGCGCCCACCTAGGTGGGTTCTGCACAGGGCTAACTGGGAAGACTATGCTTCCGCTGCCATCGTTGGCCCTCCCCCACTCGAGGAAATCGATGTTGTGGTCGAGAGTGCCACACATTCCATCATTTCTGCTGGGAACGCGACCATTCCGCGTACATCAGGGTGCCCACGGCGTAAGACAGTGCCGTGGTGGTCGCCGGAGATCGCTGAGGCCATTAAAGACCGCAGGCGGGCCTTACAGCGATACAAACGGCACCCCTCTCAGGAGCACCTAATCAATTTTAAACGGCTTCGCGCTCGTGCTCGCCAGCTTATAAGAAGACGGAAACAGGAGTGCTGGGAGAGGTACGTTTCCACTATTGGGACAGGCACCTCAGCCTCGCAGGTCTGGAGTAAGATCAGGCGGCTACAGGGATTACAGACACCAGTGGGAATCCCTGGGATCTCCTTAAATGGAGTCCTATGTACGGACCCGGCCACACTTGCAGAGATGTTCGCCGAGCATTATGCTCGTGCCTTTGCCTCTGCAAATTATCCACCGGCCTTCCGTGCAGTAAAGGAGAGGGTAGAACGCCAGTCTCTCTCCTTTCGTACCAGCCGCTCTGAATCTTACAACACTCCCTTTTCTGAGTGGGAGCTCCTCAGTGCTCTTCAACAATGTCCTGACACGGCGCCAGGGCCTGATAGCATCCATAGTCAAATGCTGAAACATCTCTCAGCAGATAGTCGGCGAAACCTACTTGCGGTCTATAACCGCATTTGGTGTGACGGTGTTTTCCCGTCACAGTGGCGGGAGAGTATCATCATCCCAGTGCTTAAGCCCGACAAAAATCCTCTTTCCTTGGATAGCTATCGGCCCATTAACCTGACTAACGTGCCGTGCAAACTGCTGGAGCGGATGGTCAGTCGGCGGTTGTGTTGGATTCTTGAGACTCGAGGATTGTTGGCTCCATGCCAGGGCGGTTTTCGCCAGGGTCGATCTACCACCGATAATCTGGTGTACCTCGAGTCTGCAATCCGCACAGCTTTTTCCCGGCGCCAACACCTTGTTGCCGTCTTCTTTGATATGCACAAAGCATACGACACCACCTGGCGACGCCACATCCTCAACACTTTATATGACTGGGGCCTCCGGGGCTCCCTACCGATTTTTATCCAGAATTTTTTAGCTGTCCGTACCTTTCGTGTTCAAATTGGTGCCTCCCTGAGCGCCTCATACATCCAGGAGAATGGCGTTCCTCAGGGCTCGGTTTTAAGTGTTCCATTATTTTTAGTTGCCATCAATGGTCTAGCGACAGCAATTGGATCGTCGGTCTCCCCTTCTCTTTACGCTGACGACTTTTGTATCTTTTTTAGTTCCTGCAGCACCCAGGTTGCTGAGCGTAGGTTGCAAGGTGCTATTCGGAAGGCACATACCTGGGCCCTAAGTCATGGCTTTCAGTTTTCTGCCACCAAGACTAGAGTGGTGCACTTCTGTCGGCGTCGGACCGTCCACCCTCACCCTGAACTTTACCTTAACGACGAACTCCTGACAGTGGTAGACACGCATCGGTTTTTGGGTCTGATCTTTGACGCCCGGCTGACGTGGCTCCCCCACATACGTCAGCTAAAACGGAAGTGCTGGCGGCATCTCAACCTTCTCCGCCACCTGGGTCATACGACCTGGGGTGCTGATCGCTCGACACTGTTGCGGCTTTACACGGCGCTGGTGCAGTCCCGTCTCGATTTTGGGTGCATTGCCTATGGGTCTGCGGCACCTTCGACACTGCATCTCCTGGACCCCATTCACAACTGTGGGGTCCGCATTGCGACGGGCGCTTTCCGCACCAGCCCGGTGGACAGTTTACTAGTGGAGGCTGGGATCCCACCTTTGGGGATCCGCCGCCAACACCTGCTCGCAGCTTATGCAGCGAACGTGTATTGCTCCCCAGGCCACCCAAACCGTCGTTTTCTTTTTTCTAATGTGGTCGTCCCTCACCATCAGCGACGCCCCAGGTCAGGTCATACGATAACCTATAGAGTTCGGTCCCTCCTCCTGGAACTTGAGTCTTTGCCCCTTCCGTGTCCATATCGGGTCCAGGTGCATACACCTCCATGGTGTTTGACAAGGCCGTCTATTCGGCTGGACTTGGCCCATGGGCCCAAGGACTCAGTACCACTGGAGGCGCTCCGCCGTCAGTTCTCGGCTGTCATAGCGGAGTTCCGTGGTTATGACCTGATCTACACCGATGGCTCAATGGTGGATGACCGTGTTGGATTTGCCTATACACACGGTGACCATGTGGAACAGCACTCTCTGCCGAATGGCTGCAGTGTTTACACTGCAGAGCTGGTGGCCATTCACAGAGCTCTTGTGCATATCCGGTCTTGCTCAGGCGAGTCTTTTGTTGTTTGCAGCGACTCCCTGAGCAGCCTTCGAGCTCTGGAGCAGTGTTACCCACGGTCTCCCCTGGTGTTGGCCGTTCAGGAGACACTTTATGCCATTACACGGTCCGGGCGATCGGTGGTGTTCGTCTGGTCTCCAGGTCATGTTGGTATCCCGGGCAATGAACGTGTTGACAGGCTTGCCAAGCAGGCTGTAGGTATGTCCTGTCTAGAGATCGGCCTCCCGGCTTCTGATCTCCGTTCATTGTTGCGCCAGAAAGTACGTCAGTTTTGGGATACTGAGTGGCGTAGCCTGCGCACGCCCAACAAGCTCCGGGTGGTCAAGCAAACGACGGTTGCATGGCGCTCCTCCATGCGCGGTTCACGACGGGACTCAGTGGTCTTGTGTCGCCTCCGCATTGGGCATACATGGCTCACCCATGGACATCTCCTTCGTGGTGAGGACCCAGCCCAATGTCGGTGCGGCTCCCGTCTGACAATCGTCCACATATTGTTGGACTGCCCCGTTTTAGCTGCTTTGCGGCGGAATTTTAACCTGCCTGCCGTTTTATCAGATGTTTTAGGTGACGATGCTGCAATGGCAGATACAGTTTTACGTTTTATACGAGCAGGGGGTTTTTATCATTCGATTTAACTGGAGATTTCTGTGTGTTACCGAGTGGTTGACTTTTCCTTTTTTTTTTATTCTTATGGTCGGTCAACCACGGCCATCGGTTTATTTGTTGTAAGTTGTGTTTGTGTGACCATCTCTTCGTTTTGTCTTGTTCTTGATTATGTTTTATGGACTCGGTGGGACTCCTCTCCCACATCGCAATTTTAAACTCTGTGCGAGATGTCTTTCACGTGTATGGTTTTACTTTTGCCGCCTAGAGGTGGAATGGGGGACTGATGACCATTGTAGTTTTGTCCCCCTTAAACAACCTAACAACAACAACAACAACAAGCCCCTGTATCTAAGACAATAATTTTCAGGATGTAACTCTTGTAAATAGGGCGGCGGCTGCCTTCCTGCTGTGAAATACTGTGTCTCTGGAATGAAGTGAACATACCGAAATTCGCTGGTTTAAGCCCCTGTATCTAAGACAATAATTTTCAGGATGTAACTCTTGTAAATAGGGCGGCGGCTGCCTTCCTGCTGTGAAATACTGTGTCTCTGGAATGAAGTGAACATACCGAAATTCGCTGGTTTAAGCCCCTGTATCTAAGACAATAATTTTCAGGATGTAACTCTTGTAAATAGGGCGGCGGCTGCCTTCCTCCTGTGAAATACTGTGTCTTTGGAATGAAGTGAACATACCGAAATTCGCTGATTTAAGCCCCTGTATCTAAGACAATAATTTTCAGGATGTAACTCTTGTAAATAGGGCGGCGGCTGCCTTCCTGCTGTGAAATACTGTGTCTCTGGAATGAAGTGAACATACCGAAATTCGCTGGTTTAAGCACCTGTATCTAAGACAATAATTTTCAGGATGTAACTCTTGTAAATAGGGCGGCGGCTGCCTTCCTGCTGTGAAATACTGTGTCTCTGGAATGAAGTGAACATACCGAAATTCGCTGGTTTAAGCCCCTGTATCTAAGACAATAATTTTCAGGATGTAACTCTTGTAAATAGGGCGGCGGCTGCCTTCCTGCTGTGAAATACTGTGTCTCTGGAATGAAGTGAACATACCGAAATTCGCTGGTTTAAGCCCCTGTATCTAAGACAATAATTTTCAGGATGTAACTCTTGTAAATAGGGCGGCGGCTGCCTTCCTGCTGTGAAATACTGTGTCTCTGGAATGAAGTGAACATACCGAAATTCGCTGGTTTAAGCCCCTGTATCTAAAACAATAATTTTCAGGATGTAACTCTTGTAAATAGGGCGGCGGCTGCCTTCCTGCTGTGAAATATTGTGTCTCTGGAATGAAGTGAACATACCGAAATTCGCTGGTTTAAGCCCCTGTATCTAAGAAAATAATTTTCAGGATGTAACTCTTGTAAATAGGGCGGCGGCTGCCTTCCTCCTGTGAAATACTGTGTCTTTGGAATGAAGTGAACATACCGAAATTCGCTGGTTTAAGCCCCTGTATCTAAGAAAATAATTTTCAGGATGTAACTCTTGTAAATAGGGCGGCGGCTGCCTTCCTGCTGTGAAATACTGTGTCTTTGGAATGAAGTGAACATACCGAAATTCGCTGGTTTAAGCCCCTGTATCTAAGAAAATAATTTTCAGGATGTAACTCTTGTAAATAGGGCGGCGGCTGCCTTCCTGCTGTGAAATACTGTGTCTCTGGAATGAAGTGAACATACCGAAATTCGCTGGTTTAAGCCCCTGTATCTAAGAAAATAATTTTCAGGATGTAACTCTTGTAAATAGGGCGGCGGCTGCCTTCCTGCTGTGAAATACTGTGTCTCTGGAATGAAGTGAACATACCGAAATTCGCTGGTTTAAGCCCCTGTATCTAAGACAATAATTTTCAGGATGTAACTCTTGTAAATAGGGCGGCGGCTGCCTTCCTGCTGTGAAATAGTGTGTCTCTGGAATGAAGTGAACATACCGAAATTCGCTGGTTTAAGCCCCTGTATCTAAGACAATAATTTTCAGGATGTAACTCTTGTAAATAGGGCGGCGGCTGCCTTCCTGCTGTGAAATACTGTGTCTCTGGAATGAAGTGAACATACCGAAATTCGCTGGTTTAAGCCCCTGTATCTAAGAAAATAATTTTCAGGATGTAACTCTTGTAAATAGGGCGGCGTCTACCTTCCTACTGTGAAATACTGTGTCTTTGGAATGAAGTGAACATACCGAAATTCGCTGGTTTAAGCCCCTGTATCTAAGAAAATAATTTTCAGGATGTAACTCTTGTAAATAGGGCGGCGTCTACCTTCCTACTGTGAAATACTGTGTCTTTGGAATGAAGTGAACATACCGAAATTCGCTGGTTTAAGCCCCTGTATCTAAGAAAATAATTTTCAGGATGTAACTCTTGTAAATAGGGCGGCGGCTGCCTTCCTCCTGTGAAATACTGTGTCTTTGGAATGAAGTGAACATACCGAAATTCGCTGGTTTAAGCCCCTGTATCTAAGAAAATAATTTTCAGGATGTAACTCTTGTAAATAGGGCGGCGGCTGCCTTCCTGCTGTGAAATACTGTGTCTCTGGAATGAAGTGAACATACCGAAATTCGCTGGTTTAAGCCCCTGTATCTAAGACAATAATTTTCAGGATGTAACTCTTGTAAATAGGGCGGCGGCTGCCTTCCTGCTGTAAATACTGTGTCTTTGGAATGAAGTGAACATACCGAAATTCGCTGGTTTAAGCCCCTGTATCTAAGACAATAATTTTCAGGATGTAACTCTTGTAAATAGGGCGGCGGCTGCCTTCCTGCTGTGAAATACTGTGTCTCTGGAATGAAGTGAACATACCGAAATTCGCTGGTTTAAGCCCCTGTATCTAAGACAATAATTTTCAGGATGTAACTCTTGTAAATAGGGCGGCGGCTGCCTTCCTGCTGTGAAATACTGTGTCTCTGGAATGAAGTGAACATACCGAAATTCGCTGGTTTAAGCCCCTGTATCTAAGACAATAATTTTCAGGATGTAACTCTTGTAAATAGGGCGGCGGCTGCCTTCCTGCTGTGAAATACTGTGTCTCTGGAATGAAGTGAACATACCGAAATTCGCTGGTTTAAGCCCCTGTATCTAAGACAATAATTTTCAGGATGTAACTCTTGTAAATAGGGCGGCGGCTACCTTCCTACTGTCAAATACTGTGTCTTTGGAATGAAGTGAACATACCGAAATTCGCTGGTTTAAGCCCCTGTATCAAAGAAAATAATTTTCAGGATGTAACTCTTGTAAATAGGGCGGCGGCTGCCTTCCTCCTGTGAAATACTGTGTCTTTGGAATGAAGTGAACATACCGAAATTCGCTGGTTTATGCCCCTGTATCTAAGAAAATAATTTTCAGGATGTAACTCTTGTAAATAGGGCGGCGGCTGCCTTCCTCCTGTGAAATACTGTGTCTTTGGAATGAAGTGAACATACCGAAATTCGCTGGTTTATGCCCCTGTATCTAAGAAAATAATTTTCAGGATGTAACTCTTGTAAATAGGGCGGCGGCTGCCTTCCTCCTGTGAAATACTGTGTCTTTGGAATGAAGTGAACATACCGAAATTCGCTGGTTTAAGCCCCTGTATCTAAGAAAATAATTTTCAGGATGTAACTCTTGTAAATAGGGCGGCGGCTGCCTTCCTGCTGTGAAATACTGTGTCTTTGGAATGAAGTGAACATACCGAAATTCGCTGGTTTAAGCCCCTGTATCTATGAAAATAATTTTCAGGATGTAACTCTTGTAAATAGGGCGGCGGCTGCCTTCCTGCTGTGAAATACTGTGTCTTTGGAATGAAGTGAACATACCGAAATTCGCTGGTTTAAGCCCCTGTATCTAAGACAATAATTTTCAGGATGTAACTCTTGTAAATAGGGCGGCGGCTGCCTTCCTGCTGTGAAATACTGTGTCTTTGGAATGAAGTGAACATACCGAAATTCGCTGGTTTAAGCCCCCTGTATCTAAGAAAATAATTTTCAGGATGTAACTCTTGTAAATAGGGCGGCGGCTGCCTTCCTCCTGTGAAATACTGTGTCTTTGGAATGAAGTGAACATACCGAAATTCGCTGGTTTAAGCCCCTGTATCTAAGACAATAATTTTCAGGATGTAACTCTTGTAAATAGGGCGGCGGCTGCCTTCCTGCTGTGAAATACTGTGTCTCTGGAATGAAGTGAACATACCGAAATTCGCTGGTTTAAGCCCCTGTATCTAAGACAATAATTTTCAGGATGTAACTCTTGTAAATAGGGCGGCGGCTGCCTTCCTGCTGTGAAATACTGTGTCTCTGGAATCAAGTGAACATACCGAAATTCGCTGGTTTAAGCCCCCGTATCTAAGACAATAATTTTCAGGATGTAACTCTTGTAAATAGGGCGGCGGCTGCCTTCCTGCTGTGAAATACTGTGTCTCTGGAATGAAGTGAACATACCGAAATTCGCTGGTTTAAGCCCCTGTATCTAAGACAATAATTTAAAGGATGTAACTCTTGTAAATAGGGCGGGCGGCTGCCTTCCTCCTGTGAAATACTGTGTCTTTTGAATGAAGTGAACATACCGAAATTCGCTGGTTTAAGCCCCTGTATCTAAGAAAATAATTTTCAGGATGTAACTCTTGTAAATAGGGCGGCGGCTGCCTTCCTCCTGTGAAATACTGTGTCTTTGGAATGAAGTGAAGATACCGAAATTCGCTGGTTTAAGCCCCTGTATCTAAGACAATAATTTTCAGGATGTAACTCTTGTAAATAGGGCGGCGGCTGCCTTCCTGCTGTGAAATACTGTGTCTCTGGAATGAAGTGAACATACCGAAATTCGCTGGTTTAAGCCCCTGTATCTAAGACAATAATTTTCAGGATGTAACTCTTGTAAATAGGGCGGCGGCTGCCTTCCTGCTGTGAAATACTGTGTCTCTGGAATGAAGTGAACATACCGAAATTCGCTGGTTTAAGCCCCTGTATCTAAGACAATAATTTTCAGGATGTAACTCTTGTAAATAGGGCGGCGGCTGCCTTCCTGCTGTGAAATACTGTGTCTCTGGAATGAAGTGAACATACCGAAATTCGCTGGTTTAAGCCCCTGTATCTAAGAAAATAATTTTCAGGATGTAACTCTTGTAAATAGGGCGGCGGCTGCCTTCCTCCTGTGAAATACTGTGTCTTTGGAATGAAGTGAACATACCGAAATTCGCTGGTTTAAGCCCCTGTATCTAAGAAAATAATTTTCAGGATGTAACTCTTGTAAATAGGGCGGCGGCTGCCTTCCTCCTGTGAAATACTGTGTCTTTGGAATGAAGTGAACATACCGAAATTCGCTGGTTTAAGCCCCTGTATCTAAGACAATAATTTTCAGGATGTAACTCTTGTAAATAGGGCAGCGGCTGCCTTCCTCCTGTGAAATACTGTGTCTTTGGAATGAAGTGAAGATACCGAAATTCGCTGGTTTAAGCCCCTGTATCTAAGACAATAATTTTCAGGATGTAACTCTTGTAAATAGGGCGGCGGCTGCCTTCCTGCTGTGAAATACTGTGTCTCTGGAATGAAGTGAACATACCGAAATTCGCTGGTTTAAGCCCCTGTATCTAAGACAATAATTTTCAGGATGTAACTCTTGTAAATAGGGCGGCGGCTGCCTTCCTGCTGTGAAATACTGTGTCTCTGGAATGAAGTGAACATACCGAAATTCGCTGGTTTAAGCCCCTGTATCTAATACAATAATTTTCAGGATATAACTCTTGTAAATAGGGCGGCGGCTGCCTTCCTGCTGTGAAATACTGTGTCTCTGGAATGAAGTGAACATACCGAAATTCGCTGGTTTAAGCCCCTGTATCTAAGACAATAATTTTCAGGATGTAACTCTTGTAAATAGGGCGGCGGCTGCCTTCCTGCTGTGAAATACTGTGTCTCTGGAATGAAGTGAACATACCGAAATTCGCTGGTTTAAGCCCCTGTATCTAAGACAATAATTTTCAGGATGTAACTCTTGTAAATAGGGCGGCGGCTACCTTCCTACTGTGAAATACTGTGTCTTTGGAATGAAGTGAACATACCGAAATTCGCTGGTTTAAGCCCCTGTATCAAAGAAAATAATTTTCAGGATGTAACTCTTGTAAATAGGGCGGCGGCTGCCTTCCTCCTGTGAAATACTGCGTCTTTGGAATGAAGTGAACATACCGAAATTCGCTGGTTTAAGCCCCTGTATCTAAGAAAATAATTTTCAGGATGTAACTCTTGTAAATAGGGCGGCGGCTGCCTTCCTCCTGTGAAATACTGCGTCTTTGGAATGAAGTGAACATACCGAAATTCGCTGGTTTAAGCCCCTGTATCTAAGAAAATAATTTTCAGGATGTAACTCTTGTAAATAGGGCGGCGGCTGCCTTCCTCCTGTGAAATACTGTGTCTTTGGAATGAAGTGAACATACCGAAATTCGCTGGTTTATGCCCCTGTATCTAAGAAAATAATTTTCAGGATGTAACTCTTGTAAATAGGGCGGCGGCTGCCTTCCTGCTGTGAAATACTGTGTCTTTGGAATGAAGTGAACATACCGAAATTCGCTGGTTTATGCCCCTGTATCTAAGAAAATAATTTTCAGGATGTAACTCTTGTAAATAGGGCGGCGGCTGCCTTCCTCCTGTGAAATACTGTGTCTTTGGAATGAAGTGAACATACCGAAATTCGCTGGTTTAAGCCCCTGTATCTAAGAAAATAATTTTCAGGATGTAACTCTTGTAAATAGGGCGGCGGCTGCCTTCCTCCTGTGAAATACTGTGTCTTTGGAATGAAGTGAACATACCGAAATTCGCTGGTTTAAGCCCCTGTATCTAAGAAAATAATTTTCAGGATGTAACTCTTGTAAATAGGGCGGCGGCTGCCTTCCTGCTGTGAAATACTGTGTCTTTGGAATGAAGTGAACATACCGAAATTCGCTGGTTTAAGCCCCTGTATCTAAGAAAATAATTTTCAGGATGTAACTCTTGTAAATAGGGCGGCGGCTGCCTTCCTCCTGTGAAATACTGTGTCTTTGGAATGAAGTGAACATACCGAAATTCGCTGGTTTAAGCCCCTGTATCTAAGAAAATAATTTTCAGGATGTAACTCTTGTAAATAGGGCGGCGGCTGCCTTCCTCCTGTGAAATACTGTGTCTTTGGAATGAAGTGAACATACCGAAATTCGCTGGTTTAAGCCCCTGTATCTAAGAAAATAATTTTCAGGATGTAACTCTTGTAAATAGGGCGGCGGCTGCCTTCCTCCTGTGAAATACTGTGTCTTTGGAATGAAGGGAACATACCGAAATTCGCTGGTTTAAGCCCCTGTATCTAAGAAAATAATTTTCAGGATGTAACTCTTGTAAATAGGGCGGCGGCTGCCTTCCTGCTGTGAAATACTGTGTCTTTGGAATGAAGTGAACATACCGAAATTCGCTGGTTTAAGCCCCTGTATCTAAGAAAATAATTTTCAGGATGTAACTCTTGTAAATAGGGCGGCGGCTGCCTTCCTGCTGTGAAATACTGTGTCTTTGGAATGAAGTGAACATACCGAAATTCGCTGGTTTAAGCCCCTGTATCTAAGAAAATAATTTTCAGGATGTAACTCTTGTAAATAGGGCGGCGGCTGCCTTCCTGCTGTGAAATACTGTGTCTTTGGAATGAAGTGAACATACCGAAATTCGCTGGTTCAAGCCCCTGTATCTAAGAAAATAATTTTCAGGATGTAACTCTTGTAAATAGGGCGGCGGCTGCCTTCCTGCTGTGAAATACTGTGTCTTTGGAATGAAGTGAACATACCGAAATTCGCTGGTTTAAGCCCCTGTATCTAAGAAAATAATTTTCAGGATGTAACTCTTGTAAATAGGGCGGCGGCTGCCTTCCTCCTGTGAAATACTGTGTCTTTGGAATGAAGTGAACATACCGAAATTCGCTGGTTTAAGCCCCTGTATCTAAGAAAATAATTTTCAGGATGTAACTCTTGTAAATAGGGCGGCGGCTGCCTTCCTCCTGTGAAATACTGTGTCTTTGGAATGAAGTGAACATACCGAAATTCGCTGGTTTAAGCCCCTGTATCTAAGAAAATAATTTTCAGGATGTAACTCTTGTAAATAGGGCGGCGGCTGCCTTCCTGCTGTGAAATACTGTGTCTTTGGAATGAAGTGAACATACCGAAATTCGCTGGTTTAAGCCCCTGTATCTAAGAAAATAATTTTCTGGATGTAACTCTTGTAAATAGGGCGGCGGCTGCCTTCCTGCTGTGAAATACTGTGTCTTTGGAATGAAGTGAACATACCGAAATTCGCTGGTTTAAGCCCCTGTATCTAAGAAAATAATTTTCAGGATGTAACTCTTGTAAATAGGGCGGCGGCTGCCTTCCTGCTGTGAAATACTGTGTGTTTGGAATGAAGTGAACATACCGAAATTCGCTGGTTTAAGCCCCTGTATCTAAGAAAATAATTTTCAGGATGTAACTCTTGTAAATAGGGCGGGGGCTGCCTTCCTGCTGTGAAATACTGTGTCTTTGGAATGAAGTGAACATACCGAAATTCGCTGGTTTAAGCCCCTGTATCTAAGAAAATAATTTTCAGGATGTAACTCTTGTAAATAGGGCGGCGGCTGCCTTCCTCCTGTGAAATACTGTGTCTTTGGAATGAAGTGAACATACCGAAATTCGCTGGTTTAAGCCCCTGTATCTAAGAAAATAATTTTCAGGATGTAACTCTTGTAAATAGGGCGGCGGCTGCCTTCCTGCTGTGAAATACTGTGTCTTTGGAATGAAGTGAACATACCGAAATTCGCTGGTTTAAGCCCCTGTATCTAAGAAAATGATTTTCAGGATGTAACTCTTGTAAATAGGGCGGCGGCTGCCTTCCTGCTGTGAAATACTGTGTCTTTGGAATGAAGTGAACATACCGAAATTCGCTGGTTTAAGCCCCTGTATCTAAGAAAATAATTTTCAGGATGTAACTCTTGTAAATAGGGCGGCGGCTGCCTTCCTGCTGTGAAATACTGTGTCTTTGGAATGAAGTGAACATACCGAAATTCGCTGGTTCAAGCCCCTGTATCTAAGAAAATAATTTTCAGGATGTAACTCTTGTAAATAGGGCGGCGGCTGCCTTCCTGCTGTGAAATACTGTGTCTTTGGAATGAAGTGAACATACCGAAATTCGCTGGTTTAAGCCCCTGTATCTAAGAAAATAATTTTCAGGATGTAACTCTTGTAAATAGGGCGGCGGCTGCCTTCCTGCTGTGAAATACTGTGTCTTTGGAATGAAGTGAACATACCGAAATTCGCTGGTTTAAGCCCCTGTATCTAAGAAAATAATTTTCAGGATGTAACTCTTGTAAATAGGGCGGCGGCTGCCTTCCTCCTGTGAAAAACTGTGTCTTTGGAATGAAGTGAACATACCGAAATTCGCTGGTTTAAGCCCCTGTATCTAAGAAAATAATTTTCAGGATGTAACTCTTGTAAATAGGGCGGCGGCTGCCTTCCTGCTGTGAAATACTGTGTCTTTGGAATGAAGTGAACATACCGAAATTCGCTGGTTTAAGCCCCTGTATCTAAGAAAATAATTTTCAGGATGTAACTCTTGTAAATAGGGCGGCGGCTGCCTTCCTGCTGTGAAATACTGTGTCTTTGGAATGAAGTGAACATACCGAAATTCGCTGGTTTAAGCCCCTGTATCTAAGAAAATAATTTTCAGGATGTAACTCTTGTAAATAGGGCGGCGGCTGCCTTCCTGCTGTGAAATACTGTGTGTTTGGAATGAAGTGAACATACCGAAATTCGCTGGTTTAAGCCCCTGTATCTAAGAAAATAATTTTCAGGATGTAACTCTTGTAAATAGGGCGGGGGCTGCCTTCCTGCTGTGAAATACTGTGTCTTTGGAATGAAGTGAACATACCGAAATTCGCTGGTTTAAGCCCCTGTATCTAAGAAAATAATTTTCAGGATGTAACTCTTGTAAATAGGGCGGCGGCTGCCTTCCTCCTTTGAAATACTGTGTCTTTGGAATGAAGTGAACATACCGAAATTCGCTGGTTTAAGCCCCTGTATCTAAGAAAATAATTTTCAGGATGTAACTCTTGTAAATAGGGCGGCGGCTGCCTTCCTCCTGTGAAATACTGTGTCTTTGGAATGAAGTGAACATACCGAAATTCGCTGGTTTAAGCCCCTGTATCTAAGAAAATAATTTTCAGGATGTAACTCTTGTAAATAGGGCGGCGGCTGCCTTCCTGCTGTGAAATACTGTGTCTTTGGAATGAAGTGAACATACCGAAATTCGCTGGTTTAAGCCCCTGTATCTAAGAAAATAATTTTCAGGATGTAACTCTTGTAAATAGGGCGGCGGCTGCCTTCCTCCTGTGAAATACTGTGTCTTTGGAATGAAGTGAACATACCGAAATTCGCTGGTTGAAGCCCCTGTATCTAAGAAAATAATTTTCAGGATGTAACTCTTGTAAATAGGGCGGCGGCTGCCTTCCTCCTGTGAAATACTGTGTCTTTGGAATGAAGTGAACATACCGAAATTCGCTGGTTTAAACCCCTGTATCTAAGAAAATAATTTTCAGGATGTAACTCTTGTAAATAGGGCGGCGGCTGCCTTCCTGCTGTGAAATACTGTGTCTTTGGAATGAAGTGAACATACCGAAATTCGCTGGTTTAAGCCCCTGTATCTAAGAAAATAATTTTCAGGATGTAACTCTTGTAAATAGGGCGGCGGCTGCCTTCCTGCTGTGAAATACTGTGTCTTTGGAATGAAGTAAACATACCGAAATTCGCTGGTTTAAGCCCCTGTATCTAAGAAAATAATTTTCAGGATGTAACTCTTGTAAATAGGGCGGCGGCTGCCTTCCTGCTGTGAAATACTGTGTCTTTGGAATGAAGTGAACATACCGAAATTCGCTGGTTTAAGCCCCTGTATCTAAGAAAATAATTTTCAGGATGTAACTCTTGTAAATAGGGCGGCGGCTGCCTTCCTGCTGTGAAATACTGTGTCTTTGGAATGAAGTGAACATACCGAAATTCGCTGGTTTAAGCCCCTGTATCTAAGAAAATAATTTTCAGGATGTAACTCTTGTAAATAGGGCGGCGGCTGCCTTCCTGCTGTGAAATACTGTGTGTTTGGAATGAAGTGAACATACCGAAATTCGCTGGTTTAAGCCCCTGTATCTAAGAAAATAATTTTCAGGATGTAACTCTTGTAAATAGGGCGGGGGCTGCCTTCCTGCTGTGAAATACTGTGTCTTTGGAATGAAGTGAACATACCGAAATTCGCTGGTTTAAGCCCCTGTATCTAAGAAAATAATTTTCAGGATGTAACTCTTGTAAATAGGGCGGCGGCTGCCTTCCTCCTTTGAAATACTGTGTCTTTGGAATGAAGTGAACATACCGAAATTCGCTGGTTTAAGCCCCTGTATCTAAGAAAATAATTTTCAGGATGTAACTCTTGTAAATAGGGCGGCGGCTGCCTTCCTCCTGTGAAATACTGTGTCTTTGGAATGAAGTGAACATACCGAAATTCGCTGGTTTAAGCCCCTGTATCTAAGAAAATAATTTTCAGGATGTAACTCTTGTAAATAGGGCGGCGGCTGCCTTCCTGCTGTGAAATACTGTGTCTTTGGAATGAAGTGAACATACCGAAATTCGCTGGTTTAAGCCCCTGTATCTAAGAAAATAATTTTCAGGATGTAACTCTTGTAAATAGGGCGGCGGCTGCCTTCCTCCTGTGAAATACTGTGTCTTTGGAATGAAGTGAACATACCGAAATTCGCTGGTTTAAGCCCCTGTATCTAAGAAAATAATTTTCAGGATGTAACTCTTGTAAATAGGGCGGCGGCTGCCTTCCTCCTGTGAAATACTGTGTCTTTGGAATGAAGTGAACATACCGAAATTCGCTGGTTTAAACCCCTGTATCTAAGAAAATAATTTTCAGGATGTAACTCTTGTAAATAGGGCGGCGGCTGCCTTCCTGCTGTGAAATACTGTGTCTTTGGAATGAAGTGAACATACCGAAATTCGCTGGTTTAAGCCCCTGTATCTAAGAAAATAATTTTCAGGATGTAACTCTTGTAAATAGGGCGGCGGCTGCCTTCCTGCTGTGAAATACTGTGTCTTTGGAATGAAGTAAACATACCGAAATTCGCTGGTTTAAGCCCCTGTATCTAAGAAAATAATTTTCAGGATGTAACTCTTGTAAATAGGGCGGCGGCTGCCTTCCTGCTGTGAAATACTGTATCTTTGGAATGAAGTGAACATACCGAAATTCGCTGGTTTAAGCCCCTGTATCTAAGAAAATAATTTTCAGGATGTAACTCTTGTAAATAGGGCGGCGGCTGCCTTCCTGCTGTGAAATACTGTGTCTTTGGAATGAACATACCGAAATTCGCTGGTTTAAGCCCCTGTATCTAAGAAAATAATTTTCAGGATGTAACTCTTGTAAATAGGGCGGCGGCGGCCTTCCTCCTGTGAAATACTGTGTCTTTGGAATGAAGTGAACATACCGAAATTCGCTGGTTTAAGCCCCTGTATCTAAGAAAATAATTTTCAGGATGTAACTCTTGTAAATAGGGCGGCGGCTGCCTTCCTGCTGTGAAATACTGTGTCTTTGGAATGAAGTGAACATACCGAAATTCGCTGGTTTAAGCCCCTGTATCTAAGAAAATAATTTTCAGGATGTAACTCTTGTAAATAGGGCGGCGGCTACCTTCCTACTGTGAAATACTGTGTCTTTGGAATGAAGTGAACATACCGAAATTCGCTGGTTTAAGCCCCTGTATCTAAGAAAATAATTTTCAGGATGTAACTCTTGTAAATAGGGCGGCGGCTGCCTTCCTCCTGTGAAATACTGTGTCTTTGGAATGAAGTGAACATACCGAAATTCGCTGGTTTAAGCCCCTGTATCTAAGAAAATAATTTTCAGGATGTAACTCTTGTAAATAGGGCGGCGGCTGCCTTCCTGCTGTGAAATACTGTGTCTTTGGAATGAAGTGAACATACCGAAATTCGCTGGTTTAAGCCCCTGTATCTAAGAAAATAATTTTCAGGATGTAACTCTTGTAAATAGGGCGGCGGCTGCCTTCCTCCTGTGAAATACTGTGTCTTTGGAATGAAGTGAACATACCGAAATTCGCTGGTTTAAGCCCCTGTATCTAAGAAAATAATTTTCAGGATGTAACTCTTGTAAATAGGGCGGCGGCTGCCTTCCTGCTGTGAAATACTGTGTCTTTGGAATGAAGTGAACATACCGAAATTCGCTGTTTTAAGCCCCTGTATCTAAGAAAATAATTTTCAGGATGTAACTCTTGTAAATAGGGCGGCGGCTGCCTTCCTGCTGTGAAATACTGTGTCTTTGGAATGAAGTGAACATACCGAAATTCGCTGTTTTAAGCCCCTGTATCTAAGAAAATAATTTTCAGGATGTAACTCTTGTAAATAGGGCGGCGGCTGCCTTCCTCCTGTGAAATACTGTGTCTTTGGAATGAAGTGAACATACCGAAATTCGCTGGTTTAAGCCCCTGTATCTAAGAAAATAATTTTCAGGATGTAACTCTTGTAAATAGGGCGGCGGCTGCCTTCCTGCTGTGAAATACTGTGTCTTTGGAATGAAGTGAACATACCGAAATTCGCTGGTTTAAGCCCCTGTATCTAAGAAAATAATTTTCAGGATGTAACTCTTGTAAATAGGGCGGCGGCTGCCTTCCTGCTGTGAAATACTGTGTCTTTGGAATGAAGTGAACATACCGAAATTCGCTGGTTTAAGCCCCTGTATCTAAGAAAATAATTTTCAGGATGTAACTCTTGTAAATAGGGCGGCGGCTGCCTTCCTGCTGTGAAATACTGTGTCTTTGGAATGAAGTGAACATACCGAAATTCGCTGGTTTAAGCCCCTGTATCTAAGAAAATAATTTTCAGGATGTAACTCTTGTAAATAGGGCGGCGGCTGCCTTCCTGCTGTGAAATACTGTGTCTTTGGAATGAAGTGAACATACCGAAATTCGCTGGTTTAAGCCCCTGTATCTAAGAAAATAATTTTCAGGATGTAACTCTTGTAAATAGGGCGGCGGCTGCCTTCCTGCTGTGAAATACTGTGTCTTTGGAATGAAGTGAACATACCGAAATTCGCTGGTTTAAGCCCCTGTATCTAAGAAAATAATTTTCAGGATGTAACTCTTGTAAATAGGGCGGCGGCTGCCTTCCTGCTGTGAAATACTGTGTCTTTGGAATGAAGTGAACATACCGAAATTCGCTGGTTTAAGCCCCTGTATCTAAGAAAATAATTTTCAGGATGTAACTCTTGTAAATAGGGCGGCGGCTGCCATCCGGCTGTGAAATACTGTGTCTTTGGAATGAAGTGAACATACCGAAATTCGCTGGTTTAAGCCCCTGTATCTAAGAAAATAATTTTCAGGATGTAACTCTTGTAAATAGGGCGGCGGCTGCCTTCCTGCTGTGAAATACTGTGTCTTTGGAATGAAGTGAACATACCGAAATTCGCTGGTTTAAGCCCCTGTATCTAAGAAAATAATTTTCAGGATGTAACTCTTGTAAATAGGGTGGCGGCTGCCTTCCTGCTGTGAAATACTGTGTCTTTGGAATGAAGTGAACATACCGAAATTCGCTGGTTTAAGCCCCTGTATCTAAGAAAATAATTTTCAGGATGTAACTCTTGTAAATAGGGCGGCGGCTGCCTTCCTCCTGTGAAATACTGTGTCTTTGGAATGAAGTGAACATACCGAAATTCGCTGGTTTAAGCCCCTGTATCTAAGAAAATAATTTTCAGGATGTAACTCTTGTAAATAGGGCGGCGGCTGCCTTCCTGCTGTGAAATACTGTGTCTTTGGAATGAAGTGAACATACCGAAATTCGCTGGTTTAAGCCCCTGTATCTAAGAAAATAATTTTCAGGATGTAACTCTTGTAAATAGGGCGGCGGCTGCCTTCCTGCTGTGAAATACTGTGTCTTTGGAATGAAGTGAACATACCGAAATTCGCTGGTTTAAGCCCCTGTATCTAAGAAAATAATTTTCAGGATGTAACTCTTGTAAATAGGGCGGCGGCTGCCTTCCTGCTGTGAAATACTGTGTGTTTGGAATGAAGTGAACATACCGAAATTCGCTGGTTTAAGCCCCTGTATCTAAGAAAATAATTTTCAGGATGTAACTCTTGTAAATAGGGCGGGGGCTGCCTTCCTGCTGTGAAATACTGTGTCTTTGGAATGAAGTGAACATACCGAAATTCGCTGGTTTAAGCCCCTGTATCTAAGAAAATAATTTTCAGGATGTAACTCTTGTAAATAGGGCGGCGGCTGCCTTCCTGCTGTGAAATACTGTGTCTTTGGAATGAAGTGAACATACCGAAATTCGCTGGTTTAAGCCCCTGTATCTAAGAAAATAATTTTCAGGATGTAACTCTTGTAAATAGGGCGGCGGCTGCCTTCCTGCTGTGAAATACTGTGTCTTTGGAATGAAGTGAACATACCGAAATTCGCTGGTTTAAGCCCCTGTATCTAAGAAAATAATTTTCAGGATGTAACTCTTGTAAATAGGGCGGCGGCTACCTTCCTACTGTGAAATACTGTGTCTTTGGAATGAAGTGAACATACCGAAATTCGCTGGTTTAAGCCCCTGTATCTAAGAAAATAATTTTCAGGATGTAACTCTTGTAAATAGGGCGGCGGCTGCCTTCCTCCTGTGAAATACTGTGTCTTTGGAATGAAGTGAACATACCGAAATTCGCTGGTTTAAGCCCCTGTATCTAAGAAAATAATTTTCAGGATGTAACTCTTGTAAATAGGGCGGCGGCTGCCTTCCTGCTGTGAAATACTGTGTCTTTGGAATGAAGTGAACATACCGAAATTCGCTGGTTTAAGCCCCTGTATCTAAGAAAATAATTTTCAGGATGTAACTCTTGTAAATAGGGCGGCGGCTGCCTTCCTCCTGTGAAATACTGTGTCTTTGGAATGAAGTGAACATACCGAAATTCGCTGGTTTAAGCCCCTGTATCTAAGAAAATAATTTTCAGGATGTAACTCTTGTAAATAGGGCGGCGGCTGCCTTCCTCCTGTGAAATACTGTGTCTTTGGAATGAAGTGAACATACCGAAATTCGCTGGTTTAAGCCCCTGTATCTAAGAAAATAATTTTCAGGATGTAACTCTTGTAAATAGGGCGGCGGCTGCCTTCCTCCTGTGAAATACTGTGTCTTTGGAATGAAGTGAACATACCGAAATTCGCTGGTTTAAGCCCCTGTATCTAAGAAAATAATTTTCAGGATGTAACTCTTGTAAATAGGGCGGCGGCTGCCTTCCTCCTGTGAAATACTGTGTCTTTGGAATGAAGTGAACATACCGAAATTCGCTGGTTTAAGCCCCTGTATCTAAGAAAATAATTTTCAGGATGTAACTCTTGTAAATAGGGCGGCGGCTGCCTTCCTGCTGTGAAATACTGTGTCTTTGGAATGAAGTGAACATACCGAAATTCGCTGGTTTAAGCCCCTGTATCTAAGAAAATAATTTTCAGGATGTAACTCTTGTAAATAGGGCGGCGGCTGCCTTCCTCCTGTGAAATACCGTGTCTTTGGAATGAAGTGAACATACCGAAATTCGCTGGTTTAAGCCCCTGTATCTAAGAAAATAATTTTCAGGATGTAACTCTTGTAAATAGGGCGGCGGCTGCCTTCCTCCTGTGAAATACCGTGTCTTTGGAATGAAGTGAACATACCGAAATTCGCTGGTTTAAGCCCCTGTATCTAAGAAAATAATTTTCAGGATGTAACTCTTGTAAATAGGGCGGCGGCTGCCATCCTCCTGTGAAATACTGTGTCTTTGGAATGAAGTGAACATACCGAAATTCGCTGGTTTAAGCCCCTGTATCTAAGAAAATAATTTTCAGGATGTAACTCTTGTAAATAGGGCGGCGGCTGCCTTCCTCCTGTGAAATACTGTGTCTTTGGAATGAAGTGAACATACCGAAATTCGCTGGTTTAAGCCCCTGTATCTAAGAAAATAATTTTCAGGATGTAACTCTTGTAAATAGGGCGGCGGCTGCCTTCCTACTGTGAAATACTGTGTCTTTGGAATGAAGTGAACATACCGAAATTCGCTGGTTTAAGCCCCTGTATCTAAGAAAATAATTTTCAGGATGTAACTCTTGTAAATAGGGCGGCGGCTGCCTTCCTCCTGTGAAATACTGTGTCTTTGGAATGAAGTGAACATACCGAAATTCGCTGGTTTAAGCCCCTGTATCTAAGAAAATAATTTTCAGGATGTAACTCTTGTAAATAGGGCGGCGGCTGCCTTCCTGCTGTGAAATACTGTGTCTTTGGAATGAAGTGAACATACCGAAATTCGCTGGTTTAAGCCCCTGTATCTAAGAAAATAATTTTCAGGATGCAACTCTTGTAAATAGGGCGGCGGCTGCCTTCCTGCTGTGAAATACTGTGTCTTTGGAATGAAGTGAACATACCGAAATTCGCTGGTTTAAGCCCCTGTATCTAAGAAAATAATTTTCAGGATGTAACTCTTGTAAATAGGGCGGCGGCTGCCTTCCTCCTGTGAAATACTGTGTCTTTGGAATGAAGTGAACATACCGAAATTCGCTGGTTTAAGCCCCTGTATCTAAGAAAATAATTTTCAGGATGTAACTCTTGTAAATAGGGCGGCGGCTGCCTTCCTCCTGTGAAATACTGTGTCTTTGGAATGAAGTGAACATACCGAAATTCGCTGGTTTAAGCCCCTGTATCTAAGAAAATAATTTTCAGGATGTAACTCTTGTAAATAGGGCGGCGGCTGCCTTCCTCCTGTGAAATACTGTGTCTTTGGAATGAAGTGAACATACCGAAATTCGCTGGTTTAAGCCCCTGTATCTAAGAAAATAATTTTCAGGATGTAACTCTTGTAAATAGGGCGGCGGCTGCCTTCCTCCTCTGAAATACTGTGTCTTTGGAATGAAGTGAACATACCGAAATTCGCTGGTTTAAGCCCCTGTATCTAAGAAAATAATTTTCAGGATGTAACTCTTGTAAATAGGGCGGCGGCTGCCTTCCTCCTGTGAAATACTGTGTCTTTGGAATGAAGTGAACATACCGAAATTCGCTGGTTTAAGCCCCTGTATCTAAGAAAATAATTTTCAGGATGTAACTCTTGTAAATAGGGCGGCGGCTGCCTTCCTCCTGTGAAATACTGTGTCTTTGGAATGAAGTGAACATACCGAAATTCGCTGGTTTAAGCCCCTGTATCTAAGAAAATAATTTTCAGGATGTAACTCTTGTAAATAGGGCGGCGGCTGCCTTCCTCCTGTGAAATACTGTGTCTTTGGAATGAAGTGAACATACCGAAATTCGCTGGTTTAAGCCCCTGTATCTAAGAAAATAATTTTCAGGATGTAACTCTTGTAAATAGGGCGGCGGCGGCGGCTGCCTTCCTCCTGTGAAATACTGTGTCTTTGGAATGAAGTGAACATACCGAAATTCGCTGGTTTAAGCCCCTGTATCTAAGAAAATAATTTTCAGGATGTAACTCTTGTAAATAGGGCGGCGGCTGCCTTCCTCCTGTGAAATACTGTGTCTTTGGAATGAAGTGAACATACCGAAATTCGCTGGTTTAAGCCCCTGTATCTAAGAAAATAATTTTCAGGATGTAACTCTTGTAAATAGGGCGGCGGCTGCCTTCCTCCTGTGAAATACTGTGTCTTTGGAATTAAGTGAACATACCGAAATTCGCTGGTTTAAGCCCCTGTATCTAAGAAAATAATTTTCAGGATGTAACTCTTGTAAATAGGGCGGCGGCTGCCTTCCTGCTGTGACATACTGTGTCTTTGGAATGAAGTGAACATACCGAAATTCGCTGGTTTAAGCCCCTGTATCTAAGAAAATAATTTTCAGGATGTAACTCTTGTAAATAGGGCGGCGGCTACCTTCCTACTGTGAAATACTGTGTCTTTGGAATGAAGTGAACATACCGAAATTCGCTGGTTTAAGCCCCTGTATCTAAGAAAATAATTTTCAGGATGTAACTCTTGTAAATAGGGCGGCGGCTGCCTTCCTCCTGTGAAATACTGTGTCTTTGGAATGAAGTGAACATACCGAAATTCGCTGGTTTAAGCCCCTGTATCTAAGAAAATAATTTTCAGGATGTAACTCTTGTAAATAGGGCGGCGGCTGCCTTCCTCCTGTGAAATACTGTGTCTTTGGAATGAAGTGAACATACCGAAATTCGCTGGTTTAAGCCCCTGTATCTAAGAAAATAATTTTCTGGATGTAACTCTTGTAAATAGGGCGGCGGCTGCCTTCCTGCTGTGAAATACTGTGTCTTTGGAATGAAGTGAACATACCGAAATTCGCTGGTTTAAGCCCCTGTATCTAAGAAAATAATTTTCAGGATGTAACTCTTGTAAATAGGGCGGCGGCTGCCTTCCTCCTGTGAAATACTGTGTCTTTGGAATGAAGTGAACATACCGAAATTCGCTGGTTTAAGCCCCTGTATCTAAGAAAATAATTTTCAGGATGTAACTCTTGTAAATAGGGCGGCGGCTGCCTTCCTCCTGTGAAATACTGTGTCTTTGGAATGAAGTGAACATACCGAAATTCGCTGGTTTAAGCCCCTGTATCTAAGAAAATAATTTTCAGGATGTAACTCTTGTAAATAGGGCGGCGGCTACCTTCCTACTGTGAAATACTGTGTCTTTGGAATGAAGTGAACATACCGAAATTCGCTGGTTTAAGCCCCTGTATCTAAGAAAATAATTTTCAGGATGTAACTCTTGTAAATAGGGCGGCGGCTGCCTTCCTCCTGTGAAATACTGTGTCTTTGGAATGAAGTGAACATACCGAAATTCGCTGGTTTAAGCCCCTGTATCTAAGAAAATAATTTTCAGGATGTAACTCTTGTAAATAGGGCGGCGGCGGCGGCTGCCTTCCTCCTGTGAAATACTGTGTCTTTGGAATGAAGTGAACATACCGAAATTCGCTGGTTTAAGCCCCTGTATCTAAGAAAATAATTTTCAGGATGTAACTCTTGTAAATAGGGCGGCGGCTGCCTTCCTCCTGTGAAATACTGTGTCTTTGGAATGAAGTGAACATACCGAAATTCGCTGGTTTAAGCCCCTGTATCTAAGACAATAATTTTCAGGATGTAACTCTTGTAAATAGGGCGGCGGCTGCCTTCCTCCTGTGAAATACTGTGTCTTTGGAATGAAGTGAACATACCGAAATTCGCTGGTTTAAGCCCCTGTATCTAAGAAAATAATTTTCAGGATGTAACTCTTGTAAATAGGGCGGCGGCTGCCTTCCTCCTGTGAAATACTGTGTCTTTGGAATGAAGTGAACATACCGAAATTCGCTGGTTTAAGCCCCTGTATCTAAGAAAATAATTTTCAGGATGTAACTCTTGTAAATAGGGCGGCGGCTGCCTTCCTCCTGTGAAATACTGTGTCTTTGGAATGAAGTGAACATACCGAAATTCGCTGGTTTAAGCCCCTGTATCTAAGAAAATAATTTTCAGGATGTAACTCTTGTAAATAGGGCGGCGGCTGCCTTCCTCCTGTGAAATACTGTGTCTTTGGAATGAAGTGAACATACCGAAATTCGCTGGTTTAAGCCCCTGTATCTAAGAAAATAATTTTCAGGATGTAACTCTTGTAAATAGGGCGGCGGCTGCCTTCCTCCTGTGAAATACTGTGTCTTTGGAATGAAGTGAACATACCGAAATTCGCTGGTTTAAGCCCCTGTATCTAAGAAAATAATTTTCAGGATGTAACTCTTGTAAATAGGGCGGCGGCTGCCTTCCTCCTGTGAAATACTGTGTCTTTGGAATGAAGTGAACATACCGAAATTCGCTGGTTTAAGCCCCTGTATCTAAGAAAATAATTTTCAGGATGTAACTCTTGTAAATAGGGCGGCGGCTGCCTTCCTCCTGTGAAATACTGTGTCTTTGGAATGAAGTGAACATACCGAAATTCGCTGGTTTAAGCCCCTGTATCTAAGAAAATAATTTTCAGGATGTAACTCTTGTAAATAGGGCGGCGGCTGCCTTCCTCCTGTGAAATACTGTGTCTTTGGAATGAAGTGAACATACCGAAATTCGCTGGTTTAAGCCCCTGTATCTAAGAAAATAATTTTCAGGATGTAACTCTTGTAAATAGGGCGGCGGCTGCCTTCCTCCTGTGAAATACTGTGTCTTTGGAATGAAGTGAACATACCGAAATTCGCTGGTTTAAGCCCCTGTATCTAAGAAAATAATTTTCAGGATGTAACTCTTGTAAATAGGGCGGCGGCTGCCTTCCTCCTGTGAAATACTGTGTCTTTGGAATGAAGTGAACATACCGAAATTCGCTGGTTTAAGCCCCTGTATCTAAGAAAATAATTTTCAGGATGTAACTCTTGTAAATAGGGCGGCGGCTGCCTTCCTCCTGTGAAATACTGTGTCTTTGGAATGAAGTGAACATACCGAAATTCGCTGGTTTAAGCCCCTGTATCTAAGAAAATAATTTTCAGGATGTAACTCTTGTAAATAGGGCGGCGGCTGCCTTCCTCCTGTGAAATACTGTGTCTTTGGATTGAAGTGAACATACCGAAATTCGCTGGTTTAAGCCCCTGTATCTAAGAAAATAATTTTCAGGATGTAACTCTTGTAAATAGGGCGGCGGCGGCTGCCTTCCTCCTGTGAAATACTGTGTCTTTGGAATGAAGTGAACATACCGAAATTCGCTGGTTTAAGCCCCTGTATCTAAGAAAATAATTTTCAGGATGTAACTCTTGTAAATAGGGCGGCGGCGGCTGCCTTCCTCCTGTGAAATACTGTGTCTTTGGAATGAAGTGAACATACCGAAATTCGCTGGTTTAAGCCCCTGTATCTAAGAAAATAATTTTCAGGATGTAACTCTTGTAAATAGGGCGGCGGCTGCCTTCCTCCTGTGAAATACTGTGTCTTTGGAATGAAGTGAACATACCGAAATTCGCTGGTTTAAGCCCCTGTATCTAAGAAAATAATTTTCAGGATGTAACTCTTGTAAATAGGGCGGCGGCGGCTGCCTTCCTCCTGTGAAATACTGTGTCTTTGGAATGAAGTGAACATACCGAAATTCGCTGGTTTAAGCCCCTGTATCTAAGAAAATAATTTTCAGGATGTAACTCTTGTAAATAGGGCGGCGGCTGCCTTCCTCCTGTGAAATACTGTGTCTTTGGAATGAAGTGAACATACCGAAATTCGCTGGTTTAAGCCCCTGTATCTAAGAAAATAATTTTCAGGATGTAACTCTTGTAAATAGGGCGGCGGCTGCCTTCCTCCTGTGAAATACTGTGTCTTTGGAATGAAGTGAACATACCGAAATTCGCTGGTTTAAGCCCCTGTATCTAAGAAAATAATTTTCAGGATGTAACTCTTGTAAATAGGGCGGCGGCTGCCTTCCTCCTGTGAAATACTGTGTCTTTGGAATGAAGTGAACATACCGAAATTCGCTGGTTTAAGCCCCTGTATCTAAGAAAATAATTTTCAGGATGTAACTCTTGTAAATAGGGCGGCGGCTGCCTTCCTCCTGTGAAATACTGTGTCTTTGGAATGAAGTGAACATACCGAAATTCGCTGGTTTAAGCCCCTGTATCTAAGAAAATAATTTTCAGGATGTAACTCTTGTAAATAGGGCGGCGGCGGCGGCTGCCTTCCTCCTGTGAAATACTGTGTCTTTGGAATGAAGTGAACATACCGAAATTCGCTGGTTTAAGCCCCTGTATCTAAGAAAATAATTTTCAGGATGTAACTCTTGTAAATAGGGCGGCGGCTGCCTTCCTCCTGTGAAATACTGTGTCTTTGGAATGAAGTGAACATACCGAAATTCGCTGGTTTAAGCCCCTGTATCTAAGAAAATAATTTTCAGGATGTAACTCTTGTAAATAGGGCGGCGGCTGCCTTCCTCCTGTGAAATACTGTGTCTTTGGAATGAAGTGAACATACCGAAATTCGCTGGTTTAAGCCCCTGTATCTAAGAAAATAATTTTCAGGATGTAACTCTTGTAAATAGGGCGGCGGCTGCCTTCCTCCTGTGAAATACTGTGTCTTTGGAATGAAGTGAACATACCGAAATTCGCTGGTTTAAGCCCCTGTATCTAAGAAAATAATTTTCAGGATGTAACTCTTGTAAATAGGGCGGCGGCTGCCTTCCTCCTGTGAAATACTGTGTCTTTGGAATGAAGTGAACATACCGAAATTCGCTGGTTTAAGCCCCTGTATCTAAGAAAATAATTTTCAGGATGTAACTCTTGTAAATAGGGCGGCGGCTGCCTTCCTCCTGTGAAATACTGTGTCTTTGGAATGAAGTGAACATACCGAAATTCGCTGGTTTAAGCCCCTGTATCTAAGAAAATAATTTTCAGGATGTAACTCTTGTAAATAGGGCGGCGACTGCCTTCCTCCTGTGAAATACTGTGTCTTTGGAATGAAGTGAACATACCGAAATTCGCTGGTTTAAGCCCCTGTATCTAAGAAAATAATTTTCAGGATGTAACTCTTGTAAATAGGGCGGCGGCTGCCTTCCTCCTGTGAAATACTGTGTCTTTGGAATGAAGTGAACATACCGAAATTCGCTGGTTTAAGCCCCTGTATCTAAGAAAATAATTTTCAGGATGTAACTCTTGTAAATAGGGCGGCGGCTGCCTTCCTCCTGTGAAATACTGTGTCTTTGGAATGAAGTGAACATACCGAAATTCGCTGGTTTAAGCCCCTGTATCTAAGAAAATAATTTTCAGGATGTAACTCTTGTAAATAGGGCGGCGGCTGCCTTCCTCCTGTGAAATACTGTGTCTTTGGATTGAAGTGAACATACCGAAATTCGCTGGTTTAAGCCCCTGTATCTAAGAAAATAATTTTCAGGATGTAACTCTTGTAAATAGGGCGGCGGCGGCTGCCTTCCTCCTGTGAAATACTGTGTCTTTGGAATGAAGTGAACATACCGAAATTCGCTGGTTTAAGCCCCTGTATCTAAGAAAATAATTTTCAGGATGTAACTCTTGTAAATAGGGCGGCGGCTGCCTTCCTCCTGTGAAATACTGTGTCTTTGGAATGAAGTGAACATACCGAAATTCGCTGGTTTAAGCCCCTGTATCTAAGAAAATAATTTTCAGGATGTAACTCTTGTAAATAGGGCGGCGGCGGCTGCCTTCCTCCTGTGAAATACTGTGTCTTTGGAATGAAGTGAACATACCGAAATTCGCTGGTTTAAGCCCCTGTATCTAAGAAAATAATTTTCAGGATGTAACTCTTGTAAATAGGGCGGCGGCTGCCTTCCTCCTGTGAAATACTGTGTCTTTGGAATGAAGTGAACATACCGAAATTCGCTGGTTTAAGCCCCTGTATCTAAGAAAATAATTTTCAGGATGTAACTCTTGTAAATAGGGCGGCGGCTGCCTTCCTCCTGTGAAATACTGTGTCTTTGGAATGAAGTGAACATACCGAAATTCGCTGGTTTAAGCCCCTGTATCTAAGAAAATAATTTTCAGGATGTAACTCTTGTAAATAGGGCGGCGGCTGCCTTCCTCCTGTGAAATACTGTGTCTTTGGAATGATGTGAACATACCGAAATTCGCTGGTTTAAGCCCCTGTATCTAAGAAAATAATTTTCAGGATGTAACTCTTGTAAATAGGGCGGCGGCTGCCTTCCTCCTGTGAAATACTGTGTCTTTGGAATGAAGTGAACATACCGAAATTCGCTGGTTTAAGCCCCTGTATCTAAGAAAATAATTTTCAGGATGTAACTCTTGTAAATAGGGCGGCGGCTGCCTTCCTCCTGTGAAATACTGTGTCTTTGGAATGAAGTGAACATACCGAAATTCGCTGGTTTAAGCCCCTGTATCTAAGAAAATAATTTTCAGGATGTAACTCTTGTAAATAGGGCGGCGGCTGCCTTCCTGCTGTGAAATACTGTGTCTTTGGAATGAAGTGAACATACCGAAATTCGCTGGTTTAAGCCCCTGTATCTAAGAAAATAATTTTCAGGATGTAACTCTTGTAAATAGGGCGGCGGCTGCCTTCCTCCTGTGAAATACTGTGTCTTTGGAATGAAGTGAACATACCGAAATGCGCTGGTTTAAGCCCCTGTATCTAAGAAAATAATTTTCAGGATGTAACTCTTGTAAATAGGGCGGCGGCGGCTGCCTTCCTCCTGTGAAATACTGTGTCTTTGGAATGAAGTGAACATACCGAAATTCGCTGGTTTAAGCCCCTGTATCTAAGAAAATAATTTTCAGGATGTAACTCTTGTAAATAGGGCGGCGGCTGCCTTCCTCCTGTGAAATACTGTGTCTTTGGAATGAAGTGAATATACCGAAATTCGCTGGTTTAAGCCCCTGTATCTAAGAAAATAATTTTCAGGATGTAACTCTTGTAAATAGGGCGGCGGCGGCTGCCTTCCTCCTGTGAAATACTGTGTCTTTGGAATGAAGTGAACATACCGAAATTCGCTGGTTTAAGCCCCTGTATCTAAGAAAATAATTTTCAGGATGTAACTCTTGTAAATAGGGCGGCGGCTGCCTTCCTGCTGTGAAATACTGTGTCTTTGGAATGAATTGAACATACCGAAATTCGCTGGTTTAAGCCCCTGTATCTAAGAAAATAATTTTCAGGATGTAACTCTTGTAAATAGGGCGGCGGCTGCCTTCCTCCTGTGAAATACTGTGTCTTTGGAATGAAGTGAACATACCGAAATTCGCTGGTTTAAGCCCCTGTATCTAAGAAAATAATTTTCAGGATGTAACTCTTGTAAATAGGGCGGCGGCGGCTGCCTTCCTCCTGTGAAATACTGTGTCTTTGGAATGAAGTGAACATACCGAAATTCGCTGGTTTAAGCCCCTGTATCTAAGAAAATAATTTTCAGGATGTAACTCTTGTAAATAGGGCGGCGGCTGCCTTCCTCCTGTGAAATACTGTGTCTTTGGAATGAAGTGAACATACCGAAATTCGCTGGTTTAAGCCCCTGTATCTAAGAAAATAATTTTCAGGATGTAACTCTTGTAAATAGGGCGGCGGCTGCCTTCCTCCTGTGAAATACTGTGTCTTTGGAATGAAGTGAACATACCGAAATTCGCTGGTTTAAGCCCCTGTATCTAAGAAAATAATTTTCAGGATGTAACTCTTGTAAATAGGGCGGCGGCTGCCTTCCTGCTGTGAAATACTGTGTCTCTGGAATGAAGTGAACATACCGAAATTCGCTGGTTTAAGCCCCTGTATCTAAGAAAATAATTTTCAGGATGTAACTCTTGTAAATAGGGCGGCGGCGGCTGCCTTCCTCCTGTGAAATACTGTGTCTTTGGAATGAAGTGAACATACCGAAATCCGCTGGTTTAAGCCCCTGTATCTAAGAAAATAATTTTCAGGATGTAACTCTTGTAAATAGGGCGGCGGCGGCTGCCTTCCTTCTGTGAAATACTGTGTCTTTGGAATGAAGTGAACATACCGAAATTCGCTGGTTTAAGCCCCTGTATCTAAGAAAATAATTTTCAGGATGTAACTCTTGTAAATAGGGCGGCGGCTGCCTTCCTCCTGTGAAATACTGTGTCTTTGGAATGAAGTGAACATACCGAAATTCGCTGGTTTAAGCCCCTGTATCTAAGAAAATAATTTTCAGGATGTAACTCTTGTAAATAGGGCGGCGGCTGCCTTCCTACTGTGAAATACTGTGTCTTTGGAATGAAGTGAACATACCGAAATTCGCTGGTTTAAGCCCCTGTATCTAAGAAAATAATTTTCAGGATGTAACTCTTGTAAATAGGGCGGCGGCTGCCTTCCTCCTGTGAAATACTGTGTCTTTGGAATGAAGTGAACATACCGAAATTCGCTGGTTTAAGCCCCTGTATCTAAGAAAATAATTTTCAGGATGTAACTCTTGTAAATAGGGCGGCGGCTGCCTTCCTGCTGTGAAATACTGTGTCTTTGGAATGAAGTGAACATACCGAAATTCGCTGGTTTAAGCCCCTGTATCTAAGAAAATAATTTTCAGGATGTAACTCTTGTAAATAGGGCGGCGGCTGCCTTCCTGCTGTGAAATACTGTGTCTTTGGAATGAAGTGAACATACCGAAATTCGCTGGTTTAAGCCCCTGTATCTAAGAAAATAATTTTCAGGATGTAACTCTTGTAAATAGGGCGGCGGCTGCCTTCCTGCTGTGAAATACTGTGTCTTTGGAATGAAGTGAACATACCGAAATTCGCTGGTTTAAGCCCCTGTATCTAAGAAAATAATTTTCAGGATGTAACTCTTGTAAATAGGGCGGCGGCTGCCTTCCTGCTGTGAAATACTGTGTCTTTGGAATGAAGTGAACATACCGAAATTCGCTGGTTTAAGCCCCTGTATCTAAGAAAATAATTTTCAGGATGTAACTCTTGTAAATAGGGCGGCGGCTGCCTTCCTCCTGTGAAATACTGTGTCTTTGGAATGAAGTGAACATACCGAAATGCGCTGGTTTAAGCCCCTGTATCTAAGAAAATAATTTTCAGGATGTAACTCTTGTAAATAGGGCGGCGGCGGCTGCCTTCCTCCTGTGAAATACTGTGTCTTTGGAATGAAGTGAACATACCGAAATTCGCTGGTTTAAGCCCCTGTATCTAAGAAAATAATTTTCAGGATGTAACTCTTGTAAATAGGGCGGCGGCTGCCTTCCTCCTGTGAAATACTGTGTCTTTGGAATGAAGTGAATATACCGAAATTCGCTGGTTTAAGCCCCTGTATCTAAGAAAATAATTTTCAGGATGTAACTCTTGTAAATAGGGCGGCGGCGGCTGCCTTCCTCCTGTGAAATACTGTGTCTTTGGAATGAAGTGAACATACCGAAATTCGCTGGTTTAAGCCCCTGTATCTAAGAAAATAATTTTCAGGATGTAACTCTTGTAAATAGGGCGGCGGCTGCCTTCCTGCTGTGAAATACTGTGTCTTTGGAATGAAGTGAACATACCGAAATTCGCTGGTTTAAGCCCCTGTATCTAAGAAAATAGTTTTCAGGATGTAACTCTTGTAAATAGGGCGGCGGCTGCCTTCCTCCTGTGAAATACTGTGTCTTTGGAATGAAGTGAACATACCGAAATTCGCTGGTTTAAGCCCCTGTATCTAAGAAAATAATTTTCAGGATGTAACTCTTGTAAATAGGGCGGCGGCTGCCTTCCTGCTGTGAAATACTGTGTCTTTGGAATGAAGTGAACATACCGAAATTCGCTGGTTTAAGCCCCTGTATCTAAGAAAATAATTTTCAGGATGTAACTCTTGTAAATAGGGCGGCGGCTGCCTTCCTCCTGTGAAATACTGTGTCTTTGGAATGAAGTGAACATACCGAAATTCGCTGGATTAAGCCCCTGAATCTAAGAAAATAATTTTCAGGATGTAACTCTTGTAAATAGGGCGGCGGCTGCCTTCCTGCTGTGAAATACTGTGTCTTTGGAATGAAGTGAATATACCGAAATTCGCTGGTTTAAGCCCCTGTATCTAAGAAAATAATTTTCAGGATGTAACTCTAGTAAATAGGGCGGCGGCTGCCTTCCTCCTGTGAAATACTGTGTCTTTGGAATGAAGTGAACATACCGAAATTCGCTGGTTTAAGCCCCTGTATCTAAGAAAATAATTTTCAGGATGTAACTCTTGTAAATAGGGCGGCGGCTGCCTTCCTGCTGTGAAATACTGTGTCTTTGGAATGAAGTGAACATACCGAAATTCGCTGGTTTAAGCCCCTGTATCTAAGAAAATAATTTTCAGGATGTAACTCTTGTAAATAGGGCGGCGGCTGCCTTCCTCCTGTGAAATACTGTGTCTTTGGAATGAAGTGAACATACCGAAATGCGCTGGTTTAAGCCCCTGTATCTAAGAAAATAATTTTCATGATGTAACTCTTGTAAATAGGGCGGCGGCGGCTGCCTTCCTCCTGTGAAATACTGTGTCTTTGGAATGAAGTGAACATACCGAAATTCGCTGGTTTAAGCCCCTGTATCTAAGAAAATAATTTTCAGGATGTAACTCTTGTAAATAGGGCGGCGGCTGCCTTCCTCCTGTGAAATACTGTGTCTTTGGAATGAAGTGAATATACCGAAATTCGCTGGTTTAAGCCCCTGTATCTAAGAAAATAATTTTCAGGATGTAACTCTTGTAAATAGGGCGGCGGCGGCTGCCTTCCTCCTGTGAAATACTGTGTCTTTGGAATGAAGTGAACATACCGAAATTCGCTGGTTTAAGCCCCTGTATCTAAGAAAATAATTTTCAGGATGTAACTCTTGTAAATAGGGCGGCGGCTGCCTTCCTGCTGTGAAATACTGTGTCTTTGGAATGAAGTGAACATACCGAAATTCGCTGGTTTAAGCCCCTGTATCTAAAGAAAAAATTTTCAGGATGTAACTCTTGTAAATAGGGCGGCGGCTGCCTTCCTCCTGTGAAATACTGTGTCTTTGGAATGAAGTGAACATACCGAAATTCGCTGGTTTAAGCCCCTGTATCTAAGAAAATAATTTTCAGGATGTAACTCTTGTAAATAGGGCGGCGGCGGCTGCCTTCCTCCTGTGAAATACTGTGTCTTTGGAATGAAGTGAACATACCGAAATTCGCTGGTTTAAGCCCCTGTATCTAAGAAAATAATTTTCAGGATGTAACTCTTGTAAATAGGGCGGCGGCGGCTGCCTTCCTTGTGTGAAATACTGTGTCTTTGGAATGAAGTGAACATACCGAAATTCGCTGGTTTAAGCCCCTGTATCTAAGAAAATAATTTTCAGGATGTAACTCTTGTAAATAGGGCGGCGGCTGCCTTCCTGCTGTGAAATACTGTGTCTTTGGAATGAAGTGAACATACCGAAATTCGCTGGTTTAAGCCCCTGTATCTAAGAAAATAATTTTCAGGATGTAACTCTTGTAAATAGGGCGGCGGCTGCCTTCCTCCTGTGAAATACTGTGTCTTTGGAATGAAGTGAACATACCGAAATTCGCTGGTTTAAGCCCCTGTATCTAAGAAAATAATTTTCAGGATGTAACTCTTGTAAATAGGGCGGCGGCTGCCTTCCTCCTGTGAAATACTGTGTCTTTGGAATGAAGTGAACATACCGAAATTCGCTGGTTTAAGCCCCTGTATCTAAGAAAATAATTTTCAGGATGTAACTCTTGTAAATAGGGCGGCGGCTGCCTTCCTCCTGTGAAATACTGTGTCTTTGGAATGAAGTGAACATACCGAAATTCGCTGGTTTAAGCCCCTGTATCTAAGAAAATAATTTTCAGGATGTAACTCTTGTAAATAGGGCGGCGGCTGCCTTCCTCCTGTGAAATACTGTGTCTTTGGAATGAAGTGAACATACCGAAATTCGCTGGTTTAAGCCCCTGTATCTAAGAAAATAATTTTCAGGATGTAACTCTTGTAAATAGGGCGGCGGCTGCCTTCCTCCTGTGAAATACTGTGTCTTTGGAATGAAGTGAACATACCGAAATTCGCTGGTTTAAGCCCCTGAATCTAAGAAAGTAATTTTCAGGATGTAACTCTTGTAAATAGGGCGGCGGCTGCCTTCCTGCTGTGAAATACTGTGTCTTTGGAATGAAGTGAATATACCGAAATTCGCTGGTTTAAGCCCCTGTATCTAAGAAAATAATTTTCAGGATGTAACTCTTGTAAATAGGGCGGCGGCTGCCTTCCTCCTGTGAAATACTGTGTCTTTGGAATGAAGTGAACATACCGAAATTCGCTGGTTTAAGCCCCTGTATCTAAGAAAATAATTTTCAGGATGTAACTCTTGTAAATAGGGCGGCGGCTGCCTTCCTCCTGTGAAATACTGTGTCTTTGGAATGAAGTGAACATACCGAAATTCGCTGGTTTAAGCCCCTGTATCTAAGAAAATAATTTTCAGGATGTAACTCTTGTAAATAGGGCGGCGGCGGCTGCCTTCCTCCTGTGAAATACTGTGTCTTTGGAATGAAGTGAACATACCGAAATGCGCTGGTTTAAGCCCCTGTATCTAAGAAAATAATTTTCAGGATGTAACTCTTGTAAATAGGGCGGCGGCGGCTGCCTTCCTCCTGTGAAATACTGTGTCTTTGGAATGAAGTGAACATACCGAAATTCGCTGGTTTAAGCCCCTGTATCTAAGAAAATAATTTTCAGGATGTAACTCTTGTAAATAGGGCGGCGGCTGCCTTCCTCCTGTGAAATACTGTGTCTTTGGAATGAAGTGAATATACCGAAATTCGCTGGTTTAAGCCCCTGTATCTAATAAAATAATTTTCAGGATGTAACTCTTGTAAATAGGGCGGCGGCGGCTGCCTTCCTCCTGTGAAATACTGTGTCTTTGGAATGAAGTGAACATACCGAAATTCGCTGGTTTAAGCCCCTGTATCTAAGAAAATAATTTTCAGGATGTAACTCTTGTAAATAGGGCGGCGGCGGCTGCCTTCCTCCTGTGAAATACTGTGTCTTTGGAATGAAGTGAACATACCGAAATTCGCTGGTTCAAGCCCCTGTATCTAAGAAAATAATTTTCAGGATGTAACTCTTGTAAATAGGGCGGCGGCGGCTGCCTTCCTCCTGTGAAATACTGTGTCTTTGGAATGAAGTGAACATACCGAAATTCGCTGGTTTAAGCCCCTGTATCTAAGAAAATAATTTTCAGGATGTAACTCTTGTAAATAGGGCGGCGGCGGCTGCCTTCCTTGTGTGAAATACTGTGTCTTTGGAATGAAGTGAACATACCGAAATTCGCTGGTTTAAGCCCCTGTATCTAAGAAAATAATTTTCAGGATGTAACTCTTGTAAATAGGGCGGCGGCTGCCTTCCTCCTGTGAAATACTGTGTCTTTGGAATGAAGTGAACATACCGAAATTCGCTGGTTTAAGCCCCTGTATCTAAGAAAATAATTTTCAGGATGTAACTCTTGTAAATAGGGCGGCGGCTGCCTTCCTCCTGTGAAATACTGTGTCTTTGGAATGAAGTGAACATACCGAAATTCGCTGGTTTAAGCCCCTGTATCTAAGAAAATAATTTTCAGGATGTAACTCTTGTAAATAGGGCGGCGGCTGCCTTCCTCCTGTGAAATACTGTGTCTTTGGATTGAAGTGAACATACCGAAATTCGCTGGTTTAAGCCCCTGTATCTAAGAAAATAATTTTCAGGATGTAACTCTTGTAAATGGGGCGGCGGCGGCTGCCTTCCTCCTGTGAAATACTGTGTCTTTGGAATGAAGTGAACATACCGAAATTCGCTGGTTTAAGCCCCTGTATCTAAGAAAATAATTTTCAGGATGTAACTCTTGTAAATGGGGCGGCGGCGGCTGCCTTCCTCCTGTGAAATACTGTGTCTTTGGAATGAAGTGAACATACCGAAATTCGCTGGTTTAAGCCCCTGTATCTAAGAAAATAATTTTCAGGATGTAACTCTTGTAAATAGGGCGGCGGCTGCCTTCCTCCTGTGAAATACTGTGTCTTTGGAATGAAGTGAACATACCGAAATTCGCTGGTTTAAGCCCCTGTATCTAAGAAAATAATTTTCAGGATGTAACTCTTGTAAATAGGGCGGCGGCTGCCTTCCTCCTGTGAAATACTGTGTCTTTGGAATGAAGTGAACATACCGAAATTCGCTGGTTTAAGCCCCTGTATCTAAGAAAATAATTTTCAGGATGTAACTCTTGTAAATAGGGCGGCGGCTGCCTTCCTCCTGTGAAATACTGTGTCTTTGGAATGAAGTGAACATACCGAAATTCGCTGGTTTAAGCCCCTGTATCTAAGAAAATAATTTTCAGGATGTAACTCTTGTAAATAGGGCGGCGGCTGCCTTCCTCCTGTGAAATACTGTGTCTTTGGAATGAAGTGAACATACCGAAATTCGCTGGTTTAAGCCCCTGTATCTAAGAAAATAATTTTCAGGATGTAACTCTTGTAAATAGGGCGGCGGCTGCCTTCCTCCTGTGAAATACTGTGTCTTTGGAATGAAGTGAACATACCGAAATTCGCTGGTTTAAGCCCCTGTATCTAAGAAAATAATTTTCAGGATGTAACTCTTGTAAATAGGGCGGCGGCTGCCTTCCTCCTGTGAAATACTGTGTCTTTGGAATGAAGTGAACATACCGAAATTCGCTGGTTTAAGCCCCTGTATCTAAGAAAATAATTTTCAGGATGTAACTCTTGTAAATAGGGCGGCGGCTGCCTTCCTCCTGTGAAATACTGTGTCTTTGGAATGAAGTGAACATACCGAAATTCGCTGGTTTAAGCCCCTGTATCTAAGAAAATAATTTTCAGGATGTAACTCTTGTAAATAGGGCGGCGGCGGCTGCCTTCCTCCTGTGAAATACTGTGTCTTTGGAATGAAGTGAACATACCGAAATTCGCTGGTTTAAGCCCCTGTATCTAAGAAAATAATTTTCAGGATGTAACTCTTGTAAATAGGGCGGCGGCGGCTGCCTTCCTCCTGTGAAATACTGAGTCTTTGGAATGAAGTGAACATACCGAAATTCGCTGGTTTAAGCCCCTGTATCTAAGAAAATAATTTTCAGGATATAACTCTTGTAAATAGGGCGGCGGCGGCTGCCTTCCTCCTGTGAAATACTGTGTCTTTGGAATGAAGTGAACATACCGAAATTCGCTGGTTTAAGCCCCTGTATCTAAGAAAATAATTTTCAGGATGTAACTCTTGTAAATAGGGCGGCGGCTGCCTTCCTCCTGTGAAATACTGTGTCTTTGGAATGAAGTGAACATACCGAAATTCGCTGGTTTAAGCCCCTGTATCTAAGAAAATAATTTTCAGGATGTAACTCTTGTAAATAGGGCGGCGGCTGCCTTCCTCCTGTGAAATACTGTGTCTTTGGAATGAAGTGAACATACCGAAATTCGCTGGTTTAAGCCCCTGTATCTAAGAAAATAATTTTCAGGATGTAACTCTTGTAAATAGGGCGGCGGCTGCCTTCCTCCTGTGAAATACTGTGTCTTTGGAATGAAGTGAACATACCGAAATTCGCTGGTTTAAGCCCCTGTATCTAAGAAAATAATTTTCAGGATGTAACTCTTGTAAATAGGGCGGCGGCTGCCTTCCTCCTGTGAAATACTGTGTCTTTGGAATGAAGTGAACATACCGAAATTCGCTGGTTTAAGCCCCTGTATCTAAGAAAATAATTTTCAGGATGTAACTCTTGTAAATAGGGCGGCGGCGGCTGCCTTCCTCCTGTGAAATACTGTGTCTTTGGAATGAAGTGAACATACCGAAATTCGCTGGTTTAAGCCCCTGTATCTAAGAAAATAATTTTCAGGATGTAACTCTTGTAAATAGGGCGGCGGCTGCCTTCCTCCTGTGAAATACTGTGTCTTAGGAATGAAGTGAACATACCGAAATTCGCTGGTTTAAGCCCCTGTATCTAAGAAAATAATTTTCAGGATGTAACTCTTGTAAATAGGGCGGCGGCGGCTGCCTTCCTCCTGTGAAATACTGTGTCTTTGGAATGAAGTGAACATACCGAAATTCGCTGGTTTAAGCCCCTGTATCTAAGAAAATAATTTTCAGGATGTAACTCTTGTAAATAGGGCGGCGGCGGCTGCCTTCCTCCTGTGAAATACTGTGTCTTTGGAATGAAGTGAACATACCGAAATTCGCTGGTTTAAGCCCCTGTATCTAAGAAAATAATTTTCAGGATGTAACTCTTGTAAATAGGGCGGCGGCTGCCTTCCTCCTGTGAAATACTGTGTCTTTGAAATGAAGTGAACATACCGAAATTCGCTGGTTTAAGCCCCTGTATCTAAGAAAATAATTTTCAGGATGTAACTCTTGTAAATAGGGCGGCGGCTGCCTTCCTCCTGTGAAATACTGTGTCTTTGGAATGAAGTGAACATACCGAAATTCGCTGGTTTAAGCCCCTGTATCTAAGAAAATAATTTTCAGGATGTAACTCTTGTAAATAGGGCGGCGGCTGCCTTCCTCCTGTGAAATACTGTGTCTTTGGAATGAAGTGAACATACCGAAATTCGCTGGTTTAAGCCCCTGTATCTAAGAAAATAATTTTCAGGATGTAACTCTTGTAAATAGGGCGGCGGCTGCCTTCCTCCTGTGAAATACTGTGTCTTTGGAATGAAGTGAACATACCGAAATTCGCTGGTTTAAGCCCCTGTATCTAAGAAAATAATTTTCAGGATGTAACTCTTGTAAATAGGGCGGCGGCTGCCTTCCTCCTGTGAAATACTGTGTCTTTGGAATGAAGTGAACATACCGAAATTCGCTGGTTTAAGCCCCTGTATCTAAGAAAATAATTTTCAGGATGTAACTCTTGTAAATAGGGCGGCGGCTGCCTTCCTGCTGTGAAATACTGTGTCTTTGGAATGAAGTGAACATACCGAAATTCGCTGGTTTAAGCCCCTGTATCTAAGAAAATAATTTTCAGGATGTAACTCTTGTAAATAGGGCGGCGGCTGCCTTCCTCCTGTGAAATACTGTGTCTTTGGATTGAAGTGAACATACCGAAATTCGCTGGTTTAAGCCCCTGTATCTAAGAAAATAATTTTCAGGATGTAACTCTTGTAAATAGGGCGGCGGCGGCTGCCTTCCTCCTGTGAAATACTGTGTCTTTGGAATGAAGTGAACATACCGAAATTCGCTGGTTTAAGCCCCTGTATCTAAGAAAATAATTTTCAGGATGTAACTCTTGTAAATAGGGCGGCGGCTGCCTTCCTCCTGTGAAATACTGTGTCTTTGGAATGAAGTGAACATACCGAAATTCGCTGGTTTAAGCCCCTGTATCTAAGAAAATAATTTTCAGGATGTAACTCTTGTAAATAGGGCGGCGGCTGCCTTCCTGCTGTGAAATACTGTGTCTTTGGAATGAAGTGAACATACCGAAATTCGCTGGTTTAAGCCCCTGTATCTAAGAAAATAATTTTCAGGATGTAACTCTTGTAAATAGGGCGGCGGCTGCCTTCCTGCTGTGAAATACTGTGTCCTTGGAATGAAGTGAACATACCGAAATTCGCTGGTTTAAGCCCCTGTATCTAAGAAAATAATTTTCAGGATGTAGCTCTTGTAAATAGGGCGGCGGCTGCCTTCCTCCTGTGAAATACTGTGTCTTTGGAATGAAGTGAACATACCGAAATTCGCTGGTTTAAGCCCCTGTATCTAAGAAAATAATTTTCAGGATGTAACTCTTGTAAATAGGGCGGCGGCTGCCTTCCTCCTGTGAAATACTGTGTCTTTGGAATGAAGTGAACATACCGAAATTCGCTGGTTTAAGCCCCTGTATCTAAGAAAATAATTTTCAGGATGTAACTCTTGTAAATAGGGCGGCGGCTGCCTTCCTCCTGTGAAATACTGTGTCTTTGGAATGAAGTGAACATACCGAAATTCGCTGGTTTAAGCCCCTGTATCTAAGAAAATAATTTTCAGGATGTAGCTCTTGTAAATAGGGCGGCGGCTGCCTTCCTCCTGTGAAATACTGTGTCTTTGGAATGAAGTGAACATACCGAAATTCGCTGGTTTAAGCCCCTGTATCTAAGAAAATAATTTTCAGGATGTAACTCTTGTAAATAGGGCGGCGGCTGCCTTCCTCCTGTGGAATACTGTGTCTTTGGAATGAAGTGAACATACCGAAATTCGCTGGTTTAAGCCCCTGTATCTAAGAAAATAATTTTCAGGATGTAGCTCTTGTAAATAGGGCGGCGGCTGCCTTCCTCCTGTGAAATACTGTGTCTTTGGAATGAAGTGAACATACCGAAATTCGCTGGTTTAAGCCCCTGTATCTAAGAAAATAATTTTCAGGATGTAGCTCTTGTAAATAGGGCGGCGGCTGCCTTCCTCCTGTGAAATACTGTGTCTTTGGAATGAAGTGAACATACCGAAATTCGCTGGTTTAAGCCCCTGTATCTGAGAAAATAATTTTCAGGATGTAACTCTTGTAAATAGGGCGGCGGCTGCCTTCCTCCTGTGAAATACTGTGTCTTTGGAATGAAGTGAACATACCGAAAATTGCTGGTTTAAGCCCCTGTATCTAAGAAAATAATTTTCATGATGTAATTCTTGTAAATAGGGCGGCGGCTGCCTTCCTGCTGTGAAATACTGTGTCTTTGGAATGAAGTGAACATAAAGAAATTCGCTGGTTTAAGCCCCTGTATCTAAGAAAATAATTTTCAGGATGTAATTCTTGTAAATAGGGCGGCGGCTGCCTTCCTGCTGTGAAATACTGTGTCTTTGGAATGAAGTGAACATACCGAAATTCGCTGGTTTAAGCCCCTGTATCTAAGAAAATAATTTTCAGGATGTAATTCTTGTAAATAGGGCGGCGACTGCCTTCCTGCTGTGAATTACTGTGTCTTTGGAATGAAGAGAACATACCTAAATTCGCTGGTTTAAGCCCCTGTATCTAAGAAAATAATTTTCAGGATGTAATTCTTGTAAATAGGGCGGCGGCTGCCTTCCTGCTGTGAAATACTGTGTCATTGGAATGAAGTGAACATACATAAATTCGCTGGTTTAAGCCCCTGTATCTAAGAAAATAATTTTCAGGATGAGATTCTTGTAAATAGGCCGGCAGCTGCCTTACTGCTGTGAAATACTATGTCTTTTGAAAGAAGTGAACAAATCGAAATTCGCTGGTTTAAGCCCCTGTATCTAAGAAAATAATTTTCAGGATGTAACTCTTGTAAATAGGGCGGCGGCTGCCTTCCTCCTGTGAAATACTGTGTCTTTGGAATGAAGTGAACATACCGAAATTGGCTGGTTTAAGCCCCTGTATCTAAGAAAATAATTTTCAGGATGTAACTCTTGTAAATAGGGCGGCGGCTACCTTCCTACTGTGAAATACTGTGTCTTTGGAATGAAGTGAACATACCGAAATTCGCTGGTTTAAGCCCCTGTATCTAAGAAAATAATTTTCAGGATGTAACTCTTGTAAATAGGGCGGCGGCTGCCTTCCTCCTGTGAAATACTGTGTCTTTGGAATGTAGTGAACATACCGAAATTCGCTGGTTTAAGCCCCTGTATCTAAGAAAATAATTTTCAGGATGTAACTCTTGTAAATAGGGCGGCGGCTGCCTTCCTGCTGTGAAATACTGTGTCTTTGGAATGAAGTGAACATACCGAAATTCGCTGGTTTAAGCCCCTGTATCTAAGAAAATAATTTTCAGGATGTAACTCTTGTAAATAGGGCGGCGGCTGCCTTCCTACTGTGAAATACTGTGTCTTTGGAATGAAGTGAACATACCGAAATTCGCTGGTTTAAGCCCCTGTATCTAAGAAAATAATTTTCAGGATGTAACTCTTGTAAATAGGGCGGCGGCTGCCTTCCTGCTGTGAAATACTGTGTCATTGGAATGAAGTGAACATACCGAAATTCGCTGGTTTAAGCCCCTGTATCTAAGAAAATAATTTTCAGGATGTAACTCTTGTAAATAGGGCGGCGGCTGCCTTCCTAATGTGAAATACTGTGTCTTTGGAATGAAGTGAACATACCGAAATTCGCTGGTTTAAGCCCCTGTATCTAAGAAAATAATTTTCAGGATGTAATTCTTGTAAATAGGGCGGCGGCTGACTTCCTGCTGTGAAATACTGTGTCTTTGGAATGAAGTGAACATACCGAAATACGCTGGTTTAAGCCACTGTATCTAAGAAAATAATTTTCAGGATGTAATTCTTGTAAATAGGGCGGCGGCTGCCTTCCTGCTGTGAAATACTGTGTCATTGGAATGAAGTGAACATACATAAATCCGCTGGTTTAAGCCCCTGTATCTAAGAAAATAATTTTCAGGATGAGATTCTTGTAAATAGGCCGGCAGCTGCCTTACTGCTGTGAAATACTGTGTCTTTTGAATGAAGTGAACAAATCGAAATTCGCTGGTTTAAGCCCCTGTATCTAAGAAAATAATTTTCAGGATGTAACTCTTGTAAATAGGGCGGCGGCTGCCTTCCTGCTGTGAAATACTGTGTCTTTGGAATGAAGTGAACATACCGAAATTCGCTGGTTTAAGCCCCTGTATCTAAGAAAATAATTTTCAGGATGTAACTCTTGTAAATAGGGCGGCGGCTGCCTTCCTCCTGTGAAATACTGTGTCTTTGGAATGAAGTGAACATACCGAAATTCGCTGGTTTAAGCCCCTGTATCTAAGAAAATAATTTTCAGGATGTAACTCTTGTAGATAGGGCGGCGGCTGCCTTCCTGCTGTGAAATACTGTGTCTTTGGAATGAAGTGAACATACCGAAATTCGCTGGTTTAAGCCCCTGTATCTAAGAAAATAATTTTCAGGATGTAACTCTTGTAAATAGGGCGGCGGCTGCCTTCCTGCTGTGAAATACTGTGTCTTTGGAATGAAGTGAACATACCGAAATTCGCTGGTTTAAGCCCCTGTATCTAAGAAAATAATTTTCAGGATGTAACTCTTGTAAATAGGGCGGCGGCTGCCTTCCTGCTGTGAAATACTGTGTCTTTGGAATGAAGTGAACATACCGAAATTCGCTGGTTTAAGCCCCTGTATCTAAGAAAATAATTTTCAGGATGTAACTCTTGTAAATAGGGCGGCGGCTGCCTTCCTACTGTGAAATACTGTGTCTTTGGAATGAAGTGAACATACCGATATTCGCTGGTTTAAGCCCCTGTATCTAAGAAAATAATTTTCAGGATGTAACTCTTGTAAATAGGGCGGCGGCTGCCTTCCTACTGTGAAATACTGTGTCTTTGGAATGAAGTGAACATACCGAAATTCGCTGGTTTAAGCCCCTGTATCTAAGAAAATAATTTTCAGGATGTAACTCTTGTAAATAGGGCGGCGGCTGCCTTCCTACTGTGAAATACTGTGTCTTTGGAATGAAGTGAACATACCGAAATTCGCTGGTTTAAGCCCCTGTATCTAAGAAAATAATTTTCAGGATGTAACTCTTGTAAATAGGGCGGCGGCTGCCTTCCTACTGTGAAATACTGTGTCTTTGGAATGAAGTGAACATACCGAAATTCGCTGGTTTAAGCCCCTGTATCTAAGAAAATAATTTTCAGGATGTAACTCTTGTAAATAGGGCGGCGGCTGCCTTCCTCCTGTGAAATACTGTGTCTTTGGAATGAAGTGAACATACCGAAATTCGCTGGTTTAAGCCCCTGTATCTAAAACAATAATTTTCAGGATGTAACTCTTGTAAATAGGGCGGCGGCTGCCTTCCTGCTGTGAAATACTGTGTCTCTGGAATGAAGTGAACATACCGAAATTCGCTGATTTAAGCCCCTGTATCTAAGAAAATAATTTTCAGGATGTAACTCTTGTAAATAGGGCGGCGGCTGCCTTCCTCCTGTGAAATACTGTGTCTTTGGAATGAAGTGAACATACCGAAATTCGCTGGTTTAAGCCCCTGTATCTAAGAAAATAATTTTCAGGATGTAACTCTTGTAAATAGGGCGGCGGCTGCCTTCCTGCTGTGAAATACTGTGTCTCTGGAATGAAGTGAACATACCGAAATTCGCTGGTTTAAGCCCCTGTATCTAAGAAAATAATTTTCAGGATGTAACTCTTGTAAATAGGGCGGCGGCTGCCTTCCTGCTGTGAAATACTGTGTCTCTGGAATGAAGTGAACATACCGAAATTCGCTGGTTTAAGCCCCTGTATCTAAGAAAATTATTTTCAGGATGTAACTCTTGTAAATAGGGCGGCGGCTGCCTTCCTGCTGTGAAATACTGTGTCTTTGGAATGAAGTGAACATACCGAAATTCGCTGGTTTAAGCCCCTGTATCTAAGAAAATAATTTTCAGGATGTAACTCTTGTAAATAGGGCGGCGGCTGCCTTCCTCCTGTGAAATACTGTGTCTCTGGAATGAAGTGAACATACCGAAATTCGCTGGTTTAAGCCCCTGTATCTAAGAAAATAATTTTCAGGATGTAACTCTTGTAAATAGGGCGGCGGCTGCCTTCCTGCTGTGAAATACTGTGTCTCTGGAATGAAGTGAACATACCGAAATTCGCTGGTTTAAGCCCCTGTATCTAAGAAAATAATTTTCAGGATGTAACTCTTGTAAATAGGGCGGCGGCTGCCTTCCTGCTGTGAAATACTGTGTCTCTGGAATGAAGTGAACATACCGAAATTCGCTGGTTTAAGCCCCTGTATCTAAGAAAATAATTTTCAGGATGTAACTCTTGTAAATAGGGCGGCGGCTGCCTTCCTGCTGTGAAATACTGTGTCATTGGAATGAAGTGAACATACCGAAATTCGCTGGTTTAAGCCCCTGTATCTAAGAAAATAATTTTCAGGATGTAACTCTTGTAAATAGGGCGGCGGCTGCCTTCCTGCTGTGAAATACAGTGTCTTTGGAATGAAGTGAACATACCGAAATTCGCTTGTTTAAGCCCCTGTATCTAAGAAAATAATTTTCAGGATGTAACTCTTGTAAATAGGGCGGCGGCTGCCTTCCTCCTGTGAAATACTGTGTCTTTGGAATGAAGTGAACATACCGAAATTCGCTGGTTTAAGCCCCTGTATCTAAGAAAATAATTTTCAGGATGTAACTCTTGTAAATAGGGCGGCGGCTGCCTTCCTGCTGTGAAATACTGTGTCTTTGGAATGAAGAGAACATACCGAAATTCGCTGGTTTAAGCCCCTGTATCTAAGAAAATAATTTTCAGGATGTAACTCTTGTAAATAGGGCGGCGGCTGCCTTCCTGCTGTGAAATACTGTGTCTTTGGAATGAAGTGAACATACCGAAATTCGCTGGTTTTAGCCCCTGTATCTAAGAAAATAATTTTCAGGATGTAACTCTTGTAAATAGGGCGGCGGCTACCTTCCTACTGTGAAATACTGTGTCTTTGGAATGAAGTGAACATACCGAAATTCGCTGGTTTAAGCCCCTGTATCTAAGAAAATAATTTTCAGGATGTAACTCTTGTAAATAGGGCGGCGGCTGCCTTCCTGCTGTGAAATACTGTGTCTTTGGAATGAAGTGAACATACCGAAATTCGCTGGTTAAAGCCCCTGTATCTAAGAAAATAATTTTCAGGATGTAACTCTTGTAAATAGGGCGGCGGCTGCCTTCCTCCTGTGAAATACTGTGTCTTTGGAATGAAGTGAACATACCGAAATTCGCTGGTTTAAGCCCCTGTATCTAAGAAAATAATTTTCAGGATGTAACTCTTGTAAATAGGGCGGCGGCTGCCTTCCTCCTGTGAAATACTGTGTCTTTGGAATGAAGTGAACATACCGAAATTCGCTGGTTTATGCCCCTTTATCTAAGAAAATAATTTTCAGGATGTAACTCTTGTAAATAGGGCGGCGGCTGCCTTCCTGCTGTGAAATACTGTGTCTTTGGAATGAAGTGAACATACCGAAATTCGCTGGTTTAAGCCCCTGTATCTAAGAAAATAATTTTCAGGATGTAACTCTTGTAAATAGGGCGGCGGCTGCCTTCCTGCTGTGAAATACTGTGTCTTTGGAATGAAGAGAACATACCGAAATTCGCTGGTTTAAGCCCCTGTATCTAAGAAAATAATTTTCAGGATGTAACTCTTGTAAATAGGGCGGCGGCTGCCTTCCTGCTGTGAAATACTGTGTCTTTGGAATGAAGTGAACATACCGAAATTCGCTGGTTTAAGCCCCTGTATCTAAGAAAATAATTTTCAGGATGTAACTCTTGTAAATAGGGCGGCGGCTGCCTTCCTGCTGTGAAATACTGTGTCTTTGGAATGAAGTGAACATACCGAAATTCGCTGGTTTAAGCCCCTGTATCTAAGAAAATAATTTTCAGGATGTAACTCTTGTAAATAGGGCGGCGGCTGCCTTCCTGCTGTGAAATACTGTGTCTTTGGAATGAAGTGAACATACCGAAATTCGCTGGTTTAAGCCCCTGTATCTAAGAAAATAATTTTCAGGATGTAACTCTTGTAAATAGGGCGGCGGCTGCCTTCCTCCTGTGAAATACTGTGTCTTTGGAATGAAGTGAACATACCGAAATTCGCTGGTTTAAGCCCCTGTGTCTAAGAAAATAATTTTCAGGATGTAACTCTTGTAAATAGGGCGGCGGCTGCCTTCCTCCTGTGAAATACTGTGTCTTTGGAATGAAGTGAACATACCGAAATTCGCTGGTTTATGCCCCTTTATCTAAGAAAATAATTTTCAGGATGTAACTCTTGTAAATAGGGCGGCGGCTGCCTTCCTGCTGTGAAATACTGTGTCTTTGGAATGAAGTGAACATACCGAAATTCGCTGGTTTAAGCCCCTGTATCTAAGAAAATAATTTTCAGGATGTAACTCTTGTAAATAGGGCGGCGGCTGCCTTCCTGCTGTGAAATACTGTGTCTTTGGAATGAAGTGAACATACCGAAATTCGCTGGTTTAAGCCCCTGTATCTAAGAAAATAATTTTCAGGATGTAACTCTTGTAAATAGGGCGGCGGCTGCCTTCCTGCTGTGAAATACTGTGTCTTTGGAATGAAGTGAACATACCGAAATTCGCTGGTTTAAGCCCCTGTATCTAAGAAAATAATTTTCAGGATGTAACTCTTGTAAATAGGGCGGCGGCTGCCTTCCTGCTGTGAAATACTGTGTCTTTGGAATGAAGTGAACATACCGAAATTCGCTGGTTTAAGCCCCTGTATCTAAGAAAATAATTTTCAGGATGTAACTCTTGTAAATAGGGCGGCGGCTGCCTTCCTGCTGTGAAATACTGTGTCTTTGGAATGAAGTGAACATACCGAAATTCGCTGCTTTAAGCCCCTGTATCTAAGAAAATAATTTTCAGGATGTAACTCTTGTAAATAGGGCGGCGGCTGCCTTCCTGCTGTGAAATACTGTGTCTTTGGAATGAAGTGAACATACCGAAATTCGCTGCTTTAAGCCCCTGTATCTAAGACAATAATTTTCAGGATGTAACTCTTGTAAATAGGGCGGCGGCTACCTTCCTCCTGTGAAATACTGTGTCTTTGGAATGAAGTGAACATACCGAAATTCGCTGGTTTAAGCCGCTGTATCTAGGAAAATAATTTTCAGGATGTAACTCTTGTAAATAGGGCGGCGGCTGCCTTCCTCCTGTGAAATACTGTGTCTTTGGAATGAAGTGAACATACCGAAATTCGCTGGTTTAAGCCCCTGTATCTAAGAAAATAATTTTCAGGATGTAACTCTTGTAAATAGGGCGGCGGCTGCCTTCCTCCTGTGAAATACTGTGTCTCTGGAATGAAGTGAACATACCGAAATTCGCTGGTTTAAGCCCCTGTATCTAAGAAAATAATTTTCAGGATGTAACTCTTGTAAATAGGGCGGCGGCTGCCTTCCTGCTGTGAAATACTGTGTCTCTGGAATGAAGTGAACATACCGAAATTCGCTGGTTTAAGCCCCTGTATCTAAGAAAATAATTTTCAGGATGTAACTCTTGTAAATAGGGCGGCGGCTGCCTTCCTGCTGTGAAATACTGTGTCTTTGGAATGAAGTGAACATACCGAAATTCGCTGGTTTAAGCCCCTGTATCTAAGAAAATAATTTTCAGGATGTAACTCTTGTAAATAGGGCGGCGGCTGCCTTCCTGCTGTGAAATACTGTGTCTTTGGAATGAAGTGAACATACCGAAATTCGCTGGTTTAAGCCCCTGTATCTAAGAAAATAATTTTCAGGATGTAACCCTTGTAAATAGGGCGGCGGCTGCCTTCCTGCTGTGAAATACTGTGTCTTTGGAATGAAGTGAACATACCGAAATTCGCTGGTTTAAGCCCCTGTATCTAAGAAAATAATTTTCAGGATGTAACTCTTGTAAATAGGGCGGCGGCTGCCTTCCTCCTGTGAAATACTGTGTCTTTGGAATGAAGTGAACATACCGAAATTCGCTGGTTTAAGCCCCTGTATCTAAGAAAATAATTTTCAGGATGTAACTCTTGTAAATAGGGCGGCGGCTGCCTTCCTGCTGTGAAATACTGTGTCTTTGGAATGAAGTGAACATACCGAAATTCGCTGGTTTAAGCCCCTGTATCTAAGAAAATAATTTTCAGGATGTAACTCTTGTAAATAGGGCGGCGGCTGCCTTCCTGCTGTGAAATACTGTGTCTTTGGAATGAAGTGAACATACCGAAATTCGCTGGTTTAAGCCCCTGTATCTAACAAAATAATTTTCAGGATATAACTCTTGTAAATAGGGCGGCGGCTGCCTTCCTCCTGTGAAATACTGTGTCTTTGGAATGAAGTGAACATACCGAAATTCGCTGGTTTAAGCCCCTGTATCTAAGAAAATAATTTTCAGGATGTAACTCTTGTAAATAGGGCGGCGGCTGCCTTCCTGCTGTGAAATACTGTGTCTTTGGAATGAAGTGAACATACCGAAATTCGCTGGTTTAAGCCCCTGTATCTAAGAAAATAATTTTCAGGATGTAACTCTTGTAAATAGGGCGGCGGCTGCCTTCCTCCTGTGAAATACTGTGTCTTTGGAATGAAGTGAACATACCGAAATTCGCTGCTTTAAGCCCCTGTATCTAAGAAAATAATTTTCAGGATGTAACTCTTGTAAATAGGGCGGCGGCTACCTTCCTACTGTGAAATACTGTGTCTTTGGAATGAAGTGAACATACCGAAATTCGCTGGTTTAAGCCCCTGTATCTAAGAAAATAATTTTCAGGATGTAACTCTTGTAAATAGGGCGGCGGCTGCCTTCCTGCTGTGAAATACTGTGTCTTTGGAATGAAATGAACATAACGAAATTCGCTGGTTTACGCCCCTGTATCTAAGAAAATAATTTTCAGGATGTAACTCTTGTAAATAGGGCGGCGGCTGCCTTCCTGCTGTGAAATACTGTGTCTTTGGAATGAAGTGAACATACCGAAATTCGCTGGTTTAAGCCCCTGTATCTAAGAAAATAATTTTCAGGATGTAACTCTTGTAAATAGGGCGGCGGCTGCCTTCCTCCTGTGAAATACTGTGTCTTTGGAATGAAGTGAACATACCGAAATTCGCTGGTTTAAGCCCCTGTATCTAAGAAAATAATTTTCAGGATGTAACTCTTGTAAATAGGGCGGCGGCTGCCTTCCTCCTGTGAAATACTGTGTCTTTGGAATGAAGTGAACATACCGAAATTCGCTGGTTTAAGCCGCTGTATCTAGGAAAATAATTTTCAGGATGTAACTCTTGTAAATAGGGCGGCGGCTGCCTTCCTACTGTGAAATACTGTGTCTTTGGAATGAAGTGAACATACCGAAATTCGCTGGTTTAAGCCCCTGTATCTAAGAAAATAATTTTCAGGATGTAACTCTTGTAAATAGGGCGGCGGCTGCCTTCCTCCTGTGAAATACTGTGTCTTTGGAATGAAGTGAACATACCGAAATTCGCTGGTTTAAGCCCCTGTATCTAAGAAAATAATTTTCAGGATGTAACTCTTGTAAATAGGGCGGCGGCTGCCTTCCTGCTGTGAAATACTGTGTCTTTGGAATGAAGTGAACATACCGAAATTCGCTGGTTTAAGCCCCTGTATCTAAGAAAATAATTTTCAGGATGTAACTCTTGTAAATAGGGCGGCGGCTGCCTTCCTGCTGTGAAATACTGTGTCTTTGGAATGAAGTGAACATACCGAAATTCGCTGGTTGAAGCCCCTGTATCTAAGAAAATAATTTTCAGGATGTAACTCTTGTAAATAGGGCGGCGGCTGCCTTCCTGCTGTGAAATACTGTGTCTTTGGAATGAAGTGAACATACCGAAATTCGCTGGTTTAAGCCCCTGTACCTAAGAAAATAATTTTCAGGATGTAACTCTTGTAAATAGGGCGGCGGCTGCCTTCCTCCTGTGAAATACTGTGTCTTTGGAATGAAGTGAACATACCGAAATTCGCTGGTTTAAGCCCCTGTATCTAAGAAAATAATTTTCAGGATGTAACTCTTGTAAATAGGGCGGCGGCTGCCTTCCTGCTGTGAAATACTGTGTCTTTGGAATGAAGTGAACATACCGAAATTCGCTGGTTTAAGCCCCTGTATCTAAGAAAATAAGTTTCAGGATGTAACTCTTGTAAATAGGGCGGCGGCTGCCTTCCTCCTGTGAAATACTGTGTCTTTGGAATGAAGTGAACATACCGAAATTCGCTGGTTTAAGCCCCTGTATCTAAGAAAATAATTTTCAGGATGTAACTCTTGTAAATAGGGCGGCGGCTGCCTTCCTGCTGTGAAATACTGTGTCTTTGGAATGAAGTGAACATACCGAAATTCGCTGGTTTAAGCCCCTGTATCTAAGAAAATAATTTTCAGGATGTAACTCTTGTAAATAGGGCGGCGGCTGCCTTCCTCCTGTGAAATACTGTGTCTTTGGAATGAAGTGAACATACCGAAATTCGCTGGTTTAAGCCCCTGTATCTAAGAAAATAATTTTCAGGATGTAACTCTTGTAAATAGGGCGGGGGATGTCTTCCTGCTGTGAAATACTGTGTCTTTGGAATGAAGTGAACATACCGAAATTCGCTGGTTTAAGCCCCTATATCTAAGAAAATAATTTTCAGGATGTAACTCTTGTAAATAGGGCGGCGGCTGCCTTCCTGCTGTGAAATACTGTGTCTTTGGAATGAAGTGAACATACCGAAATTCGCTGGTTTAAGCCCCTGTATCTAAGAAAATAATTTTCAGGATGTAACTCTTGTAAATAGGGCGGCGGCTACCTTCCTACTGTGAAATACTGTGTCTTTGGAATGAAGTGAACATACCGAAATTCGCTGGTTTAAGCCCCTGTATCTAAGAAAATAATTTTCAGGATGTAACTCTTGTAAATAGGGCGGCGGCTGCCTTCCTCCTGTGAAATACTGTGTCTTGGGAATGAAGTGAACATACCGAAATTCGCTGGTTTAAGCCCCTGTATCTAAGACAATAATTTTCAGGATGTAACTCTTGTAAATAGGGCGGCGGCTACCTTCCTCCTGTGAAATACTGTGTCTTTGGAATGAAGTGAACATACCGAAATTCGCTGGTTTAAGCCGCTGTATCTAGGAAAATAATTTTCAGGATGTAACTCTTGTAAATAGGGCGGCGGCTGCCTTCCTCCTGTGAAATACTGTGTCTTTGGAATGAAGTGAACATACCGAAATTCGCTGGTTTAAGCCCCTGTATCTAAGAAAATAATTTTCAGGATGTAACTCTTGTAAATAGGGCGGCGGCTGCCTTCCTCCTGTGAAATACTGTGTCTTTGGAATGAAGTGAACATACCGAAATTCGCTGGTTTAAGCCCCTGTATCTAAGACAATAATTTTCAGGATGTAACTCTTGTAAATAGGGCGGCGGCTACCTTCCTCCTGTGAAATACTGTGTCTTTGGAATGAAGTGAACATACCGAAATTCGCTGGTTTAAGCCGCTGTATCTAGGAAAATAATTTTCAGGATGTAACTCTTGTAAATAGGGCGGCGGCTGCCTTCCTGCTGTGAAATACTGTGTCTTTGGAATGAAGTGAACATACCGAAATTCGCTGGTTTAAGCCCCTGTATCTAAGAAAATAATTTTCAGGATGTAACTCTTGTAAATAGGGCGGCGGCTGCCTTCCTCCTGTGAAATACTGTGTCTTTGGAATGAAGTGAACATACCGAAATTCGCTGGTTTAAGCCCCTGTATCTAAGAAAATAATTTTCAGGATGTAACTCTTGTAAATAGGGCGGCGGCTGCCTTCCTCCTGTGAAATACTGTCTCTTTGGAATGAAGTGAACATACCGAAATTCGCTGGTTTAAGCCCCTGTATCTAAGAAAATAATTTTCAGGATGTAACTCTTGTAAATAGGGCGGCGGCTGCCTTCCTGCTGTGAAATACTGTGTCTTTGGAATGAAGTGAACATACCGAAATTCGCTGGTTTAAGCCCCTGTATCTAAGAAAATAATTTTCAGGATGTAACTCTTGTAAATAGGGCGGCGGCTACCTTCCTACTGTGAAATACTGTGTCTTTGGAATGAAGTGAACATACCGAAATTCGCTGGTTTAAGCCCCTGTATCTAAGACAATAATTTTCAGGATGTAACTCTTGTAAATAGGGCGGCGGCTGCCTTCCTGCTGTGAAATACTGTGTCTTTGGAATGAAGTGAACATACCGAAATTCGCTGGTTTAAGCCCCTGTATCTCAGAAAATTATTTTCAGGATGTAACTCTTGTAAATAGGGCGGCGGCTGCCTTCCTCCTGTGAAATACTGTGTCTTTGGAATGAAGTGAACATACCGAAATTCGCTGGTTTAAGCCCCTGTATCTAAGAAAATAATTTTCAGGATGTAACTCTTGTAAATAGGGCGGCGGCTGCCTTCCTCCTGTGAAATACTGTGTCTTTGGAATGAAGTGAACATACCGAAATTCGCTGGTTTAAGCCCCTGTATCTAAGAAAATAATTTTCAGGATGTAACTCTTGTAAATAGGGCGGCGGCGGCTGCCTTCCTCCTGTGAAATACTGTGTCTTTGGAATGAAGTGAACATACCGAAATTCGCTGGTTTAAGCCCCTGTATCTAAGAAAATAATTTTCAGGATGTAACTCTTGTAAATAGGGCGGCGGCGGCTGCCTTCCTCCTGTGAAATACTGTGTCTTTGGAATGAAGTGAACATACCGAAATTCGCTGGTTTAAGCCCCTGTATCTAAGAAAATAATTTTCAGGATGTAACTCTTGTAAATAGGGCGGCGGCTGCCTTCCTGCTGTGAAATACTGTGTCTTTGGAATGAAGTGAACATACCGAAATTCGCTGGTTTAAGCCCCTGTATCTAAGAAAATAATTTTCAGGATGTAACTCTTGTAAATAGGGCGGCGGCTGCCTTCCTGCTGTGAAATACTGTGTCTTTGGAATGAAGTGAACATACCGAAATTCGCTGGTTTAAGCACCTGTATCTAAGAAAATAATTTTCAGGATGTAACTCTTGTAAATAGGGCGGCGGCTGCCTTCCTCCTGTGAAATACTGTGTCTTTGGAATGAAGTGAACATACCGAAATTCGCTGGTTTAAGCCCCTGTATCTAAGAAAATAATTTTCAGGATGTAACTCTTGTAAATAGGGCGGCGGCTGCCTTCCTCCTGTGAAATACTGTGTCTTTGGAATGAAGTGAACATACCGAAATTCGCTGGTTTAAGCCCCTGTATCTAAGAAAATAATTTTCAGGATGTAACTCTTGTAAATAGGGCGGCGGCTGCCTTCCTGCTGTGAAATACTGTGTCTTTGGAATGAAGTGAACATACCGAAATTCGCTGGTTTAAGCCCCTGTATCTAAGAAAATAATTTTCAGGATGTAACTCTTGTAAATAGGGCGGCGGCTGCCTTCCTCCTGTGAAATACTGTGTCTTTGGAATGAAGTGAACATACCGAAATTCGCTGGTTTAAGCCCCTGTATCTCAGAAAATTATTTTCAGGATGTAACTCTTGTAAATAGGGCGGCGGCTGCCTTCCTCCTGTGAAATACTGTGTCTTTGGAATGAAGTGAACATACCGAAATTCGCTGGTTTAAGCCCCTGTATCTAAGAAAATAATTTTCAGGATGTAACTCTTGTAAATAGGGCGGCGGCTGCCTTCCTCCTGTGAAATACTGTGTCTTTGGAATGAAGTGAACATACCGAAATTCGCTGGTTTAAGCCCCTGTATCTAAGAAAATAATTTTCAGGATGTAACTCTTGTAAATAGGGCGGCGGCTGCCTTCCTGCTGTGAAATACTGTGTCTTTGGAATGAAGTGAACATACCGAAATTCGCTGGTTTAAGCCCCTGTATCTAAGAAAATAATTTTCAGGATGTAACTCTTGTAAATAGGGCGGCGGCTGCCTTCCTGCTGTGAAATACTGTGTCTTTGGAATGAAGTGAACATACCGAAATTCGCTGGTTTAAGCCCCTGTATCTAAGAAAATAATTTTCAGGATGTAACTCTTGTAAATAGGGCGGCGGCTGCCTTCCTCCTGTGAAATACTGTGTCTTTGGAATGAAGTGAACATACCGAAATTCGCTGGTTTAAGCCCCTGTATCTAAGAAAATAATTTTCAGGATGTAACTCTTGTAAATAGGGCGGCGGCTGCCTTCCTCCTGTGAAATACTGTGTCTTTGGAATGAAGTGAACATACCGAAATTCGCTGGTTTAAGCCCCTGTATCTAAGAAAATAATTTTCAGGATGTAACTCTTGTAAATAGGGCGGCGGCTGCCTTCCTGCTGTGAAATACTGTGTCTTTGGAATGAAGTGAACATACCGAAATTCGCTGGTTTAAGCCCCTGTATCTAAGAAAATAATTTTCAGGATGTAACTCTTGTAAATAGGGCGGCGGCTGCCTTCCTCCTGTGAAATACTGTGTCTTTGGAATGAAGTGAACATACCGAAATTCGCTGGTTTAAGCCCCTGTATCTAAGAAAATAATTTTCAGGATGTAACTCTTGTAAATAGGGCGGCGGTGGCTGCCTTCCTCCTGTGAAATACTGTGTCTTTGGAATGAAGTGAACATACCGAAATTCGCTGGTTTAAGCCCCTGTATCTAAGAAAATAATTTTCAGGATGTAACTCTTGTAAATAGGGCGGCGGCTGCCTTCCTACTGTGAAATACTATGTCTTTGGAATGAAGTGAACATACCGAAATTGGCTGGTTTAAGCCCCTGTATCTAAGAAAATAATTTTCAGGATGTAATTCTTGTAAATAGGGCGGCGGCTGCCTTCCTGCTGTGAAATACTGTGTCATTGGAATGAAGTGAACATACCGAAATTCGCTGGTTTAAGCCCCTGTATCTAAGAAAATAATTTTCAGGATGTAACTCTTGTAAATAGGGCGGCGGCTGCCTTCCTCCTGTGAAATACTGTGTCATTGGAATGAAGTGAACATACATAAATTCGCTGGTTTAAGCCCCTGTATCTAAGAAAATAATTTTCAGGATGTAACTCTTGTAAATAGGGCGGCGGCTGCCTTCCTGCTGTGAAATACTGTGTCTTTGGAATGAAGTGAACATACCGAAATTCGCTGGTTTAAGCCCCTGTATCTAAGAAAATAATTTTCAGGATGTAACTCTTGTAAATAGGGCGGCGGCTACCTTCCTACTGTGAAATACTGTGTCTTTGGTATGAAGTGAACATACCGAAATTCGCTGGTTTAAGCCCCTGTAGCTAAGAAAATAATTTTCAGGATGTAATTCTTGTAAATAGGGCGGCGGCTGCCTTCCTGCTGTGAAATACTGTGTCTTTGGAATGAAGTGAACATACCGAAATTCGCTGGTTTAAGCCCTTGTATCTAAGAAAATAATTTTCAGAATGTAACTCTTGTAATAGAGCTCGGCGACTGCCTTCCTCCTGTGAAATACTGTGTCTTTGGAATGAAGTGAACATAAAGAAATTCGCTGGTTTAAGCCCCTGTATCTAAGAAAATAATTTTCAGGATGTAATTCTTGTAAATAGGGCGGCGGCTGCCTTCCTGCTGAGAAATACTGTGTCTTTGGAATGAAGTGAACATACCGAAATTCGCTGGTTTAAGCCCCTGTATCGAAGAAAATAATTTTCAGGATGTAACTCTTGTAAATAGGGCGGCGGCGGCTGCCTTCCTCCTGTGAAATACTGTGTCTTTGGAATGAAGTAAACATACCGAAATTCGCTGGTTTAAGCCCCTGTATCTAAGAAAATAATTTTCAGGATGAAATTCTTGTAAATAGGCCGGCGGCTGCCTTCCTCCTGTGAAATACTGTGTCTTTGGAATGAAGTGAACATACCGAAATTCGCTGGTTTAAGCCCCTGTATCTAAGAAAATAATTTTCAGGATGTAATTCTTGTAAATAGGGCGGCGGCTGCCTTCCTACTGTGAAATACTGTGTCTTTTGAATGAAGTGAACACATCGAAATTCGCTGGTTTAAGCCCCTGTATCTAAGAAAATAATTTTCAGGATGTAATTCTTGTAAATAGGGCGGCGGCTGCCTTCCTGCTGTGAAATACTGTGTCTTTGGAATGAAGTGAACATACCGAAATTCGCTGGTTTAAGCCCCTGTATCTAAAAAAATAATTTTCAGGATGTAATTCTTGTAAATAGGGCGGCGGCTGCTTTCCTGCTGTGAAATACTGTGTCTTTGGAATGAAGTGAACATACCGAAATTCGCTGGTTTAAGCCCCTGTATCTAAGAAAATAATTTTCAGGATGTAACTCTTGTAAATAGGGCGGCGGCTGCCTTCCTGCTGTGAAATACTGTGTCTTTGGAATGAAGTGAGCATACCGAAATTCGCTGGTTTAAGCCCCTGTATCTAAGAAAATAATTTTCAGGATGTAACTCTTGTAAATAGGGCGGCGGCGTCCTTCCTGCTGTGAAATACTGTGTCTTTGGAATGAAGTGAACATACCGAAATTCGCTGGTTTAAGCCCCTGTATCTAAGAAAATAATTTTCAGGATGTAACTCTTGTAAATAGGGCGGCGGCTGCCTTCCTGCTGTGAAATACTGTGTCTTTGGAATGAAGTGAACATACCGAAATTCGCTGGTTTAAGCCCCTGTATCTAAGAAAATAATTTTCAGGATGTAACTCTTGTAAATAGGGCGGCGGCTGCCTTCCTCCTGTGAAATACTGTGTCTTTGGAATGAAGTGAACATACCGAAATTCGCTGGTTTAAGCCCCTGTATCTAAGAAAATAATTTTCAGGATGTAACTCTTGTAATAGAGCTCGGCGGCTGCCTTCCTGCTGTGAAATACTGTGTCATTGGAATGAAGTGAACATACCGAAATTCGCTGGTTTAAGCCCCTGTATCTAAGTAAATAATTTTCAGGATGAATTTCTTGTAAATAGGCCGGCGGCTGCCTTCCTCCTGTGAAATACTGTGTCTTTGGAATGAAGTGAACATACCGAAATTCGCTGGTTTAAGCCCCTGTATCTAAGAAAATAATTTTCAGGATGTAATTCTTGTAAATAGGGCGGCGGCTGCCTTCCTGCTGTGAAATACTGTGTCTTTGGAATGAAGTGAACATACCGAAATTCGCTGGTTTAAGCCCCTGTATCTAAGAAAATAATTTTCAGGATGTAACTCTTGTAAATAGGGCGGCGGCTGCCTTCCTGCTGTGAAATACTGTGTCTTTGGAATGAAGTGAACATACCGAAATTCGCTGGTTTAAGCCCCTGTATCTAAGAAAATAATTTTCAGGATGTAACTCTTGTAAATAGGGCGGCGGCTGCCTTCCTCCTGTGAAATACTGTGTCTTTGGAATGAAGTGAACATACCGAAATTCGCTGGTTTAAGCCCCTGTATCTAAGAAAATTATTTTCAGGATGTAACTCTTGTAATAGAGCTCGGCGGCTGCCTTCCTGCTGTGAAATACTGTGTCATTGGAATGAAGTGAACATACCGAAATTCGCTGGTTTAAGCCCCTGTACCTAAGTAAATAATTTTCAGTATGAATTTATTGTAAATAGGCCGGCGGCTGCCTTCCTCCTGTGAAATACTGTGTCTTTGGAATGAAGTGAACATACCGAAATTCGCTGGTTTAAGCCCCTGTATCTAAGAAAATAATTTTCAGGATGTAATTCTTGTAAATAGGGCGGCGGCTGCCTTCCTGCTGTGAAATACTGACTTTGGAATGAAGTGAACATACCGAAATTCGCTGGTTTAAGCCCTTGTATCTAAGAAAATAATTTTCAGGATGTAATTCTTGTAAATAGGGCGGCGGCTGCCTTCCTGCTGTGAAATACTGTGTCATTGGAATGAAGTGAACATACCGAAATTCGCTGGTTTAAGCCCCTGTATCTAAGAAAATAATATTCAGGATGAAATTCTTGTAAATAGGGCGGCGGCTGCTTTCCTGCTGTGAAATACTGTGTCTTTGGAATGAAGTGAATAAACCGAAATTCGCTGGTTTAAGCCCCTGTATCTAAGAAAATAATTTTCAGGATGAAATTCTTGTAAATAGGCCGGCAGCTGCCTTCCTGCTGTGAAATACTGTGTCTTTGGAATGAAGTGAACATACCGAAATTCGCTGGTTTAAGCCCCTGTATCTAAAAAAATAATTTTCAGGATGTAACTCTTGTAATAGGTCGGCGGCTGCCTTCCTCCTGTGAAATACTGTGTCATTGGAATGAAGTGAACATACCGAAATTCGCTGGTTTAAGCCCCTGTATCTAAGAAAATAATTTTATGGATGTAATTCTTGTAATAAAGCGCGGAGGCTGCGTTCCTGCTGTGAAATACTGTGTCTGAGGAAAGAAGTGAACATAAGGAAATTCTGATGAAAGTCCTGCTCCAGTTGCATTTATTGGTGCTTCATTTAAGCCCACATTACCTGTTTCCGCCTCTAAGTTAGGCCATTTCAAATGTGATACACCTCCATATAATGTGTAACAGTAAGTTTACAAAAGTTACATGGTACAAGATAGAATGTTATATATGTAAAAAGGTACTGTACATAAGCAGAAAGAAACTTAGTTTGTGCCATAGAAAAAGCAACGTCAAGTAATTACCACAATGGAACTCAGATACTTTGAAACTTTTGGCGCCCAATGGCGATATACGAAAAATGGGCGTGTCGTATTTAACATCCCAAAACATTATAATCGGCATGTTCTGATGTGTTCTGATATAAACATTACATCATTGCAAGCATGAAATTCTAAACATTAGTAGATAAAATGTAAAGGTCAATAGTAAAATAATATAAATGTCAGTTAAGATACAAAACGGAACATATAGTGGCCAATGATACTATGTGAAAAGTGGGCGTGACGTCAATTTACAATTTTTATACAGTAAGTATAATAATTTAGCTTAAGGCCAGTTGTATTCAATTTACTTTAATGTAAAGTTGGATGTATTGTTTAAATAAGGTAAAAAATTCTTAGGATGTAAAATTCATAGGATGTAAAATGATTGGAAGAAACGAGGCGTCCAAGCCGATAGTTGAGGAGCGGCCTCTAGCGAGCGAATTTGAACCAGGAACGCTGGTGTGGGCTCTAGAGGTGTTTCGACGCATCGTTGATTGCTTACATCGTACTGTTTACAAACAGTAGTATATGTTTCAAAAACAGCCACAAACTTGCGGAGCATTTCTAAAAACTTTGTCAACTACTGGGCGGCCGATATCTAAGAAATTAGTATTCTTTAAAGTGCATTGTTCGTTAAGCGTGTCTTCCTTGAACATTTTTAGGTGAGTGTATATACCAACCTCTTAATAAATGTTCATGAAATAGCCTTTCGTCATTGTATGGAGTATTGTCAGGTTGTTTTCGATACTGTCTACCTTGTGACTGTTGCGTATAAGGTGAGCAGAGAAGGTGGATCTGCTTTCAGCGTTTTTTCTGCCTAGTTCTGTGTGTTCCTTGTAACGCGTTTTGAAGTTGAGTCCTGTTTGCCCGATGTAGTATGCATTACAGTCGGAGCAGTGAATTTTGTATATGCCCCCGTTTTGATAGAAGTCCTGCATGTATAGTAACATACCTATAAACGAAACAATAACAGTAATTAAAAATAAATGTTTGCTATGTCGATCGAGGCGAGCCTAGCGTTCGCCGGGATTGAGATGTCTGTTTCCACAAGTTCGTAACTGTTTTTTACAGAGTAATTATTTCCAAAGGTGTAATGCTCTCTCAGTAGTTTGTTTTTTTCTCCAGTAAATAAATAGGTTTGTCGATAACGTCAACAATTGGCCTAGGCGCATTATTCTTGTGGGTCATGATTTGTAAACGTAAGGGAGTAGTTATAGGATGCATTATTTTTAAGCTCTTTCTCTTTTTTTGTCCCTGAATATAAGACAGTTCCTACCTGAAGCCTGAAGCCTGAAGCCTGAAGCTTGTTCGTTGGGTTGTAGCGTAGCAGGTGACGTGGTAACGAGTAATTCCACGCCCCGGGTAGACAAGTAGGCCACGTACGTAACCCCTGGTACAGGCCAGGCCCAGGGAGGGGTCATTACCCGAGCTGGTACCTTCCGAACATGCCGATTCGTCCCTCCGTCAGTTCTCGGGAGGTGTGACCTGAAGTGTGGACAATCACCTAAGGCGGGTAAGCCCTCGGAGAGAGCCCCCACTAGGAAGCAGCGCGCCATCGGAGACGCCGGTAATCACGGGGGACACTTCCGCGATGACTTCTTTCACTTCTTTCGTGCCCCTCAGGGGCTCAGCATTAATTTGCTGAGTACGGGCTTGGCGAACCCGGCGTCCTGAGCCGTGGGCTGTGTCGCGCCAACAGTCCGTTACACCGTAAGCTCTGTGCGTGCCTCAACGACCATCGTTCGGCGCGACGGTGGAACGTTGTACGTTTCGGAGCCCGGGGATCTTGGCTTAATCGCCCGGGTCGCTAGGACGGAACAAACCTCTATAAAAAAAACCTCAATCTCAAGGTGTGCTACGTGCCGAGGAGATGCATGGCTGTTGAGGTTGAACAGCCGCTAGCGAGCAACCTCTGAGGAACCTGCCGCACCTCAGTTGTACAAGGCTTACCCAGGCAAGCGGGGCTCTGCCTGGGTGGACCTCTTTTCCCTAGCTGCTCGTGGGACGACAATGAAACGAGCAAATAAAAGCGTGGCCGGTCGCGAAAACGGCGTCTCTAAGCGTGGAAGAGGAGATTATAATGCTGCTGGATATAACCCCCGTTCGTTCCCTTCCCTGCCTACACCGTGGGAGGAACGTCGGGCTAGATCTGCGAATGAGCCATACTCTCCAAAATTCCTTGTATGCAGCCGCACGGATGGTGAGTCGTTTACATCTACGAAGCCTCTTTTCTTTGTGGAACATCTTGAGGACAAGTACGGCAAAGTTTCCGGATTGTCCAAGATGCGAAGCGGCGCAGTGCTCATAGAAGCAGCTTCCCCGGCTCAGTCGCGGGCGTTACTTGCCTGCGACAAGCTGGGTGATATCCCTGTGAGCATCACACCACACATGTCGCTAAATATGGTCCAAGGTATAATTTTCCACCGAGACCTTTTGTTACAGTCCGACGACGAGTTACGCGAGAACTTGGAGCGTAGAGGAGTCCACTTCGTCCGGCGTGTCCATAGGGGGTCAAAGGATCACAAGGTTGCCACCGGTGCCTTCATCCTGGCCTTTGAAGGCGATAACCTGCCTGAGAAGGTCAAGCTAATGGTTTACCGGTGCGACGTGAAACCTTACATTCCTCCCCCTATGAGATGCTTCAAATGCTGGAAATTCGGCCACATGTCCTCTAGATGTACACTCTTTGACAAAAAACCTGGCCGCCGGCCGGCCGCCACTGAGCCTAACTCCGAGCTGATCGCGACATGGGACAATAAAAGTGGCCGCGCTGATTCGCTCTAAGTCCAGCTATCTGCCCAATCTGGCAACACTGCAGACTGCGGGAGTTCGTACAGTACTTCTTGTGTGCAATTAGAAGAGATCTGGGTCAGCTACGGCCGTGGTCTTGCGGTAAAGTGCGCGACTTACATGTTCAGTGTTAGCGATCGAAACTGACTGTTGGCAAAAATTTTAAATTCATGTCACTCGTGCATGCTGATGCCACATGTGTAAGGGGAGCATACGTGTAACGTATTTCATTTTTTGGTACACTGGTAATAACATTTCGGACCAATAACATTGCCGCCTCTGGCCGCAGCACTTGGCAGAGCTCTCCGCGGCCCACTAGCCGGCAGCAGCGGTGGCGGCGCTACACAGCGCTGCCTCGCCCTCTGCCCACAGCGCCTGCCGCCGCTCATCGCCCTAGATATGTAAAATGCTGTAGTGTTGCTGTTGGTGATCCATAAAAAAAGGTTGCGATTCGTATTTCACACAGGATATAACGAAACAGACCACCTACTTTGGATGATGAGCATATAATACATTAAGAGGCAAAAAATTGTCATTGTCCAATCCAATGGCACTCTACGATGGTTAACACTTATTTGTGGTTTAAATCTCGATCCTTTTCCTTTCATAAAAGCCTTTCATGTAATTTTTTATTGTCATCAGTTCATATGTTTTCATCGAGACACACTATGTAACTCACTAAAATGTTTTAGTGTCGTTGTTTCATTCCTTACGGTAAATGTATGAGCTAAATTATGTGAATACGTTTCAGTGCACGTTCTAAAGCAACACAGGCACACTGGAAGGTTCGTGTCTTCATCTCTCATTTCTACAGGAGATATTTCGCATCAATGGAGGTGAATTCGAATTTCTTCGAAGGCGTTTGTATGGTGAAGCAAAGAAGACATCTAATACCATTTCCATAATTTGAAGCCGACCTTTCTGAAAGACTTATTGTATAAAGCTTTTCTTATGATTTCGTTAAAGAGTTTCTTCTTGCAATCTGCAGCGTATAAAGTAAAATAAAACGAAATTCCATCCCAAAAGGCAATTTCTCCAACCAGGATTAGAACTGCCGCCTCACACGAGGCTTGCATCACAAGACACAAGCAGAACCACACAGGCAACCACACACTGCCGCATATTGCCCTCAGTCTCTCACATATTCAATGCTGAGCCTCTAACGCATCGCGAAAGATAACCTGAAAGTCACCTACACAAATAACTACATTCCTTGAGTGCAAAAGTTAAATTTCTGTCTCTCATTTCACGTGGGCATTACACAGCATGAGTCATGAAAGTAGAAGAGGAATGTCAAGTGAACTTAGCGAGACAATTCAGTACCACTTGCGGAAGTAACTGCACTATCACAGTGTTGCCAAATATCAGCAACGATGTTGCCAGTTCTTAGCTGTACTAGGAAGACCTGTGTAGCGATAAGCGACGCGAAATCGCGTACGTCCCATGCGGGCTTCTAGAGGGGAGTCGCGCATTTTGGTTAATATGCGGCGCTCTCTCCCGATAGTTTCCGTCGTCACATTTAGGATGCAGATATTAAATTCGTCCAATGAGGCCGAAACTAGCGTTTAAATTTTTTGAAGCTTTACTGCATTATGATATATTTTCAGCAAATGACTAGAGAAAAAAATACTGATATTGTGATTGCAACATACGGCAGATCAATGACTGAGATACGTAAACATGCATCACGATTACAGTTTCATCCCCCCCCCAAAAAAAGACTAAAAAAATTGCTTTGTTACATTTAGACAAAAGCTAATTTCTTTGATGAAAAGTTACTGGATATTATTGATGCCCCATTCGTCTCGAAATACTTTGTAACTAGAAAGCAACTGCGTTTCAAAATGCAGCCTTACGACTCTGCAAGTAATATTTCGTGTCTTCTACGTGAATACATAAATGTGTTGGTATGCTTGAAAGCCAGAAGAAACAGAGTTAACTGACTATTTGTGCAACACAGTAATTATTTCATTTGAGTATTCAGAAGACTGGATATTTAACATTACGGCCATGACCACAGAAACTAAACTGTATATGTGGGAAATGTGCAATTCTGAGGTTTTTCGTCTGCAAACATATACATATAATCTATAGACTACTAAGCAGCTTTTTGTTTCGTAGTGTTACAGCCTTGTTGGGCCAACAAATGATGAGAATCCGAACCCATGTGTCTGATCGATTTTTCGAACGTTGCAACCTATGACTTGCATGTGTTGTTGCTTAGTACCTGTGGTCACGATGTTAAATTAACAGAAATTGTTACAAACGTGTTACCTACTTTCTCACGTCGCGATCGGCTCGGACTTAGGCTCAGCGGCGGCCGGTCGGCGGCCAGGTTTTTTGTCAAAAGGTGTACTTTCAACGCTACATGCAGGGACTGTGGACGTCCAGAACACCCGGACGCGCCATGCACACCGCCTCCCATCTGCGTGAATTGTGGCTTGCATCATCCTTGTTCGTCGGATTGCACCGTTCTTCGTAAGGAACGGAAAATCATGGAACTTAAGACCTTGGACCGACTTTCGTATTCTGAGGCTCGAAAGAAGTATGAGCGACTTCACCCCGTTACCATGACTGCCTCTTTCGCAGCGGTGACATCGTCGCCATCCGCCATTAAACCTGCAGCAGACACTAGTGTTCCACCATCTACTGGCCCTCAGGGCCGCCCACTCACGCCTGCCCCCACAATGGCCGGGGGCTCCATTCCTCCTCCTGCTCCCAAGTCACTTGCTTCGGGAGCAGTCCCCAACCCTCCGTCGGAGAAGATTCAACCTTCTCCGGCTGCCCTCATTCAGAAGGGGGCCCTCGGGACGCTCCCTTCTGCGGCTTCCTCCAGTGCCAGTACCGGTACTGGCCGCCAGCCGCAGGCACCGTCGCCGGCTGCTGGCCGCAGGGCGTTGCACTCTCCCTCTGTCACTGAGACGGAGGCTGAGTCTGCGAAGCCCCTCCTTCCAGCGAAGCCCCCTAGGGACTCGAGGGTTCGAAAGAAAAAGGAGAGAAAGGATAAGTCCAAAGATTCCACGGTGGCCACTGTGCCACCCGCCCCCTCCACCTCTGCCTCTGAGGACAAGGTGGAGATCCTCGCATCCCCCGAGGACCTTGCTCTCTTGGATGCATCAGATGCAATGGACATCGAAGCTGATGCATCGCTACCGGTGGCCACAAAAGATGTCGAGGTGTGATTTATGACTTGTTTTTCATTCATGCCTTCCCAGCTGTCGGTTTCTGTCATCCTCCAGTGGAACTGCGGCGGTTTTTTCACCCACCTGGCTGAGCTACGACAACTTCTGAGCGTTACACCGGCTCTCTGCATTGCCCTGCAGGAAACCTGGTTTCCGGCAATGCGGACCCCTGCCCTTCGGGGCTATAGGGGATACTTCTGTAATCGTAGCCAGTATAACAGGGTGTCAGGTGGAGTGTGTGTGTATGTCCTTACCTCTGTATATAGTGAACCTGTGCCCCTTCATACACCGTTGGAAGCGGTGGCCGTTAGGGTAAGGACAACACAAGAGATTACTGTCTGCAGTCTCTACCTCCCTCCTGATGGCGATGTCTCTATGGCTGTCTTGGCTGCACTTATCTCACAACTCCCGCCACCGTTTTTGCTATTGGGGGACTTAAATGCCCACAATCCCCTGTGGGGTGGTTCTACGATCTCTGGCCGTGGCAGAGTTGTCGAGGACCTGCTTTCTCAGCTCGACCTCTGCCTCTTGAATACAGGTGCCCCCACACATTTCAGTGTGGCACACGGCACATTCTCGGCCATTGATCTGTCGATATGCAGCCACAGCCTTCCGCCATCCATCCATTGGAGGGTCCATGATGACTTGTGCGGCACTGACCATTTTCCGATCTTTTTGTCACTCCCACAACATCAGTCCCCAGCACGCTCTCCTCGGTGGGCTCTTCATAGGGCTCACTGGGAAGGCTACACCTCTGCTGCCATCGTTGGCCCTCCCCCACTCGATACCATCGATGTGGTGGTTGAGAGCGCCACGCAGTCCATATTGTCTGCTGCAGAAGCTACTGTTCCTCGTTCCTCGGGGCGCCCACGGCGTAAGGCAGTGCCGTGGTGGTCGCCGGAAATAGCTGCAGCTATTAGAGATCGTAGGCGGGCTTTACAGCGCTATAAGCGTCACCCCTCTCAGGAGCATCTCATTGATTTTAAACGGCTTCGCGCACGTGATCCACAGTTAATACGAAGACGGAAACAGGAGTGTTGGGAGAGGTACGTCTCCACTATCGGGACGGGTACCTCTGCATCACAGGTCTGGAGTAATATCAGGCAGTTAAAGGGAATACCGTCACCAGCGGGAATACCCGGAATCTCCACAAATGGAGTTCTATGTACGGACCCAGCCACTATTGCAGAGATGTTTGCCGAGCATTATGCCCGCGCCTTTGCCTCTGCAAACTATCCACCGGCCTTCCGTACCTTGAAGGAGAGGGTGGAACGCCAGCACCTCTCCTTTCGTACCCGCCGCACTGAATCTTAAAACACTTCCTTTACTGAGTGGGAGCTCCTCAGTGCTCTTCAACAATGTCCAGACACGGCGCCAGGGCCTGATAGCATCCATAGCCAAATGCTGAAACATCTCTCAGCAGATAGTCGGCGTAACCTCCTTGTGGTCTATAACCGCATTTGGTGTGATGGTGTTTTCCCGTCACAGTGGCGGGAGAGTATCATCATCCCAGTGCTTAAGCCCGACAAACATCCTCTTTCCTTGGATAGCTATCGGCCCATTAACCTGACTAACGTGCCATGCAAACTGTTGGAGCGGATGGTCAGTCGGCGGTTGTGTTGGATTCTTGAGACTCGGGCCCCTCAGGGGCTCAGCATTAATTTGCTGGGTACGGGCTTGGCGAACCCGGGGTCCTGAGCTGTGGGCTGTGTCGCGCCAACAGTCCGCTACACCGTAAGCTCTGTGCGTGCCTCAACGACCATCGTTCGGTGCGACGGTGGAACGTTGTAAGTTTCAGAGCCCGGGGATCTTGGCTTAATCGCCCGGGTCGCGAGGACGGTACAAACCTCTATAAAAAAACCCTCAATCTCAAGGTGTGCTACGTGCCGAGGAGATGCATGGCTGTTGAGGTTGAACAGCCGCTAGCGAGCAACCTCTGAGGAACCTGCCGCACCTCAGTTGTACAAGGCTTACCCAGGCAAGCGGAGCTCTGTCTGGGTGGACGCTTATCTCCCTAGCTGCTCGTGGGAACACCATGAAACGAACACGAAACGTTGGCGGACGTACAACCGCCGTCTCTAAGCGTGGTCGAGGCGATTACAACGCTGCAAGCTATGATCCCCAAACGTTTCCTTCCTTGTCAACACCATGGGAGGAACGTCGGGCGAAAATTCAGGGTGAGTCTTATGCCCCGAAATATCTGGTCTGCACTAGAAATGATGGGGAATCTTTTATGACGACGAAGCCGATGTTCTTCGTCGAACATCTAGAGGATAAGTATGGAGAGGTGGAGGGATGTCAAAGATGAGATCTGGATCGGTTCTGTTAACGACGTCATCCCCAGCGCAGTCACGGGCTCTGCTAGCCTGCGTTTCTCCCCCCAGGGGGCCCACAGTTCTTTTGTGGGTACGTGTGTGGCGCGCACGGGGCCCTGAGCCGGAGCAGCCTTTCTTCTGCCCCAGGCTGCTTCACTGTCCCTCCCGGTTTATGCCTTCGCCCGGAGACGGGCATATTTCGTGAGCTACGGTGGTTCTTGTTGTGGTTTTTCTTCCTTCGTTCCTTCCTTTCTTACCCTTTGTTTTCTGTCTTTCTCTCCTTGTACTCTCCTAGCCTTCTTCTCCTCATTAGTCTCCGCTTCGGCGTTTGAGACACTTCTTCCTTCTCTCTCTTCATTTCCTATCCTCTTCTTCTTTTCCTCCCTGTGCGTGTCTGAAGGCCGACCCACGCATTATCGTGCGTAACAGGTGACGGGGTAACGCGTAATTCCCCGCCCCGGGTAGACAAGTAGGGCACGTACGTACCCCCTGGTAAAGGCCAGGCCCAGGGAGGGGTGATTACCCGAGCTGGTACCTTCCGAACGTGCCGATTGGTCCCTCCGTCAGTTCTCGGGAGGTGTGACCTGAGGTGTGAACAATCACCTAAGGCGGGTAAGCCCTCGGAGAGGGCCCCCACTAGGAAGGAGCGCGCCATCGGAGACGCCGGTAATCACGGGGGACACTTCCGCGATGACTTCCTTATCTTCTTTCGTGACGTTGACCCACAAACGTAAGTTAGACTCGCCTCAGCCTAAAAAGACTCTGCCTAATGTACCTAAATTTCTGGTTGTCTCTCGCACCGACGGAAAGGATTTCAATTCTGTCAATCCTTTCGTTATACAGAAAGGTGTAGATGCAATTGCTGGCCCTGTTAAAACCTGTTCACGTCAGCGCAATGGCACATTGTTGCTGGAAGTGGACAGTGCCTTCCAAGCCCAAAAACTGATACGTACTATGTTGTTGCACACGTTTCCAGTTAAGGTAGAAGCGCACCGCACACTCAACTCGTCACGGGGGGTAGTTTTTACGAGATCCCTTGACGGGTTGTCTGATGAAGACATCCAATCCTATATGTCCGACCAGGGTGTGACAGCTGTCCATAGGGTAATGAAAAAAGTCGATAACCAACTGACACCGACTCGTACTGTGTTTTTGACGTTCGACAGAGTTGACCTCCCGTCGAAGGTCAAAGCAGGGTATGAAGTCATCTCCGTCCGACCTTATGTACCTAACCCTACGCGCTGTTTTCAGTGCCACAGGTACAACCATACCCGTGAACATTGCCCAAATGCAGCAAAGTGTGTCACTTGTGGTAGGGACGCCCATGAGGGGGATTGCCCACCTCCGTCCCCTCACTGCCTAAATTGCAACGGTGACCATGCGGCTTCCTCTCGCGACTGCCCTGTATACAAGGATGAGAAGGTAATCCAGCAAATTCGGGTTACGGAGAAGGTATCAACTTCTGCCGCTCGAAAGTTGTTGGCGAGTCGAAAGCCCACTGTCCTCCCAGCGGGTACATACAGTAAGGTACTCACCTCAACTCGACCTACTAAGGATTCCAATACCCAGACTTGTGATTTCACTTTCGCTGACACAGTTGTGCGATCCGCCAGCCCGAAGATTGCCCGTTCCACGTCCCCGCTTCCTCCTGCTGCTTCTAAGGTACAGTCTTCGTCCACCTCTAGCAAACCGCGGGCACCTAAACAAGATGCCCGGACCTTGAAAAAGGAACCCGTCCGTGAGGATTTTCTGCGTTCTCAGGCTTCCCAACCGTCAACTGCCTCTTCCCGCCGTCACTCTTCCAGAAGAGCTGACAAGAAAAAGATTTCTTCTCCTTCCCCGCCGAGGCGTGACCCATCTGTCGCGCCGTCCAACAGTTGCCGGCCTCGGCCGTCTGCTGTTTCACCGGGACGCTCCGTTTGCCGGGCGCCCGGCCCTTTACCGGCGGTGGAAACTGCCCCTCCTGATCAACTCAGGGAGGTGGCAGGCGCGTCTGTCGAACCAATGGAACATGACCCTTTGCCCCCAGACAGCGATAGCAGTGCTCCCTCGAAATCCGGTCCTCAGCGGCCGTCGAGGTGACCCCGCTCGCTACTTGGTTTTTATCCTTATTTCTTCTCTCATTTTTATCATGGCGCTCCTTCAATGGAACATTCGCGGCATTCGTTCTAATCGGGAGGAGTTAAAACTACTCCTTCGATTGCACTGCCCGCTTCTAGTCTGCCTCCAGGAAACTAAGTTGCGTCCACGTGATCGTGCAGACTTTCCACACTACACTTCTGTGCGGTTCGACCTGCCACCCGTGGAAGGTGTCCCAGCCCATGGAGGGGTTCTGATGCTCCTTCGAGACGATGTCAATTTCCATCCCATTTCCTTGCACACTCACCTACAGGCAGTTGCCGTCCGCATCACTTTATCCACATTTACCTTCTCCCTCTGTAATATCTATTCGCCATCGTCATCTGCCCTTACTAGGGCGGATGTGCTACACCTTGTTGACCAGCTCCCTTCACCTTTCGTGGTGGTAGGCGACTTTAATGCCCACCACCCCCTATGGGGCTCTCCGGCACCTTGTCCGAGAGGCTCCCTTTTGGTGGACCTTCTCCACCATCTCGATCTTGTCTGCCTCAACACCGGTGCACCGACCTTCCTTTCTGACACAACACACACTTATTCCCATATAGACCTCGCAATATGCACTCCTCAGCTTGCCGGTCGGTTTGAGTGGTATGCACTTTCTGACACGTACTCGAGTGACCATTTCCCTTGTATCATCCACTTCCTACATCATTCCCCATCTCCACGTCCCACCAGTTGGAACATTTCTAAAGCCGACTGGGGGCTTTATTCTTCCATGGCTGTTTTTCACAATCAGCATTTTCCCAACTGTGACAGTCGGGTCGAATACCTCACAGAGGTTATTCTCACTGCTGCTGAACGTTCCAAACCTCGTACATCCTCTTCTCCACGTCGTGTCCAGGTCCCTTGGTGGACTGCAGCCTGCCGCGACGCGCTTCGAGCCCGACGCCGTGCCTTACGCACCTTCCGCCGCCACCCAACTTTGGAGAATTGCATCAATTACAAACGTATGAGAGCGCAGTGCCGTCGTATCATAAACGACAGCAAGAAAGCTTGCTGGACAGCTTTTACTAGTTCTTTTAACCGTTTTACTCCCTCCACGGTTGTCTGGGGTGGCCGACGCCGTTTGTCCGGCATCAAGGTCCACTCCCCGATTCCTGGCCTGACCGTGGAGAACGCGGTCCTCGTGGACCCAGCTGATGTTTCAAACGCATTGGGGCGCTTCTTTGCGGAGGTTTCGAGCTCTGCCCATTACCACCCTGCCTTTCTCCCTCGCAAACAGGTAGAGGAGGCACGGCCGCCTTCTTTCCGCTCTTTTAATCGTGAAAATTATAACGTCGCCTTCACCATGCAGGAGCTAGATCGTGCTCTCGCCCTGTCCCGGTCTTCTGCTCCCGGGCCCGATTCCACTCATATTGAGATGCTGAAGAACCTCTCTCCTGCGGGCAAGTGCTTTCTTCTTAGTACCTACAATCGAATATGGACTGAAGGTCATGTTCCCACAAGTTGGCGTGAAGCCATTTTTGTCCCCATCCCCAAACCAGGGAAGGACAAACACCTTCCTTCCAGTTATCGTCCCATTTCTCTGACGAGCTGCGTCTGTAAGGTGATGGAACGCATGGTTAACGCTCGGTTGGTCTGGCTCCTCGAATCTCGCCGCCTCCTGACTAATATCCAATGCGGTTTTCGTCGACACCGCTCTGCTGCTGACCACCTCGTTACGTTGTCAAACTTCATTATGAACAACTTTCTAAAGAAGCGTCAAACGGTAGCCGTGTTCTTCGACTTGGAGAAGGCATACGATACCTGTTGGAGAGCGGGCATTCTCCGCACATTGCACACATGGGGCCTTCGGGGCCGCCTTCCTCTTTTCATTCAAGCGTTTTTGGCGGATCGCAAGTTTCGGGTAAGGGTGGGCTCTGTTTTGTCAGATACCCTTTGCCAGGAGAATGGGGTACCACAGGGCTCCGTCTTGAGTGTGGCGCTCTTTGCCATTGCAATCAATCCGATCGTGGACTGTCTTTCAGCCGACGTCTCCGGATCTCTTTTTGTTGACGATCTCGCAATTTATTGTAGCGCCCAGCGGACGTGTCTCTTGGAGCGTTCTCTCCAACGCTGTCTTGACCGTCTATATTCCTGGAGCATCGCAAACGGCTTCAGATTCTCCACTGAGAAAACTGTGTGTATCAATTTTTGGAGATACAAGGAATTTCTTCCACCTTCTCTACGTCTCGGCCCTGTTGCTCTCCCTTTCGTGGAGACTACGAAATTCTTGGGACTCATGTTGGATCGGAAACTTTGCTGGTCCACACACGTGTCCTACCTGGCTGCCCGTTGTGCCCGATCCCTTAACGTTCTTCGTGTCCTCAGTGGCACGTCATGGGGAGCGGATCGTAACGTCCTGCTTCACCTTTACCAGGCCATTGTTCAGTCGAAGCTCGACTATGGAAGCCTTGTGTACTCTTCAGCACGGCCGTCGATTCTCCGCCGTCTGAACTCTATCCACCATCGTGGATTACGTCTGGCGACCGGTGCATTTTATACCAGCCCTGTTGAAAGTCTGTATGCCGAGGCTGCTGTATTACCCTTGACCACTCGACGTGACATACTCTTGTGTCGGTACGCATGCCGCCTACGGTCGATGCCCAACCATCCCTCTTACAGATTATTTTTTGACGACTCACTCGATCGCCAATATCAGTTGTCTGCGATTGCCTTGCTTCCACCGGGAGTTCGGTTTCGCCGCCTGCTACAACGGCTCGATTTTACCCTTCCTTCCACCCTTCGGTTGAGCGAAAGCCCATTGCCACCGTGGCATCAGGCCCAGGTTCACACACACCTCGAACTTAGTTCGCTCCCCAAGGAGAGCACTCCGGATTTGGTATTCCGCTCGAGGCTTGTCGAACTCTGTTCGCGGTTCGATAATGCCGTATTTATTTACACTGATGGTTCCAAGAGCACTGCCGGTGTCGGATCTGCCTTCGTCGTCGGGGACAACCGGTTCCAATACAAGCTCCCTGACCGGTGCTCGATCTTCACGGCTGAGCTTTTCGCCCTCCACCAGGCCGTTTTGTATACCTGCCGCCACCGCCAACCTTTCTATGCCATATGTTCTGACTCCCTTTCTGACCCTTTCTCGAACCATCCTCTCGTGTATCGGATCCAACGCTCCCTCCAGTTGCTGGCGGATGACAGCTGTCACGTTTCTTTCCTGTGGGTCCCTGGCCATGTGGGTGTGCCCGGGAATGAGGCCGCCGACACAGCAGCCAAGGCAGCAGCTCTTTTGCCTCGCATGGCTACCTTTTGCGTCCCATCGGACGATGTTCAACGGGCTCTTCGCCGGAGTATCGTGTCGCAATGGCACAGTATGTGGCTTTCACTGTACAACAATAAATTGCGAACCGTCAAACCGATCCCGACCGCTTGGAGGACATCCTCACGCCCCTCTCGGCGGGAGGAGGTCATCCTGGCTCGGTTGCGGATTGGTCATTGCCGTTTCAGCAACCGTCACTTGCTATCCGCCGAACCTGCACCGCTATGCTCCTGCGGTGAACTGCTGACAGTGCGACATGTTTTACTGACTTGTGTTAATTTTAATCATCTCCGTGTAGCCCTTCACTTTCCGTCTACTCTGGAGGAAATTTTAGCTGATGACACACGAGCAGCTGCTCGGGTTTTGCGTTTTATGAACTTGGCCAACCTATCCAAGGATATTTAACCCTTTTAATTGTCTTTTATCTTTCGTTTTAGCCTCTTGTTGATGTTCTGACAGTCACCATTTTTTTGAGATCATAGCGACTCAATGTTCTTGGCTGGGCGCTAATGACCATAGAAGTTGTGCGCCCAAAAACCACAAAAAAAAAAAAAAAAAAAAAAGTTTCCGTTTCTATTACGCCACACAAGACCTTAAACATGGTCCAGGGTATCATTTTTCACAGGGATCTGCTGCTGCAATCCGATGACGAATTGAGAGCTAATTTGGAGCGGCGTGGTGTGCATTTGATCCGCCGTATCTATAGGGGTCCGAGGGACAAGAGGGTTGCCACCGGTGCCTTCATCTTGGCTTTCGAGGGCGATTCATTGCCTGAGAAGGTCAAGGTGATGGTCTACCGGGTCGACGTAAAGCCCTACGTTCCTCCCCCTATGCGCTGCTTCAAGTGCTGGAGGTTTGGGCACATGTCCTCCCGATGTGATGCCAACCCAACATGTCGGGAGTGCGGGCGTGCATCCCACCCGGACGCCCCCTGTACCCCACCTCCAGTTTGCGTCAATTGCAACCAGCAGCATCCTCCGTGTTCTCCCAACTGCTCTGTGCTCCACAAGGAGCGTAAGATCATGGAGTACAAGACCCTGGACCGGCTGACATACGCGGAGGCCAGACGTAAGTATGCAAAGCTCCATCCTGTGACCATGACCACCTCATACGCCTCTGTAGCTTCCCCATCTATCTCCAGACCACCTGTACCATCAATGCCAGCGGGCCCCCAGGCCCGAACCACTGCACCTGCCCCCTTGGCAGTTGGGGGCGCCACTCCTTCGGTTGCTCCCACACTCTTCACGTTGGGAACAACAGATAAACTATCTCAGGGGACATCGGTCCCCACTCCACAGCCGGAGAAAAAACAACCTTCTCCGGCTCCTCTCGACCGGAAGGGGTCCCATGGGACACTCCCTTCCGAGGCTTCTCCTCGTGGGAAGGTGGATCCCAGCAAATGGCTGAAGGATCCCCCGGCGGCTGATCGAAGGGCCTCCTGCTCTTCGTCAGCTCCTGCCGCCCCGTCTGAGAAGCCCCTACGGCCCTCAACACCCAAGGGCCAGCGAGAGGGTAGAAGAAAAGAAAAGAAGAAAAGGATTCTTTGGTGGCCTCCAAGCCACCCACACCCACATCCTCTGCTTCAGAGGATGAAGTCGAGATCCTCGCCTCCGCTGAGGATCTCGCACTTCTTGATTCGCCTGACCATAGGAGCTCTGCACAACCAGGTTCATCTGAGTCTATGGTCTTAGATTCTGTTGAGCCTGATCATAAAGCAGCAGATGTTCCTATGGAATGATCTTCTTTTCTTTTTCTTTTATGGCCTTAGAGCGTGGAGAACGACTTATTCTCCAGTGGAATTGCGGCGGCTTCTTTAATCACCTGGCCGAGCTGCGACAACTACTGTACCGCTACCCGGCAATTTGTATCGCCCTACAGGAGACATGGTTTCCAGCACAGCGCACCCCTGCCCTCCGTGGGTATCGGGGCTACTACCGCAACAGGACCCTTTACGACAGGGTGTCTGGCGGTGTGTGCCTATATATCCTGGACACTGTCCCAAGTGCCCCCGTGCCCCTCACAACCACTCTTGAGGCAGTGGCTGTCAGAATTCGGGTAACGCAAGAATTCACTGTCTGCAGCTTGTACCTTCCTCCGGATGAGGCCGTGTCTCTCAACACCCTTACTGCTCTGGTCTCGCAACTTCCCCCACCATTCCTCCTTTTGGGGGACTTCAACGCCCACAACCCTCTGTGGGGTGGACTCCAGACCACAGGCCGCGGTAGGGATGTTGAGACATTGTTGGCGCAACACGACCTTTGCCTCCTGAATACAGGCGCCCCCACGCATTTTAGCGTGGCACAGGGCACGTATTCAGCGATCGACCTCTCCATCTGCAGCCCCAGCCTTCGACCACACTTCGGTTGGCGTGTGCATGAGGACCTGTGTGGTAGCGACCACTTTCCCATCTGTGTGTCGCTCCCGCAGTACCAAGCTGCAGACAGCCTACCCCGTTGGTGTCTCTGTAGGGCTGTCTGGCCAGTTTATACTTCAACCGCTGTCATCACTGCACCACTGCCAGATGACATTGACAATGCAGTCCAGCAGGTGACTGATAATATTGTCAGGGCCGCTGAGGTAGCAGTTCCGCAAACCACCGGTTCCCCTAGGCATAGGTCCGTGCCTTGGTGGACACCGGAGATTGCTGAGGCCATCCGGGAACGTCGGCGAGCGCTCCAGCGCCATCGACGCCACCCATCCGTGGAGAATTTGGTGGCCTTTAAACGGCTCCGTGCGCGTGCTCGACGACTCGTACAGCAGAGTAAGCAGGATTCCTGGGAGCGGTATGTAGCCAGTATCGGCTCCCGCACCTCCCTGACTAAGGTATGGACGCAAGTCCGACGCGTCTTCGGATACCGCCCGCCGACAGGAATCCCGTCCCTCACCATCCAGGGTGTCCTCTGCACGTTCCCGACAGCTATCGCCGAGCACATGGCAGACCACTACGCACAATGCTCTGCGACTGCCATGTACAGTGCTGACTTCCGCTCCCTCAAAGAGCGGGCCGAGCGGAAACAGCTCTCTTTCCGCACTCGTCGTCGGGAAATATACAACGACCCGTTTACCGAGTGGGAGTTCCGAACTGCCCTTGCTGCGTGTCCTGATACAACTCCAGGACCTGATAGGATTCACGGCCAATTCCTCCGACACCTTTCACCAAAGTTTTTTGCCGCATTCTCGCCCTGTTCAACCATCTATGGGCAGAGGGCACTTTCCCGTCGCAGTGGCGGGAAAGCACTATCATCCCGGTGCTGAAACCTGGTGCAGATCCCCTGGTGGCTGACAATTACCGTCCGATCAGCCTCACCAACGTTCTTTGCAAGCTCTTCGAACGTATGGTGAGTCGGCGGCTTATGTGGATCCTTGAAGAGCGCGGACTCCTTGCTCCACAACAAGGGGGCTTTCGCCAGGGCCGTTCTACCATTGACAACCTCGTGTCATTGGAGTCGGCCATTCGCACTGCCTTCGCTAGGCGTGAACATTTAGTTGCTGTATTTTTCGACCTTCGAAAGGCGTATGACACCACCTGGCGCCACCATATTTCAACAACTCTTCATGACTGGGGCCTACGGGGTGCCCTTCCTATTTTTATCCATAATTTCCTCTCCCATCGCTCGTTCCGGGTGAGGGTTGGGGCGTCTTTTAGCTCCCCACGTATTCAAGAGAACGGTGTCACACAGGGCTCCGTCCTCAGCGTTCCATTGTTTTTAGTGGCGATAAATGGTCTTGCTGCGGCTGTGGGGTCATCGGTCAGTTGCTCCCTGTTCGCCGATGACTTCTGCTTGTATTTCAGCTCAGTTAGCATCGGCGTAGCTGAACGGCGGCTGCAGGGTGCCATCCGAAAGGCCCACTCATGGGCCTCTACTCACGGCTTTCAGTTCTCCGCCCGAAAAACCTGCGTGATGCACTTCTGTCGCCGTCGGGTAGTTCACCCTGACCCAGAGCTCTACCTGGGTGGTGAACTACTTCAGGTTGAGGAAACACATCGCTTCCTGGGCATGGACTTCGATGCCCAGCTGACATGGTTGCCACACCTACGTCAGCTGAGACAGAAGTGTTGGCGGCATTTAAATGTCCTACGGTGCCTCAGCCATACTAGTTGGGGAGCATCACGTTCCACCCTTCTTCAGCTCTACAAGTCTCTTATTCTGTCGCGGCTTGATTACGGAAGCCTGGTGTACGACTCAGCAGCTCCTTCTGCCTTGCGGGTCCTAGACCCCGTTCACCACACAGGCGTGCGGCTCGCAACAGGGGCTTTTCGCACCAGTCCCGTAACGAGCCTTCTAGCTGAAGCTGGTGTTCCCCCTCTGCGATATCGCCGGCAATGGCTGTTGGTGAGCTACGTTGCCCGGGTTCATGCTTCACCCCGCCATCCGAACCACAGGCTTCTCTTCCCACTTTCTGCACTCCCTTCCCCACGACGTCGGCCCAGGTCGGGTCTCCCGATTGCGGGCCGCGTCCGTTCCCTTCTCTCCTCACTTGATTCCTTACCCCTTCCTCCACCTTACCATTACTCCGTCCGTAACCCCCCCTGGAAAATTCCTCGCCTGGAGCTTCGGCTGGACTTGTCCCGGGATTCAAAAGCATCGATTTCACCACTGCTTCTCCGTCGCCGGTTCTATGCACTGATTGATACGTTTCACAGAGCAAACATTGTGTACACGGACGGTTCTTTGGTCGATGGCCATGCTGGATATGCCTTTATCCATGGTGACCACATCGAACAGCGGTCATTGCCTTGTGGAAGCAGCATCTTCACCGCAGAACTGGTCGGTATTTTGAGAGCTCTTGAACACCTCAGAGCTCACCCCAGGGGGTCGTTCGTCATCTGTAGCGACTCCCTGAGTGGCTTACAGGCCCTCGACCAGTTTCTACCGAAAAACACAGTCGTGCGAGCCATTCAAGATGCTGTCTTTGCCCTTGGCGAGTCAGGCCGTTCTGTCACCTTTTTCTGGACTCCGGGCCACATAGGTATACCGGGCAATGAACGCGTCGATGAGCTGGCCAAGCAGGCCACTACTTCGCGGTCCCTGGATATTGGCCTCCCAGTTTCCGACCTCCAAACCCAGTTGACCCGCAAGGTCTTAAGGGTTTGGAATTCTGAATGGGCAGATTCGACTGAACCGAATAAGCTCCGTGCTATCAAGCCGTCTACCGCAGCATGGAAGACGTCCCTGAGGGCTTCTCGCAGGGAGTCGGTCGTCCTTTGCCGACTCCGTATAGGCCATACTTGGCTTACGCATGGTCATCTCCTGCGTCGCGAGAACCCTCCTCAGTGTCGATGTGGTGCGCCTTTGATGGTCGCCCACATCTTAATTGAATATCGCCATTTAGCCGCAACACGACGCTATTTTAATCTTCCTGACACTTTGCAGCTAGCATTAGCTGACAATACCTCCACGGTTGACTCTGTTTTAAATTTTATGCGTGAGTGTGGACTTTACAAGTCACTTTAAAGTTTGTCTTTGTCTGTCATATCTCTGTCCTCCGCCTGCTTAAGTCTGTTAGGTAGGCGGTTTTAACGTGTTCCAGAGTGGCTGGGTGTGTTCCTTATATCCTTGTGACCACCCAGCAAAAACACTCTTGTAATGTTTCAGCTGTTTTATCCCTTCTTCGTTTTTAATCGTATCCTTTCTTTCTATTAGTCTGTAAGTTTTAAACTTTGACTTGTTAGTGCATTCACTTCGGATCGCTTAACACAATGTTTTATCCCTTGGAATGGAAAAAGGGACTGATAACCGTCGTTGTTTAGTCCCTTCAAAAACCCAACAACAACAACAACAACAACGACATGTACTTCCCTAGCTGCTCGTGGGACCGACATGAGCACTTCCAATTTGTCCCTTGAACCTTCCAGTGGGATGGGTGTACCACTGGGGGGTACCAAAACCCAATCCAAAAAGAGGGCTAGGATATCCAGTCCTCCTGATTCGGGGAGTAAGAAAAAGTATTTTGGGATTAGTAACAGAACACAGGCTGTTGTACAGAATGTGTTTATTGTTGTGAAACGAAAGGACGGCTCGTTTGAGGGAGTGTCTCCCTTCTATATTCAAAAAGGCCTTGAGGGAATTGCTGGCAGTTTAAAATCAGTGAAACGTTTGTGGAATGGGACATTACTGATCGAAACATCGAGTTCCCAGCAGGCAACCAACCTGCAGCAGGCGAAATTCCTGGGTGAATATGCCATAGAGGCGGAGTTGCATAACACCTTGAACTACAGTAAAGGCGTAGTGACCTGTGGAGATATAGTAAACATCCCTTTGGAAGAATTGAAATCTGAGTGGGCACAGGAGGGTATTTTGGATGTGCAAAATATTATGAAAAGGGTGGATGGTGAGTTGGTGAAATCGGACTCATTCATCCTTACCTTCAATAATCCCCAACTTCCAGATAATGTCAAAGCAGGTTTTCTTCGTTTGAAAGTTCGACCTTACGTCCCCAACCCAATGCGCTGCTTCAAATGCCAGCGCTTTGGGCATACCACCCTGATGTGCAAAGGTGAGGCCACCTGTGGCAAATGTGGCAAGGTGGCACATGACGGAGCAGAGTGTACACCACCTGCCACGTGTGTCAACTGCTCTGGGGATCAACCTGTCTGGAGTCGTAATTGTAAAGTCTTCCTTGAGGAAAAAAAGGTGCAGGAAATAAAGACCACGAAGCGCATCTCGTATGCTGAGGCCAAGAAAATCTTCCAGGCCATGCAACCACCAGCTTTTGCCGCTTCTTTCGCTTCTGTTGTCCAGAAGCCGATTGTCAAGTGTGATGCTGTTACGCAAACTGAGTCTGTCTGTGTTGGTACTAGCACCTGCACTTGCCAGTGCACCTGCCAGGCGGCTGCTGCAGTCGTAGACGATTCCAGTCCGGTTGGTCCCCAAACATTGGAAAAAGGTACTGATCCGCCTCCTGTGGAGATGATGGCCCCCCAGTAGTAGAGGTTGTGCAGAAATCCACCACAGCCACTACCTCTGCAACAGGCTCCCATCCGAAACCACCTAAGGCTAAAAAAGCAGTTGAAAAGTATCTGTCACAGGATAAAGTAGAAGTTACTTTGTTTGAGCCTGTCCATGTACGTGTAACAGATGCTCCATCTGACTCTCTGTCCGAGCCAATGGACCTTGATGTGCGTTTGGGGCAGCCAAACCGCCCCAAGTCGGACCCTCTACCCCATAGCGTCTCGCCGCCTCGGCGGAGAGAGAAAGTGAGGGTGAAACCTCCGTAAGCGATGGCTCCCATACTACAATGGAATATGCAGGGCTTTAGGACCCATGTGGAGGAACTTCGTCTCTTATCTCAGGGTCGACCTCTGTGTATGAGTCTCCAGGAGACAAATTTTAAGCCTTCAGACTCCCCTGAGATACGTGGTTACACGCTATGTAGGAAGGATGACGTAAGTGGGGCGAGAGCTAGGGGTGGAGTGGCTATTTTTGTTTGTACAGCCTACCACTCCGAGCCCCTCTCCCTCACCACAAGCCTCCAAGCAGTCGCAGTATCTGTATATGTGCGTCATCGACTGACTGTTTGCTCCCTCTATCTGCCCCCTCATGATACGCTTAATGAAGAGGACCTCAAGGACCTTCTTACTCAACTTCCCCAGCCTTTTCTTCTGTGTGGAGACTTTAATGCACATAATGTGCTTTGGGGCTCTGTCACTACTTGCCCCAGGGGTAGGGCCATTGAGCGGCTCCTCTTGTCGTCGAACGCACATTTACTTAACACCGGTCAACCAACACACCTTTGTACTGCGACAGGGTCATTATCTGCCATAGACCTCACTCTTTGCTCTCCGTCCCTTGCCCACACTATACAATGGGACGTGGTCGATGATCTCCATTGCAGCGATCACTTTCCAATCTCTATTTCCCAACCGTATGGAATCGAACCTGAAAGACCCCGCCACGATGGATACTCAGTAGAGCGGATTGGGCACTTTACAGCCAACTTGCCCGCTTTGAACATCGTGACAATGTCACAGAATGGGTGCACCATATTACTGCCGTGATGCACTCCGCCGCTGATGCATCCATTCCACAGTCTTCGGGACGTTGAAAACGGCAGCCAGTCCCTTGGTGGAATGACGAATGCCGATCTGCCCTCAGGACCAGGCGGGCGGCTCTGCGTCGGTTCAAGTGTCGTCCGACTTCAGAGAACCTCGCTGCTTTCGGAGTTGCAAGGGCCAAGTGTCGTCAGGTTATTAGAGAGAGCAAACGGAGGTCATGGCAGCAGTTCCTGAGTTCCATTAACCGTTCTACAACCAGCACGAAAGTATGGGAGACCATCAGGAGGATTTCTGGAAGAGGAGGAAGGTGCCCCATAGCTGCTGTGATGTGTAACGGAACTTTACAAACACGACCAGCAGACATTGCCCAAGCCATGGCTACTTATTTCGCTTCCGTTACTGCCACTGCTAGTCAGGATCCAGAATTCCGGCGCCGCAGAGCGGCTGCTGAGAGGGGCCCCACGGACTTCAGGTCCGCGATTACGGAGGAGTACAACCGCCCCTTCTCCCTGTGGGAATTAGATTCTGCATTGTGTGTAGCCCGAGACACTTCACCTGGTCACGATGGGATCCACTATGCTATGTTACGGCACCTTACAGATCGCAACAAAGTTATCCTCCTTAACCTTTTTAATGCCATTTGGATGTCAGGACACTTTCCCGACTTGTGGAGAGAGGCTCTTTTAATTCCCCTTTTAAAACCCGGTAAAGATTCCACATGCCCCAGCAGTTACCGTAGTGTTGCCCTCACTAGCTGCATTGGAAAGACCTTGGAGCGGATGGTCAACCGCCGCCTTGTCTGGATGTTGGAATCCAGGCAGCTACTTAGTCGCTTCCAGTGTGGGTTCAGGCGATATCGTTCCACCTTCGATAACCTGGCCTCTCTGGAGGCGGCAATACAACAGGCTTTCCTGCGCCGTCATCACCTTCTGGGTGTATTTTTTGATATCGAGAAGGCCTACGACACTACTTGGAGGCATCTTATACTTAGGCAGCTTCACGAATGGGGATTTCGCGGTTGCCTTCCAATTTTTATCCGGTCATTCCTTTCTCCACGTTTTTTTAGATACCGAGTCGGTGGCGTGTTCTCTGACCGCTTTGAGCAGGAAAACGGTGTCCCTCAGGGTAGTGTTTTAAGTGTGACGTTGTTTGCTATAGCCATTAACAGTATTACGTGTGTTGTGAAAAGTCCTGTCCAGTGTTCACTATTTGTTGATGACTTCTCTGTCTTCTGTTCTTCTTCCAGTCTTGCAACGACAACTCGTCAGTTGCAGCTCACTCTCCGGCGGCTCAACGAATGGGCACAGAAGACCGGTTTCAAATTTTCAACAGAGAAGTCGGTGTGTGTTTGTTTTAACCGTTCTCGTTCTATTTTTAACTTACCTGAACTGCGGATGAGGGACACCGTTCTAAATTTTAAGGACACTGTGCGTTTTCTGGGTGTGACTTTTGACTCTAAACTTACCTGGTTGCCACATCTTAAAGATTTGAAGAGACGGTGCCTGAAGGCACTAAGTATTTTAAAGTGTCTTAGCCACACTTCATGGGGAGCCGACAGAACTTGTCTGCTACGATTTTATAGAGCATTTGTGCGTTCTCGCCTAGACTACGGGTGCACCGTGTATGGGTCAGCAAGACCCTCTTATTTAAAGATGCTGGACGTGGTGCATCATGAGGGGATTCGGCTCGCAACTGGAGCATTCCGCACGAGTCCCATACCAAGTATCTGCGCCGAGGCTGGTGAGCCCCCACTTCACATGCGGCGGGAGTTTCTCGTGGCACGCCAGGCATATACGACTTTGTCCTCGCCAAATACACCAGCCCATCCGGTCGTTGCCCACCCTCCTGCGGAACGGCTGTTTCGTAACAGGCCTTTTGGGATACGTTCTCAAGATTGTCTTTTAGATATGGATGTGTCTGGTTTTAATGTTTTACAGCGAGGTTGGAGTAAACGTCCACCGTGGCTCCTCCAGCGGCCGAGACTACTTTTAGAGTTGACACATTTTCAGAAGCATTCTACTTCCGATTTTATATTTCAATCTCTGTTCTCTCACATTTTAGATCAGCATCGTGATTTTACCGTGGTGTACACGGATGGGTCCAAACAGGGGGACTCGATAGGCTGTTCCATAGTGTTCCCCAACACCACCATCAGGATTCGCCTCCCTCCTGCATACTCAGTTTTTTCAGCAGAACTCCATGCGATCCTGCGGGCGCTGGAACAAATGCAGCGGGTTCGTGGCATGAAGTTTCTCCTGTGCTCTGATTCTCTCAGTGCGCTGCAATCAATACGAAGTTTGTATCCAGCTGAGAAGATAGTGCAGCTCATTCATGACAGACTGTCCACTCTCCAGCAGCGGGGGAAGCAAGTGACATTCTGTTGGGTGCCAGGACATGTCGGTATTAGTGGTAACGAAATGGCTGATCGGGCTGCCAAGGAGGCTTGCGACAGTTCTGGTATTACTCATTGTGCCGTTCCCCTGCCTAACATCCTCTCTGTGGTGCGCCGGAAGTCCCTTCGTTTGTGGGAGGAGACGTGGCAGGCAGTGACGAACAATAAACTGCGGTTGATTAAGCCCACTGTCCGACCGTGGCGAACATCCTGTCATTCATTGAGGCAGCATGAGGTGGCCTTGACACGTCTCCGAATCGGGCATTGTCCTTTGACACATGGCTATTTACTCCGTCAGGAGGACCCTCCGATTTGCGATGCTTGTGGTGTGCAAGTCACTGTACGCCACATTTTACTGGAATGTATTTCCTACCGTGCTGCTAGGGCAGCGGTGGCTCTTTGTGGTCCCCTGCCCTCTGTTTTAGCTGATGACAAGGCGAGTGTGACGAAAGTATTCAATTTCTGTGAACTTTCCAGACTCTGGCCTAAGCTTTTAGGCTGGAGGTTTTAGGACATTAACGAATGGTTAGCCCACCACTCCTCTGGCTTGGCATTTTGAGTACGTCTGTAAACCTTAGACGCTCACCAACTGTTCCTACCTTGCCATGTTTGGTTGGGTCTTTGCTTCGTTCCCCTTATCGTTTGGCTACTTTCTCTTCTGTTCCCTATTTGTCTTCATTTCATTTTAATCAGGTCACACGTATCACCTAATTATCTTGTACGGGCGCTAAAGACCTAGTTGTCGTGCGCCCATAACATCATATCCATCCATCCATCCATCCATCCCAGCACAGTCACGGGCTTTGCTCGCCTGTGACAAGCTGGGTGATGTTCCCGTTACTATCACCCCACACAAAAGCCTGAACATGGTACAGGGTTTGATTTTTCATAGGGATCTCCTTTTGCAGTCAGATGACGAACTCCGCAAGAACTTGGAACGGCGAGGTGTCCAATTTATACAGCGAGTCCATAGGGGACCGAAGGACAACAGGGTCGCCACTGGTGCATTCATCTTGGCCTTCGAGGGCGACTCATTGCCTGAGAAGGTCAAGGTGATGATATACCCGTGTGACGTAAAGCCCTACGTTCCTCCCCCTATGCGCTGTTTTAAATGCTGGAGGTTTGGGCACATGTCCTCCAGGTGTACCGCCAACTCCACCTGTCGGGACTGTGGTCATCCATTGCACCCGGACCTCCCTTGCACACCACCTCCCATTTGTGTTAACTGTGGACAGCAGCACCCACCTTGCTCGCCTACGTGCTCTGTACTGCACAAAGAAAGGAAGATCATGCAATACAAAACCATGGATCGGCTGTCTTATTCCGAGGCCAAGAGGAAATATGAGAAACTCCACCCGGTCAGCATCAAAACATCCTATGCAGCAGCCACGAAACCTTTTCCCCAGACTAGTTTACCGCCAGTTCCGTCTGTCACAGTGGGCCCTCGAGCCCAACCGTCACCATCTGCCCCCTTGGTGGTAGGGGCCACATCTCACACTGTTGCTTCCAAAGCCCCCTGCCTTGGAAGCAAAAATCCCCCAACCAATGGGGACATCAGTCCCCACATGTGAGCCAGAGTCACAACAGCCTGCTCTGGCTCCTCGCGCTAGGAAGGGGTCGCTTGGATCCCTTCCCTCTAAGGTTTCTCCCGCTGAATCAGCGGATGCCAGTGGATGGCAGAAAGTACTGCCAGCTGGTCGCAGGGCTGCACGCCGCTCCTCAGTCCTGGGGACTGAGCTGGCAGCGCCCTCCCAGCATGAGAAACCTAAAGAGAAGCGCGAAACGAAGAAGAAGAAGAAGAAGAAGAAGAAACACAAGAAACCACCTAAGGAGAAGGATACCCTGGTGGCAACCTTGCCACCACCCCCGTCCACCTCTTCTGAGGACGAGATAGAGATTCTCGCGTCCCCCAAAAACTTGGAAATTGCCGAGTCTGCGGAAGCCATGGACGTTGAGGCTCTGCCTCAGAAATCGGCGACGGCAGAAGATACTGCGACCCCTACTGCGCCGCCAAATTCAGCATGCCCCAGCGACCAGGAGGCTCTCTGATCCTCCAGTGGAACTGTGGCGGCTTTTTCCGCCATCTGCCAGAGTTACAGCATTTGTTGTGCCGCTTCCCAGCTTTTTGTGTCGCCCTGCAGGAAACCTGGTTTCCTGCTAATAGGACCCCAGCCCTTCGTGGGTATCGGGGCTATTACAAAAATCGTCTTGTATATGACAGGGTCTCTGGAGGTGTCTGTATCTACGTCCTTGCCACTGTCCCTAGTGCCGCTGTGCCTCTACACACGACTCTTGAGGCGGTGGCTGTTCGAATCCGGGCTATGCAGGAACTGACGGTCTGTTCGCTTTACCTTCCTCCAGATGAGACGATTTCATTTACTGACCTTGCTACCCTGGTGGCACAACTTCCCCCACCATTTCTGATTCTGGGAGACTTCAATGCTCACCATCCCTTGTGGGGTGGAGCGCAGACAACAGGCCGTGGTAGGGACATAGAGACGCTCTTATCACAGCAAGACGTCTGCCTGCTAAACACTGGTGCACCCACGCATTTTTGCGTGGCTCGAGGCACGTATTCCACGATTGATCTCTCTGTTTGTTCCCCGAGCCTGCTCCCGCACTTCCAGTGGGGGGTCCATGATGACCTTTGCAACAGCGACCATTTTCCTGTTCTCTTGATGCTCCTTGATTTTTACCCTGCGGGCTGCCCATCTCGATGGTCTCTCAGTCGAGCTGATTGGAACCACTTCACCTCAGCTGCTACAGTTCCCATTCCACTGCCAGCCGACTTGGACATTGCGATTCACCAGGTCACCAGTTCGATAGTTTCCGCTGCTGAGGCTACCATTCCTACCACGTCTGGCTCCCCACGGCGTAAGTCTGTGCCCTGGTGGACGCCGGAAATCGCTGAGGCCATTCGGGATCGTCGTCGGGCGCTCCAGCGGCATCGTCGACACCCCACCTTAGAAAACCTAATAGCTTTTAAACGGCTCCGGGCCTGGGCTCGACAGCTCATCCAGCAGGGTAAACGGGACTGTTGGGAGACGTATGTCGCCAGCATCGGCCGTCGCACCTCAGCATCTCGGGTGTGGTCCCAGGTTAGGCGCCTATTTGGGTACCGTCCACCGGCAGAGATTTCCAGCCTACGCATCCAGGGTACCCTATGCACCGACCCGACCTCTATCGCAGAACACATGGCCGAGCATTATGCTCGCGCCTCTGCAACATGCGAATACGGTGCGGACGTCCGTGCTCTGAAGGAGCGTGTTGAACAGAGACGGCTGTCCTTTCACACGCGTCGAGCCGAATCGTACAACTCCGCTTTCAGTGCATGGGAATTCGAAACTGCCCTTGCCGCTTGCCCCGATACCTCTCCAGGACCGGACAGAATCCACAGCCAGTTCATTCGGCACCTTTCCGTGGAGTTTCAGCACCTGCTTCTCGCCCTGTTTAACCGTTTATGGGTGGAGGGGGTTTTCCCGTCACAATGGCGAGAAAGCATCATTATTCGAGTGATCAAACCTGGTGCTGACCCACAGGTGGCTGATAGTTACCGCCCAATCAGCCTCACCAACGTTATGTGCAAGCTATTTGAACGTATGGTGATCCGACGGCTTATGTGGATACTTGAACATCAGGGTCTGTTGTCCCCACGTCAAGGAGGTTTCCGGCAAGGCCGCTCCACCATTGACAACTTAGTGGCCCTGGAGTCTGCCGTTCGTACGGCATTTAGCAGGCGTGAGCATCTTGTTGCCGTCTTTTTCGACCTCAGAAAGGCGTACGATACCACTTGGCGCCACCACATTCTGGCTACACTGCACGCTTGGGGCTTGAGAGGTCCGCTCCCACTTTTTATTCAAAACTTTCTTTCTTTCCGATCTTTTCGGGTACGGGTTGGTACTTCCCTCAGCTCCTCTCACATCCAGGAGAACGGTGTCCCACAGGGCTCCGTCCTTAGTGTACCCCTATTTTTAATTGCCATCAATGGACTTGCTGAGGCAGTGGGGTCATCGGTTTCTTCCTCCTTGTTCGCCGATGACTTCTGCTTATACTTCAGCTCAGCTAGCATTGGGGTAGCTGAAAGGCGTCTACAGGGAGCCATTCGAAAGGCGCAGTCGTGGGCCTCAACCCATGGATTCCAGTTTTCTCCATCTAAAACCCGGGTTATGCACTTCTGCCGTCATCGCGCTGTCCATTTGGACCCAGAGTTATATTTATATGATGAACTTCTTCGTGTCGAAGAGACTCACCGATTTCTTGGCATGCTCTTCGACAGCCGGCTCACTTGGGTGCCCCATCTTCGCCAGCTTAAGCAGAAGTGCGTGCGGTACCTTAACATTCTACGCTGCCTCAGCTACACTAGTTGGGGAGCCGCTCGTACAAGTCTTATGCAGCTCTACAGGGCGCTGATTCAATCGCGCTTAGATTACGGGAGCGTTGTGTATGGTTCAGCAGCCCCATCTGCATTGCAGGCCTTGGACCCAGTACTCCACAGTGGCATCCGTTTAGCAACGGGGGGCCTTCCGTACCAGTCCTGTGACAAGCCTTCTTGCTGAGGCTGGGGTTCCCCCCCCTGCGATTCAGAAGGCAACAGCTAATGGCTTCTTATGTTGCCCATATTCATGCCGTTCCTCACCACCCAAATCGCAGGCTCCTCTTCCCAGCTGACGCACTCTCTTCCCCGCGACGACGTCCACGGACGGGTCTCCCGATTGCGGTTCGTGTTCGTTCCCTTCTTTCTTCTCTAGAGTCCCTTCCTATTCCTCTCACCTTCCAGTACCGTCCCGGTACTCCTCCTTGGGTCGTTCCTCGCCTCCAGCTTCGGTTGGACTTGTCCCGAGACTCCAAAGCCTCCGTTGCACCAACGACTCTGCGTCAACAGTTCCAGGCCCTTCTACATTCCTACCATGGTGCTGAATTTATATGCACCGATGGCTCCCTAGTCGATGGCCATTTTGGGTATGCCTATACCCACGGCCGGTATGTAGAACAACATTCATTGCCCTGTGGGAGTAGTGTGTTTACGGCGGAACTTGTCGCCATTTGGCGGGCCCTTGAACACCTCAGAGCCTGCCCTGGGGAGTCTGTGGTTATCTGTACTGACTCCCTGAGTGGTCTGCAAGCCCTTAACAATTGTTTTCCAAAACATCCATTGGTACGGTCCATTCAGGAAGCTGTATACAGACAATGTACATCTGGTCGCACTGTGGTCTTCCTTTGGACTCTGGGACACATTGGAATAAAAGGAAATGAACGTGTTGACCAACTGGCGAAGGAGGCCACTACCTCAAGTATCCTGGAAATCGGTCTCCAGGAGAGGGATCTCCGGGCGTTGCTCAATCGGAAGGTTTTAAGCCTTTGGAATACTGAGTGAGCTGAATCGAACGCACCGAATAAGCTCCGTGCTGTTAAGCCTACTACGGCAATGTGGAGGTCCTCCCTGCGAGCCTCTCATAGGGAGTCCGTTGTACTCTGCCGACTACGCATTGGTCATACGTGGTTAACACACGGCCACCTATTGCGTCGAGAGGGCCCACCAGTTTGCAGTTGTGGCGCCCAGCTGACTGTGGTCCACATACTGTTGCATTGTCCGTTTTTAGCCACTTTGCGGCAGTCTTTTAGCCTACCAGATTCGCTGCCATCAGTTTTAGGTGACAATGCCGCCTTGGCTACTACTGTTTTAAATTTTATTCGCACATCTGGTTTCTACCCTTCCATTTAATGGAAGGCGCTTCTGAGTGATTGACAGACCCTCATTTTTACACTGATTTTTAAGTTACTTGATAGCCTCTACCTTTTCGGTTGAGTTGGTTTTTTAGTGTGTACAGCATGGCTCGCTCATCCGTTATTATCTTAGTGATCAGCCGGCCATAGCATTCTGCTGTGAAATTGTATTTTTATCCCTTTTGTGCACTCCTCTGTGTATAAGTGTAGTGTTTGTCTTTATTTTACATTCAAGGAATTCTCAAATCCTTGTTCTCTGTGTTTTCGTTCTCTCCCATGTTTCATCACTGCCTGGAACAGGGGACTGATGACCTCATAGTTTGGTCGCCTATAAACAACAACAACAACAACAACAACAACAACAACAACATCTTGAGACTCGGGCATTATTGGCTCCATGCCAGGGCGGTTTTCGCCAGGGTCGATCTACCACCGATAATCTGGTGTACCTCGAGTCTGCAATCGGCACAGCCTTTTCCCGGCGCCAACACCTTGTTGCCGTCTTCTTCGATATGCACAAAGCATACGATACAACCTGGCGACGACACATCCTCAACACTTTATATGACTGGGGCCTCCGGGGCTCGCTACCGATTTTTATTCAGAATTTTTTAGCCGTCCGTACCTTTCGTGTTCAAATTGGTGCTTCTCTGAGCTCCTCTCATATCCAGGAAAATGGGGTTCCTCAGGGTTCCGTTTTAAGCGTTCCATTATTTTTAATCGCCATCAACGGTTTATCCACAGCGGTTGGGTCGTCGGTGTCCCCCTCTCTTTATGCTGACGACTTTTGTCTCTCTTTTAGTTCCTGCAGCACCCAAGTTGCTGAGCGGAGGTTGCAAGGTGCTATTCGGAAGGCGCAGACCTGGGCGCTTACCCACGGCTTTCAGTTTTCTGCCTCCAAGACCAGAGTGATGCACATCTGTCGGCGTCGGACCGTCCACCCGCACCCTGAATTTTATCTTAATGACGAACTACTTACCGTAGTGGAAACTCACCGTTATTTAGGACTGGTCTTTGACGCCCGGCTGACGTGGCTCCCCCACATTCGTCAGCTGAAACGGAAGTGCTGGCGCCATCTCAACCTTCTCAGACACTTGGGTCATACGACCTGGGGTGCAGACCGCTCCACACTGTTGCGGCTTTACACGGCGCTGGTGCAGTCCCGTCTCGATTTTGGGTGCATTGCCTATGGGTCTGCAGCATCTTCGGCACTGCACCTACTGGACCCCATTCACAACTGTGGGGTTCACATCGCGACGGGTGCCTTCCGCACCAGCCCAGTGAACAGCTTACTAGTAGAGGCTGGGGTTCCACCCTTGGCGATCCGCCGCCAGCACCTACTTGCGGCTTACGCAGCCCATGTACATTGCTCCCCAGGCCACCCAAACCATCGTCTCCTCTTTCCTGATGTGGTAGTCCGTCCCCATCAGCGACGCCCCAGATCAGGTCATACGATTGCCTATCGGGTTCAGTCCCTCCTGCAGGAGCTTGAGTCTTCTCCCCTTCCAACTTCCTATCGGGTCCGTGCCCGTACACCTCCGTGGTGTTTGCCAAGGCCGTCTACTCGGCTGGACTTGGCCCAGGGGCCCAAAGACTCAGTTCCACTGGAGGCGCTCCGCCGTCAGTTCTCTGCAGTCATAGCGGAGTTCTGTGGTTATGACCTGATCTACACAGATGGTTCAATGGTTGATGGCTGTGTGGGATATGCCTATACTCATGGTGACCATGTGGAACAGCAATCTCTGCCGAATGGCTGCAGTGTTTACACTGCAGAGCTGGTGGCCATTCACAGAGCTCTCATGCATATCCAGTCCTGCTCAGGCGAGTCTTTTGTTGTTTGCAGCGACTCTCTGAGCAGCCTCCGAGCTCTGGAGCACTGTTACCCGTGGTCTCCTCTGGTGTTGGCCATACAGGAGACGCTTTGTGTCATTGGAGAGTCCGGGCGATCAGTGGTGTTCGTCTGGTCTCCAGGTCATGTCGGCATCCCGGGCAATGAACGTGTTGACAGACTTGCCAGGCAGGCAGTCAGTGCGTCCATTTTGGACATTGGCCTCCTGGCGTCTGATCTCCGTTCGTTGTTGCGCCACCGCGTACATCAGCGTTGGGATGCAGAGTGGCATAGCCTGGGCACACCCAACAAGCTTCGGGTAGTCAAGGAGACCACCACCGCATGGCGTTCTTCCGTGCTGGCCTCTCGCCGGGACTCCGTGGTGCTGTGTAGACTCCGTATTGGGCATTCGTGGCTCACCCACGGACATCTCCTTCGTGGTGAGGCCCCACCCCAATGTCGGTGTGGCTCCCACTTAACAATAGTCCACATCCTAGTGGACTGCCCGTTTTTAGCCGCCTTGCGGCGTCGTTTTAACATTCCTGGCGTTTTATCAGATGTTTTACGTGACGATGCTTCAGCAGCAAATTCAGTTTTAAGTTTTATTCGAGCAGGAGGTTTTTATCAGTCTCTATGACTGGTCTTTCCCTTGTACTGCCGAGTGGTTAACTTTTCCTTTTTTATTCCTATGGTCGGTCAACCACTGCCTTCGGCCTCTTTGTAGTAAGGTGTCTTTGGGTGTTCGTCCACTTTTCTTTTAGTTTCTTCCCCGTTTTGTTGATGTTTTATAGACCCAGTGGGATTCCCATCCCACTTCGCAAACCTAATCTCTGGGCGCATTTATTTACCGTCCGCGCTTTTATTTTTGACATTTTGTGATGGAATGGGGGACTGATGAACATTGTAGTTTTGTCCCCCTTAAACTTCTACATAACAACAACAACAACTTCTTTCGTGACGTTGACCCAGAAACGTAAGTTAGATTCGCCTCAGCAAAAAAAGACTCTGCCTAATGTACCTAAATTGCTTGTTGTCTCTCGCACCGACGGAAAGGATTTCAATTCTGTCAATCCTTTCGTTATACAGAAAGGTGTAGATGCAATTGCTTGGCCCTGTTAAAACCTGTTCACGTCAGCGCAATGGCACATTGTTGCTGCAAGTGGAAAGTGCCTTCCAAGCTAAGAAATTACTCCGGACTACACTGTTACACACGTTTCCAGTTAATGTAGAAGCGCACCGCACACTCAACTCGTCACGGGGGGTAGTTTTTACGAGATCCCTTGACGGGTTGTCTGATGAAGACATCCAATCGTATATGTCCGACCAGGGTGTGACAGCCGTCCATAGGGTCATGAAAAAGGTCGATAACCAACTGACACCGATTCGTACTGTGTTTTTGACGTTCGACAGAGTTGACCTCCCGTCGAAGGTCAAAGCAGGGTATGAAGTCATCTCCGTCCGCCCTTACGTACCTAACCCAACGCGCTGTTTTCAGTGCCACAGGTACAACCATACCCGTGAACATTGCCCAAATGCAGCAAAGTGTGTCACTTGTGGTAGGGACGCCCATGAGGGGGATTGCCCACCTCCGTCCCCTCACTGCCTAAACTGCAACGGTGACCATGCGGCTTCCTCTCGCGACTGCCCTGTATACAAGGATGAGAAGGTAATCCAGCAAATTCGGGTTACAGAGAAGGTATCGACATCTGCCGCTCGAAAGTTGTTGGCGAGTCGAAAGCCCACTGTCCTCCCAGCGGGTACATACAGTAAGGTCCTCACCTCAACTCGACCTACCAAACATTCCAGTACCCAGACTTGTGACTTCACTTTCGCTGACACAGTTGTGCGATCCGCCCGCCCGAATATTGCCCGTTCCACGTCCCCGCTTCCTCCTGCTGCTTCTAAGGTGCAGTCTTCAACCTCTAGTAAACCGCGGGCACCTAAACAAGATGCCCGGACCTTGAAAAAGGAACCCGTCCGTGAGGATTTTCTGCGTTCTCAGACTTCCTAACCGTCAACTGCCTCTTCCCGCCGTCACTCTTCGAGAAGAGCCGACAAGAAAAAGAGTTCTTCTCCTTCCCCGCCGAGGCGTGACCCATCCGTCACAGTTGCCGGCCTCGGCCGTCTTCTGTTTCACCGGGTCGCTCCGTCTGTCGGGCACCCGGCCCTCTACCGGCGGGGGAAACTGCCCCTCCTGATCAACTCAGGGAGGTGGCAGGCGCGTCGGTCGAACCTATGGACCACGACCCTTTGCCCCTGGACAGCGATAGCAGTGCTCCCTCGAAATCGGGTCCTCAGCGGCCGTCGAGGTGACCCCGCTTGCTAGTTGATTTTTATCCTTATTTCTTCTCTTTTTTATCATGGCGCTCCTTCAATGGAATATTCGCGGCATTCGTTCTAATCGGGAGGAGTTAAAACTACTCCTTCGATTGCACTGCCCGCTTCTAGTCTGCCTCCAAGAAACTAAGTTGCGTCCCCGTGATCGTGCAGACTTTACACACTACACCTCTGTGCGGTTCGACCTGCCACCCGTGGAAGGTATCCCAGCCCATGGAGGGGTTCTGATGCTTTTTCGAGACGCCATCCCATTTCCTTGCAGACTCACCTACAGGCAGTTGCCGTCCGCATCACTTTATCCACATTTACCTTCTCCCTCTGTAATATTTATTCGCCATCGTCATCTGCCCTTACTAGGGCAGATGTGCTACACCTTGTTGATCAGCTCCCTTCACCTTTCGTGTTGGTAGGCGACTTTAATGCCCACTACCCCCTATGGGGCTCTCCGGCACCTTGTCCGAGAGGCTCCCTTTTGGTGGACCTTCTCCAACACCTCGATCTTGTCTGCCTCAACACCGGTGCACCGACCTTCCTTTCAGACACAACACAAACTTATTCCCATATAGACCTTGCAATATGCACTCCTCAGCTTGCCGGTCGGTTTGAGTGGTATGCACTTTCTGACACGTACTCAAGTGACCATTTCCCTTGTATCATCCACTTCCTGCATCATTCCCCATCTCCTCGACCCACCAGTTGGAACATCTCCAAAGCCAACTGGGGGCTTTATTCTTTCATGGCTGTTTTTCACGATCAGAATTTTCCCAACTGTGACAGTCAGGTCGACTACCTCACAGAGGTTATTCTCACCGCTGCTGAACGCTCCATACCTCGTACATCCTCTTCTCCACGTCGTGTCCAGGTCCCCTTGTGGACTGCAGCCTGCCGCGACGCGCTTAGAGCCCGGCGCCGTGCTTTACGCACCTTCCGCCGCCACCCAAGTTTGGAGAATTGCATCAATTATTAACGTATGAGAGCGCAATGTCGTCGTATCATAAACGACAGCAAGAAAGCTTGCTGGACTGCTTTTACTAGTTCTTTTAACCGTTTTACTCCCTCCACGGTTGTTTGGGTTGGCCTACGCCGTTTATCCGGCATCAAGGTCCACTCCCCGATTCCTGGCTTGACCGTGGAGAACGCAGTCTCCGTGTACCCCGCTGCTGTTTCCAACGCATTGGGCCGTTTCTTTGCGGAGGTTTCGAGCTCTGCCCATTACCACCCTGCCTTTCTCCCTCGCAAACAGGTAGAGGAGGCACGGCCGCCTTCTTTCCACTCTTTTAATCGTGAAAATTACAACGTCGCCTTCACCATGCAGGAGCTAGACCGTGCTCTCGCCCTGTCCCGATCTTCTGCTCCCGGGCCCAATTCCATTCATATTGAGATGCTGAAGAACCTCTCTCCTGCGGGCAAGTGCTTTCTTCTTAGTACCTACAATCGCATATGGACTGAAGGTCATGTTCCCACAAGTTGGCGTGAAGCCATTGTTGTCCCATCCACAAACCAGGGAAGGACAAACACCTTCCTTCCAGTTATCGCCCCATTTCTCTGACGAGCTGCGTCTGTAAGGTGATGGAACGCATGGTTAACGCTCGGTTGGTCTGGCTCCTCGAATCTCGCCGCCTCCTGACTAATATCCAATGCGGTTTTCGTCGACACCGCTCTGCTGCTGATCACCTCGTTACGTTGTCGACCTTCATTATGAACAACTTTCTAAAGAAGCGTCAAACAGTAGCAGTGTTCTTCGACTTGGAGAAGGCATACGATACCTGTTGGAGAGCGGGCATTCTCCGCACATTGCACACATGGGGCCTTCGGGGCCGCCTTCCTCTTTTCATTCAAGCGTTTTTGGCGGATCGCAAGTTGCGGGTACGGGTGGGCTCTGTTTTGTCAGATAACTTTTGCCAGGAGAATAGGGTGCCACAGGGCTCCGTCTGGAGTGTGGCGCTCTTTGCCATTGCAATCAACCCGATCGTAGATTGCCTTTCAGCCGACGTCTCCTGATCTCTTTTTGTTGACGATTTCGCAATTTATTGCAGCGCCCAGCGGACGTGTCTCTTGGAGCGTTCTCTTCAACGCTGTCTTGACTGTCTATATTCCTGGAGCATCGCAAACGGCTTCCGATTCTCCACTGAGAAAACTGTGTGTATAAACTTCTGGAGATACAAGGAATTTCTTCCACCTTCTCTACATCTCGGACCTGTTGCTCTCCCTTTCGTGGAGACGACGAAATTCTTGGGACTCATGTTGGATCAGAAACTTTGCTGGTCCACACACGTGTCCTACCTGGCTGCCCGTTGTGCCCGATCCCTTAACGTTCTTCGTGTCCTCAGTGGCACGTCATGGGGAGCGGATCGTACCGTCCTGCTTCACCTTTATCAGGCCATTATTCAGTCGAAGCTCGACTACGGAAGCCTCGTATACTCTTCTGCACGGCCGTCGATTCTCCTCCGTCTCAACTCTATCCACCATCCGGGATTACGTCTGGCGACCGGTGCATTTTATACTAGCCCTGTTGAAAGTCTGTATGCCGAGGCTGCTATATTACCCTTGACCACTCGGCGTGACATACTCTTGTCGGTACGCATGCCGCCTGCGGTCGATACCCAACCATCCATCTTACCGACTATTTTTTGACGACTCACTCGATCGCCAATATCAGTTGTCTGCGATTGCCTTGCTTCCACCTGGAGTTCGGTTTCGCCGCCTACTACAGCGGCTCGATTTTACCCTTCCTTCGCCCCTCTCGGCGAGAGGTGGTCATCCTGGCCCGGTTGCGGATCGGTCACTGCCGTATCAGCCACCGTCACTTGCTCTCCGCCGACCCTACACTGCTGTGCTCCTGCGGTGAACTGCTGACAGTGCGACATGTTTTACTGTCTTGTGTTAATTTTAATCATCTCCGTGTAGCCCTTCACTTTCCGTCTACTCTGGAGGAAATTTTAGCTGATGACACAGTTTTGCGTTTTATCAATTTGGCCAACTTATCGAAGGATATTTAACCCTTTTAATTGTCTTTTGTTTTTCGTTTTTAGCCTCTTCTTGATTTTCTAACTGGCAGTTACGAATTTTTTTGAGATCTAGCAAATCTCTGTTCTTATCTGGGCGCTAATGACCGTAGAATTTGTGCGCCCTAAAACCACAAAAAAAATAATAAAAATAAAAAAACTGCAGTGCAAGCAGTTGCTGTTCCTATACTGGCCCATCAGGATATCACAGTTTGCTCCCTTTACTTACCGCCTGGAGAGCATGTGGACAGTAATCTCCTGACACACCTTATTGGAGAACTACCTCGTCCTTTTCTTCTTTTAGGAGATTTTAATGCACATAATTCGCTATGGGGCTCCAACAATAATTGCCCCAGGGGACGGATGGTTGAGGCTGTGATACACTCCTCCGATGTTATCTTACTGAACACAGGCCAGCCTACGCATTTTAGCACTGCTGCAGGTTCGTCTTCAGCCATCGACCTCTGCTCGCCTGCTCTTGCACATACTGCTCAGTGGAGCGTGGACGATGACCTTCATGGAAGTGACCGATATCCTATTTGGATAGACTTGCCGGTCGCCATGGATTGCGGTGGGAAGCCACCGAGATGGCAGCTGCACAAAGCTAACTGGGCACTCTTTCGGCAGTTAGCTATTTTCGAGTGGTGTCATGATGTCCAAGAATGGGTGGGTCACATCACAACACTGATTCACAATGCTGCTGACGCTTCCATCCCGAAATCAAAGTCAACGCTTCAGCGACCAGGTGTTCCTTGGTGGAACGATGCTTGTCGTTCAGCGATTAGAGACAGAAGAGCAGCATTGCGTCGATTCCATCGATGCCCTACCAATGCGAATTTAGTCAATTTTCGAGTGGCAAGGGCACGGGCAAGGAGAATTGTTAAAGACAGTATGCAGAGGTCTTGGCAAGAGTTTCTGAACTCCATCAACAGGTCCACGCCTGCAGTTAAAGTATTGGAAGCCATTAGGAGGATTTCGGGTCGGAACTCCCGACCGACGATAGCAGCTGTGCGAGGGCAGGGATGTCTTTTACAATCGCCCTGGGACATTGCCCAATTTATGGCAGAATCCTATGCAGCTGTTACATCCGATTCTCGCCAGGATCCGGTCTTCTGTCAATATCGCACGATACAGGAGAGGGTTGGTTTTGACCTACGTTCCTCCAACGTTGAGGACTACAACCAACCCTTCTCAATGTGGGAGCTGGAATCCGCATTGTCAGCAGCTCGTATTCTGCACCTGGCTCTGACGAGATTCCGTACAGACTGCTGAAACAGTTGGCACCCCAGTCAAAGGGGGTCCTCTTACATCTTTTTAACGAAATTTGGATAACTGGGAATTTTCCATGCTCTTGGAAAGAATCCATTTTAATTCCGATTTTAAAACCGGGGAAAGATCGCGCCGACCCAGGTAGTTATCGGAGCATTAGCCTCACGAGTTGCATTGGTAAGACGTTGGAGCGTATGGTCAACCGGCGCTTAGTATGGGTCCTCGAAAGGAGATCCTTACTTAGCCGCTCTCAATGTGGATTTAGGAGGTGCCACTCTATACTGGATAACCTCACCCTGCTTGAAAGTGCGATCCAACAAGCTTTTCTACGGAAACACCTAATCGGTGTTTTCTTTGACCTGGAAAAGGCGTATGATACTACCTGGCGACACCTTGTTGTACAACTGCTTTACGACTGGTGTTTTCGTGGACGTTTGCCCACTTTTATCCGATCTTTCCTCTCTGACAGGTATTTCAGATAAAAGGTTGGGAGTGCCTTGTCTGACCGTATTCAGCAAGAGAATGGTGTCCCGCAAGGGAGTGTTTTAAGTGTCACAGCATTCGCCATAGCCAGAAACAGCATTACATCCACCGTGCGACGGCCTGTACAGTGTTCCTTGTTCGTGGACAACTTCTCCATCTTTTGTGCGTCCTCCTCCATTGCAACAGCAGCTCGTCAATTACAGTTGACGATCAGGCGGTTGGAGGAATGGTGTAACACCACTGGTTTCAAGTTTTCCTCGGAGAAAACTGTCTGTGTAGATTTTAATCACTCCCGTTCCATTTTTAATACACCCGTTTTAAAACTAGGTGCAACTGTTCTCACCTTTCAGGACAATGTCAAATATCTTGGCCTCACTTTCGACGAGAGGCTGACGTGGTTGCCGCACCATAAAGAGGTCAAACTGCGATGCCTCAGGGCTCTAAGTATCCTCAAATGTCTCAGCCATCGGTCCTGGGGTGCCGACAGGGCACGTCTGCTCCAGTTCTATAAAGCTATCGTTCGGCGTAGACTGGAATATGGCTGCCAGGTCTATGGATCGGCCAGGCCTTCGTACCTGTAAATCCTGGATCCAGTACACCACGAAGGTATCATGCTGGCGACCGGTGCGTATCGCAAAAGTCCGTTACTTAGCCTGTGTGCAGAAGCTGGTGAGCCCCCGCTGTCTATCCGCCGCCTTCTGCTCGTGGCACGCCTGGCGTACAGATCTGTCAGCTCCACACACGTTACTTTCTGTCTGTGTTGCGCAGCAGGCCAACCAACGTTTGTTCCACAACCGCCCACAGGCTACGAGACCGTTTGGGATTAGAGCACAGGAGAGCCTTGAGTTGCTGCAGGTGCTGGGTATCACGGTTCAACGCCAGGGGTGGAGTAGGGGTTCTCCCTGGCTCCTTCATAGGCCCACATTCATTTTAGATCTGACTGCTTTCAAGAAGCCTTGTACCTCGAATTGTTTTTATAAAAGTACATTTTTATAGATTTAAACCACCATGCAAATTTTATTATTGTCTATACAGATGGATCCAAGCAGGGAGATCGTGTCGGCTGCTCCGTTGTGTTTCCTGACTCTGTCCTTCGGATAGGGCTCCCGCGACATTTTTCCGTTTACTATGCGGAACTGTTCGCTATCCTGAGGGCACTAGAATAGATTAAAAGGCATCACTGTATAAAATTCCTGATCTCCCACAGAGCCCTCCTCGCTGTCGACCAATTGTGTCCGGCAGATCGGATGGTGTAGGACGTTCAGGACGCGCTCTCCTTGCACTGCAACGACAACACAAGGACTTAGTTTTCTGTTGGGTTCCTGGGCACATAGGGATCCAGGGAAGTGAGCTGGCCGATGCAGCAGCTAGGGAGGCTTGTTCTATCCCCCCTTCCGTACGCTGTTCCGTCCCACTGAAAGCCGTCACCTCCTTTCTGACACGCAGAACCATGGCGTTGTGGGAGAATCAGTGGTTGGATGTGGCGGACAATAAACTACGCGCGGTAAAATCCTCAGTCCGCCCATGGCGTACGTCCTTCCGCCCTAGACGAGCTGATGAAGTCGCCCTCACTCGTCTCCGAATAGGACATTGCCCTCTGACACACGGTTTCCCTTTACGCAGTGAAGAACCGCCAGAATGTGACCGATGTAGGACACAATTGTCAATACGACATATTTTAACAGAATGCATTTTATTTGCTGGTACCAGGACAAGTTTGGGTCTCTCAAAGGACCTGAAATCTATTTTAGCTGACGATGAGGCATCAGTGGATCGTGTCCTACGATTTTGTACTATGTCTGGACTACTTCCCAAAATATTGGGTGTCCGATTTTAATGTGTGTTAGAGCGGCTCGGCCACCCTTTATTTTTAAGTAGTCGCCGGGCCACATAAATGTCACTGTTTTGTCCTTCGTTTTAGTCCTTTCAAGAGTTGTTTTAAGCTATCCCTACAGCTGTAGGTGTGCTTATATGTTTCGCAAGTCCACCCGACATGCGTCCTTTTTTCCATCCGTTCATGTTTGTGCACGGGCGCTGATGACCTCGATGTTGAGCGCCCTATATCACTAATCAATCAATCGAAAGTGATACGTTGAAGTCGGTAGACCCACACTACTTTTCTTAAGATTGGTAAGTTGAAGGCTAGAAAAATTTCACTGTAAAGTTTGTGTGCAAGATAATATATATTAATTTGAAAAACTGTAGAGTATATACATGACCTTAATAATAGGTTTTCATATCCCACAAATTTCTCTTGCTTTTATGGTTGTGTAGATACTGTGCAATTTTATCAATTCTTAATAATTTTTATGGAAAAGTAATTAAAACTCGACTACTATAAGTTTTCTTCAGTTGTGACATACAGTTTACGAAATTAATCATGTTTAACGCGATAACATGGAATGATTTTGTTTTATTTTTTCCTATGAAAACCTTAGTAAATAAAGTTCCATTATTAAACTAAAAAATAAGGTATTTTATACTTTAATTGTATCCATCGACATTTTTATTGAAGCTGTAGTGAGAATGGTTTTCACTAAAGTATTTTAAATATCTCTGGAATTAACTTATAGGGTGTGGATTCATTATTGTTGTAATACTTAGCGGAAGAATGACAGTCAGAAATTTTATATCTGTGACAGAACAACGCGCATACAGTACTTACGTTAAGGAAAAAAATCGTCGATCAATTGTATTTACTTTTAACGTTATTACTAAAGAGCCCATAGAAAGGAAACTGCCTGGTGAGAATGACAGAAGCGGCGGCGGGGGATGGGGAGGGGACGAATGGTATGCCGCTTGTATGGAAGAAATGTTCTCGAGCCGACCCTGCATTCGTCAGCAGCAAGCAGCAGCAAAAATGCATTGCTGCTGCCAGTTGATTTCCTTAACATCTGTGATGAAAAAAGGGTAAACAAATATTGTATGACTATTTATTTACTGTCACTTTTGTCCTTTCCCCCCAGTTTTTCTTTCCGTTTTTACGGAAGGTGATCATAACAGGACATTCTACTGACGTTGTTCGTTCAGAATTTTGTCAGTGTTCAAGGTTTAATGGTTTCTCACGATCCACAGTCTGCTTTAGCGTCTGCGCCGACTATCACCTGCAGAAAAACAATAACGCAACGTCAATAGGCTGCTATTGCCCCCCCCCCCCTCTCTCTCTCTCTCTCTCTCTCTCTCTCTCTCTCTCTCTCTCTCTCTCTCTCTCTCTCTCTCTCTCTCTCTCAAATGCTTGATCACAAATACAGGTGAATGGCACTGAACAATGACGAATTGTCCGCGTATGCCCTTTCACCTGTGTTGGGCTCCCACCGCTGCCGTATAAAAGATTGCTTGTGAATGCATCGTGCAGTGCTGCCACTCGGCGGCGTCTGTTGCAAAGTGCTGCGCTTGGCCACCGGTACAGGTTTGCGCGCAGCTCCCCAGATGGCAGCTAACTCTGCCTTCTCACCAGACGGGAGGCGCAAATTTCCACGATAGCAACATTTATTCACCGTACCTCCCAATGGGTCTTACATTGTCTATCACATTGTCTTCATTTCGTATTATCTGATAGTTCAAATAACACCGGGGACAGAGAATTCGCTTTAGAACGATTTGTGCGGTATGAAATAAGAGATCATGTGTAGGGTTGTTGCCGTATGTTGTAACACCGCATGCTAGTTTGCCAGAATATCTGCAATACTACTTATAAACAACACCAAAACAGTAAATGAATTAGGCGTTAATGTATTCATACTTTATTGCGGCTAGTGGAGGTTTTCTTATGTATCAGTAGACTAAAGAACTTCGAAGTCATTATGAGACCAATACTGATAGTAAAAAATAGGCTTGTTATAATTATTACTGAACCACATTTATTTCGTAATCCTACAATTTAAGATCACTCAATCATAAATAATGCTTAAATAAATACCAAATTATATTTCGCAAGGTAAAAGACGTTCAAAGAATAAAAGCTGAGGTTACCAAAACAGTAACATGGCAGAGTGCACATAGCTTTCATTGGTTGACATGAAACACACACTTGCAACAATGCAAACAATGAAGACAGATGATTCAAAAATCGAAGATAATGTTCCTTACATTCTGCATGGAAGTAAGTATTAATAATCGTACATCAAAAGGGCATACTGTAAACGCGAAGTAAAATTAAAGTGAATAAAACTTACAGAAACTAGTTCCCATTTGTTCACTGAATCCATGGACGTTGTCTTCCGCGTTAACAGTACCCTAATAAGGCCATTACATTTGTTTTGCATCTTCCCGTGGCAGCGGTAGACGGGACTTGTAGATAAAGCTTTTCTTCTGCCTCATCATAGTGTACTGACGTGTTAAACTTAAGTCGATTGTGAAAAAGTCTTAATCTCCTTGCTTGCTTGCTTGCTTCCTTTCTTCTGAATGCTTACATCAACTGCAGTTTCTTGGTTAGCCTTCTTTTTTCGTAAAAATCGCTTAAGTCTCTCAGCCCAATTTCTCTAGTTTTTCAGCGAATAGCCATTGTAGATTATACCGATTTTTTTATCGACTTTGCAGTTTGTTACCCCTTTCCAGCTTTATACATATCCACTGAATTACTTCGTACCGGTTCCAAATCGGTCAAGGAATGTTTTGGTTGTACATTCGTTCATGGCAGTTCTAATATCAACAGTGTACAGCCACGGTTGTAGCTTCGGCACACACTGTCTCCATAACCGCTATCATTCAGCGAAAAGCTATGCGCTGGGAGAAAATAGCGCAAAGTAATATTTTATAATGTGGGGGTGATTTTCCAACACCGTTTTAAGGACCAGCACTATTTTATGGTAGGATTTAGCCCTCCACCACGTGAATGTTGTCGATTCTACCATAGTCTAACATATACCGTCGTGACACTGCTGTGAAAGTTACCAACTGACAGTTGCAACAAGACTAACGCTCTTAGTAGTGGGCAAGCCGCCGCAGGAGTGATGTTTTGTTTATAATTATTTGTGTGCGTAATTAACGAAATAGGTGGTATAGTTTTTGCGTTACAAGGTTTAGTAAAATATTCAGAGATCTACATAATACAGACATTGATGTAAAAACAGCCGAATTTAAATGATTCAGACGTGTAATGAACAACTTCGTCATTAACGAATATTTAAGAATGTGATATTTTGCAGCTTATTCCGCTGAAAGTAATTATATTGTAACATTAGAGAAACATAAATTTCACTTATGTGTTCTGACTATAAGTTTTTTGACGCGTATCCATTCGATGTGTAGTCTAATGATTCAAACCTGTTTTGGCTTTACTCGTCTTCCTGATACGCGCGTATTCGCGTGAGTATCATTACTTTAGCTTAAGAAGACAATGTCTTGAAGATTCTAGCCGTTTGTGGTTCGCCGCGGTGGAGTAGCCGGGCGGCCTAAAGCGTCTCACTGCGGAGCGCGCGGTTGCTCGCCGTGGAGGTTAAAGTCCTCCCTGGGGCGTGGGTGTGTGGGTGTGTGGTTGTGTGGGTGTGTGGGGGTGTGGGTGTTTGTTGTCCTTAGGTCAGTTTACCTAGGTTTAAGCAGTTTGTAAGCTACGGACTGATGACAACGCAGTTTAATCCGATAGATTTACAAACATTTTGTTTGTGGTTCAGTTGTAGCAACAGCTGTGGAATTGGGTTCTTCTTTGTTGAAAACAGTTCCATTGCTTTTTCCGTTTTCTTGTCAGGTCTGTGAAGTTTTTCAATGAGCTACAGAGTTGTGGTGACTGCTTTGGTACGTTAAATACTGTAGTTATTACACTCTATATGCGTTTCCTACGTTCCACTCTCAGCGATTTTACTGGAATTGTAGTGAAGAAACCGTAACGTTCCTCTGTAGAAAAGCGACTTTTTGCCGAAGGCAGATCTTCCGGTGTTTCTTAGCCATTTCCTGTTCTTAATGGAAAATATTATTCAGCTAAAGCCTGTAGGTAAAAATATAATTGTAAATACAAGTCCTGTAATGTACCGTTTCGTACCTCATCAAGGATCTCCGTGAACCTAATAAAGACAAAGGTGGAACTAATTTTTAATTTCCTATTTTTATGGCATTACATACGTTCCCTAGAGAGAAAAGTCTGTAAAAATTAATATAAACGATACTATTCAGAAATGCAGGTGCCGGCCGCTTGGAGCACTGCAGTCGTAGTGTATAACAAAATCTGCGGGAGTGTCGTGACTGTATATGTTACTGTGATTCTACGCACCTGCCTGTGGCTTAGTGATAGCCTTCGCGGTGAGTTGCTACCTATCCTCATATTACTTACTGACAAAAAAGTAAGTTTCTTTGGAGTAGTATTTACTTCTACGAGTTACTTGATGTAGCTATGCTCCTGCTGGCGTTCACCGCCAACTTCAGCCTGAAGCCAATCATTGCAGTGGCCTTTACCCTCCTTGTCACTGAGAATACCTAATTGGACACAAACAGCTTTCTTTTGCTGTATCGAAGATTGGTAGGAATCTGATACAGGGGCAACGTTTATTGTAAACAGAAAGACAAGCTTTCGATATTAGGCATATTCTTACAAAGAAAGTTCACGGCTTACTTGCTGTGTGAAATATGCATAAGAGGCGAAACTTCGGACTATAACTGTCACAGCCGATATCAGCGTAAACTTATCAATCGTACCCCTCAAGTCGACTATCGAGGTTATTCTCGAAAGTGTGTCGCACAAGTCTAAAGTGCGCGCCACGCACCTTCGCCGCGCGCCGCCATGCACGCACGGCGCGGCGTTCTTACTACGTCAGCCACGAGCGCCCTGTGCTGTAACCCCGCTCGTGGCCACGACTGCTGCATCGGCCACTTGGGAATCAGATAGGCACCAGTTAAGACTTCGGAATTGGATAGGCACCAGGAATCATCAGTAGGCAGGCCTCTATCTAAACTATGTATTAGCATTCTGCAGTCAAGAACTATGTAAAAGTATTACCAAGACTCTACGAAATATATATCTTGTTCTAATTTAGCCTGGTGTTCTAGTTTGTGCTGTCCCACTGGCTGGTCACCTCCGTACCTGCACAAGCGTGCACCCTTCATTCCTGTGTCGGTCTCTTTCTACTCGGCCACCGACACCTACGACGGAAACGAGACACAAAAGTGGCGACGAGGAAGGGACACAAAAGAAATCCTAGGAATTAAACCATATTTTGCACGGCAAAAGAGATTCTTAAGCAAAGATTGTGTCGTGGAAGACTTCGTACCCAGGATTAGATTATTCTTGAGTAAAAGGATGTCACCCTTCTACCTTTTTATTTTATTTATATAATTTTTTTTCACGTTCTGTTCAAACAACGGACGAAATTTGGCATCACGAGACCAGAGACCACAAAGTGCCAGTTGATAACACTAGTAAAACAACAGCCAGGATTGTCTGCTGTACCGTGTCGCGTCCACAAACGGTCGCGGCTCGGCCAGCACGTCTTCCCGCAGCTGGCCGTATCGGACGTCAGCAGTAGGGGCCGCACGCTCCGATAGAAGACACCACCGGCACCCGGCCGAGGCGCGCACAGCCACGAGGCCCACTGTATTCTGCAGCCATGTAGTGCCCGCAGAGAGCCAATCGCGGGAATGTGTACCTACACAGCGACGGTATGTAAGCCCGCGCAAGGACCGACAGCACTGAGACATCAACGGACCACGCCGAGCAGCCGCCAGCTGGCAGCTGCCCCAGAAGTCTACGCCGTCCAGGAGGTCGCCGTTCTGCCCAGCCGCAACGCCGCGCCCCGCAGACCGCCGGACTAAAGTTCCGTATAGGGAAAGTATGGCCAGCCGGCCAGCGGCAGCCATGCTAGGCCTATTCCACTGCTGCTTACGCACCGAACGCTACAACGTTCGAAGCGCTTAACAATATTTCTTAACCGATTTTGAGAAAACTATTGAATTAAAAACTTTAATTTTTTCATGTCTTATAGTGTGATACATTCTCTCGATAATGATCTGATTTTCTATTCATTATTACTTATAGTTTCCGTGCAACATCAAATTAAATAAACTACTGAGCAAAATTTTGATGAGTTTGCAGAGGGAAAGTCGCATTGCGTAGACTTCGCGTACGTACATACAATATTGTTGTTGTTGTTGTTGTTGTTGTTTAGAGGGGACTAGACTGCACGGTCATTAGTCCCCTGTTGCAAGCAAAGCCAATGTGGCGCATTGCAAGATGAAAAAGACGATCATTGAAACACACAAAAGAGAAAGCACAATGGGTACACAATGACAAGGAGCATTGAGTTCATGACACACAAAGAAGAAAACTCAAAGAGTAAATAAAGATAATTGGACCAAAAAGTTACAGCAGAATGTTGTGGCTGGCTGATCATGAGGATAATAAAGGATGAGCCAGCCACTCTGCACATTCTAAAACATACGAATAAAGCAGGTCAGACAACACAAAATGAGAAGAGTAAAAAGTTATGAGAGATGGGTGCCTGAGAGATCAGGCTAAGGAACCCACCTTTATATCAAATGGTAAAACCCCGCTGCACGGATAAAACGTAAAACTCGGTCAGGCATAGAGGCATTGTCAGTTAAAATCAAGGCAGGCGCAGTAGGTAGATTAAAAGACTGCCGCAAGGCGGCTAAAACCGGACAGTCCGACAGGATGTGGACAACTGTCAACAAACTTCCACAACGGCAATTCGGTGGGTCCTCTTGACGTAAAAGATAGCCATGTGTCAACCACGTATGGCCAATACGTAGGCGACATAGGACAACAGAGTCCCTACAGGAAGGCCTGAAAGACGACTTCCAGACGGCCGTAGAGGACTTGATCACTCGGAGCTTGTTGGGAGTGCTCAGTGTTGCCCATTGTGTGTCCCAAGCCTCAAAAACCCTGTGGCGCAAATCCATTCGGATATCCCGTTCTGGGATACCAATATCCAGGGGAGGAGCGGTGGTGGCGAGCTTAGCCAGCCGATCGACACGCTCGTTCCCTGGGATGCCAATGTGGCCAGGGGCCCAGATAAAGTCCACCGCACATCCAGACTTGCCGAGTGAAGCGACGGCGTTTTGGATGGATTGCACCAACGGATGGGTAGAATAATAGTTTGAAAGGGCTTGCAGGCCACTAAGGGAGTCGCTGCAGACGACATACGACTTCCGGGGGCACGTTTTGAGGTGGTCAAGAGCACGAGAAATGGCAATCAGTTCAGCTGTAAAAATATTACAGCCTGGCGGCAGGGACCGTTGTTCCGTGTGGTCGCCATGAATAAAAGCGTAACTAGCTCTGCCATTTACCAGGGAGCCATCAGTGTACAGGATTTCTGCATCACGATGAGCAGCAAGAAGTGCCAGAAACTTGCAACGGAGTGTAAGTGGTGAGACTAGTGCCTTTGTATCGCAGGACAATTGCAGGTGGAGCTTTAAACGGGGGATGAACCAAGGAGGAAGACGGGATGGGCAGGAAAAAACCTCAGGGAGAGGTAGAGAATTAAGTGAGGAGAGGAGTGTAGGAACCCGGATCGCGATCGGAAGACCTGATCTAGGTCGACGCGGTGGAAAAGGAGGGGTAACTGTCGGAAACAAAAGCCTGCGATTTGGATGGTGTGGCGTGGCATGGACTCTAGCAACATAGCTAGTGAGAAGCTGCTGCCGGCGGAAGTGTAATGCAGGAATCCCTGCTTCAGCTAGAAGACTTGGCACAGGGCTGGTACGAAAGGCCCCAGTCACCAGCCGGATACCACCATGGTGGATCGGGTCAAGGATCCTCAAGGCGGATGGTGCTGCTGAGTCGTATACGAGGCATCCATAATCAAGCCTTGATTGTATCAAGGACTTGTACAGCTGCAGGAGGGTGGAACGAGCAGCACCCCAAGCAGTATGGCTCAAGCAGCGAAGAATATTAAGATGCCGTGAGCATTTTTGTCACAGCTGACGCAGATGTGGCACCCAAGTAAGTCTGTTGTCGAATACCATGCCAAGAAACCGATGAGTCTCTGCGACAACGAGCAATTCACCACCGAGATATAACTCGGGATCCATGTGAACTGCTCGCCATCGACAGAAATGTATCACGCGGGTCTTCTGCGCTGAAAACTGAAAACCATGGGTAGAGGCCCATGATTCAGCTTTCCGGATGGCTCCCTGTAGCCGCCGTTCAGCGACTCTAATACTAGCCGAACTATAATATAAACAAAAGTCATCTGCAAACAAGCTGGAACAGACAGAGGATCCCACAGCCGTGGCAAGCCCGTTTATGGCGATTAAAAACAAAGGCACACTGAGGACAGAGCCCTGTGGGACACCGTTCTCTTGGATGTATGAGGAACTAAGGGTGGTACCCACCCTAACCCTAAAGGAGCGGTGGGAGAGAAAATTCCTGATAAAGATTGGAAGTGGGCCCCGCAAGCCCCAGTCATACAATGTAGCCAGTATGTGGTGGCGCCAGGTTGTGTCGTATGCTTTCCGAAGATCAAAAAATACAGCAACAAGGTGTTCACGTCGGGTAAAAGCTGTACGAATAGCCGACTCCAAGGACACAAGATTGTCAATTGTGGAGCGGCCCTGACGGAAACCCCCTTGTTGTGCTACCAGGAGTCCCCGGTCTTCAAGGATCCACATAAGCCGCCGACTCACCATCCGTTCAACGAGCTTACATAGGACGTTTGTCAGGCTGATCGGACGGTAACTGTCAGCCACCTGTGGGTCAGCGCCAGGTTTTATCACTGGGATGACGGTGCTTTCCCGCCATTGGGAAGGAAAAACACCGTCTGCCCAGAGACGGTTAAACAAGGCGAGCAGTTGGTTCTGAGCGTCCACAGAAAGATGCCGAAGAAATTGGCTATGAACTCGATCTGGTCCTGGACAAGTATCGGGGCATGCAGAAAGGGCACTTTTAAACTCCCACTCGCTAAAGGGTGCATTGTATGGCTCCCGGCGACGTGTGTGAAACGACAGTGGCTTCCGCTCAACTCTTTCTTTAATGGCGCGAAAGGCTTCACTGTAAGCTGCAGTTGAACTGATGCCTGCATAAAACTTTGCCATGTGCTCGGCGACAGCAAGCGGGTCTGAGCAGACAGTACCCTGTAAGCGAAGACAGGGGATTCCTGTTGGTGGGCGGTACCCGAAAAGTCGTCGAACCTGAGTCCACACCCGAGAAGGTGAGGCACGAGATCCAATAGAGGTGACGTACCTCTCCCAACAATCTTGCTTATTTTGCCGTATAAGCCGTCGTGCTCGGGCCCGTAGCCGTTTAAAAGCAATTAGATGATCGATGGTGGGATGTCGCCAGTAGCGCTGAAGTGCCCTACGCCGATCCCGAATGGCTTCAGCGATTTCTTGTGACCACCAGGGCACAGATTTGCGCCGAGGGGACCCTGAGGTGGTTGGAACAGTGGCCTCAGCAGCGGAGACTATGGCGACAGTCACCTGTTGGACTGCCACATCCACATCGGCTGGCAGTTGAGAAGGAATGACAGCAGCAGAAGTGTAACGCTGCCAATCAGCCCTATGGAGGGGCCATCGAGGCAGTTGTTCCGCCTGACGAGACCTTGGGAGCGACAAAAGGATAGGAAAATGGTCGCTCCCACAGAGGTCATCATGGGCCCTCCATGTGAGGTGTGGAAGAAGGATCGGGCTGCAGACCGAGAGATCAATAGCTGAGAAAGTGCCATGCGCAACACTGAAGTGCGTCGGGGACCAGTATTGAGAAGGCAGATGTCTAGTTGTGCAATAAGAGCTTCAACATCCCTACCACGTCGGGTTGTCTCTATTCCGCCCCATAAAGGGTGATGGGCGTTAAAATCCCCCAAGAGAAGAAACGGTGGGGGCAGCTGTGCTACCAGAGCAGCGAGATCAATGGGCGAAACATCCCTGTCTGGAGGAAGGTATATTGAACAGACAGTCAATTCCAGCATAGCCCGAAGGCGAACAGCAACAGCCTCAATAGGTGTGCAGAGAGGCACAGCAATACTGGGGACAGTGGCAAGGGTGTATATACAGACACCACCAGAGGCTCTATCACAGTCGACACGGTTGTTGAAGTAGCCCCGATAGCCTCGAAGGGCCGGGGTCCGCTGAGCAGGAAACCAAGTTTCCTGTAGAGCCATACACAACACTGGGAAACGGCACAACAACTGCTGTAGCTCAGCTAGATGGTTGAAAAACCCTCCGCAATTCCACTGGAGAATGTGATTCATGTGGAAGACCATGATGAAGGACTGAATATTGTCAGCCCAAAGATTTGCGGTCTGCCTGTCGTTGCACATCTGCATCATCAAGGAGCATTGGCTCAAGCGTTTTAGTGAGGGCCAGATCCTCGAGAGACGCGAAGATCTGAACCTCATCTTCCGATGTAGATGATGCAGGATTCCTTGACTTTGAAGTCTCCGAGGAGACTTTCTTCTTCGGTTTTTTCTTCTTTACCTCCCGCTGCCCTTTCGGTCTTAAGGGCTGGGAGGACTTCTCACTAGCGGTTTCTGGGCCCGATGTCGATCGGGAAGCCCGACGACTGGGGGCAGGTGGATCCTGCAGCCTCTGGCTGGGACCCTCCAAACCACTAGTGGAAGCCTCAGGAGGGGGTTCCACAAGGGACCCCTTCCGGGCGAGAGGGGCCGGGGAAGGCTGGTGCTTCCCCGGCTGGGGAGTGGGGACTGGAGTCCCCGGTGATGGGGTAGATATTGCTCCCACAGGTGTTGTGGGAGCAAGAGATGTGGATGGTTCCCCACCCATCGAGGGGGCAGTCGATGATTGTTGGCCCATAGGGCCCACAGATGGAGATGACACTGGTGCTATCGATCTGAATGGAAGAGGTGCCGCTGTGACTGCGGCAAAAGATGATGTCATCTTCACAGGATGGAGTCGCTCGTACTTTTTGCGTGCCTCAGAGAAAGTAAGCCGTTCCAGGGTCTTGATTTCCATTATTTTCCTTTCCCGATGAAGAACAGTACAAGTTGGCGAGCAGGGCAGATGATGTTGCCCGCAATTTACGCAAACAGGAGGTGGGGTACAAGGGGTGTCCGGGTGTGATGGCCGTCCACACTCCCTGCAGTTCGGGCTGGAAGTACATCGGGACGACATGTGCCCGAACTTCCAGCACCGGAAACACCGCATTGGGGGAGGGACATACGGTTTGACATCAACACGGTATACCATTATCTTGACCTTCTCAGGCAGTGTATCACCTTCGAAGGCCAAGATAAAGGCACCGGTGGCAACCCTGCTATCTTTGGGTCCCCTGTATACACGCCGGACGAAGTGAACCCCTCGACGCTGCAAGTTTGCTCGCAATTCTTCATCGGTCTGGGACAACAGATCTCTCTGATAGATTAGACCCTGGACCATGTTTAAGGACTTGTGGGGTGTGATTGTCACAGGGATGTCACCCAGCTTATCGCAGGCAAGCAATGCCCGCGATTGGGCCGGGGACGCCGTTTGTATCAATACAGCCCCACTCTTCATCTTGGAGAACGACTCCACTTCGCCAAACTTGTCTTCGAGCTGTTCGACGAAGAACTGTGGCTTAGTAGACAGAAAGGACTCTCCATCGGAACGGGCACATACTAGGTATTGTGGCGAGTATGGTTCAGATCGGCGAAGGTCTCTACGTTCCTCCCTTGGGGTGCCAAGGGAAGGGAACGTCTTAGGATCATAAGCAGTTGCATCGAATTCTGTTTTTCCACGCTTAGAAACGCCAGGTATGCGTGTGGCGCCGCTACTGATTGCTCGTTTCATTCTTGTCCCACGAGCAGCTAGGGAACTAAAGGTCCACCCAGGCAGAGCCCCGCTTGCCAGGGTAAGCCTCATACAACTGAGGTGCGGCAGGTTCCTCAGAGGTTGCTCGCTAGCGGCTGTTCAACCTCAACAGCCATGCATCTCCTCGGCACGTAGCACACCTTGAGATTGAGGTTTTTTTTTATAGAGGTTTGTACCGTCCTCGCGACCCGGGCGATTAAGCCAAGATCCCCGGGCTCTGAAACGTACAACGTTCCACCGTCGCGCCGAACGATGGTCGTTGAAGCACGCACAGAGCTTACGGTGTAGCGGACTGTTGGCGCGACACAGCCCACAGCTCACGACCCCGGGTTCGCCAAGCCCGTACTCAGCAAATTAATGCTGAGCCCCTGAGGGGTACATAAAATACTGCGGACGAAATGTAGGGAAGATTTCGAAATTTTATTTAAGTTTGAGAGCAGAACGACAACTCATTTCATTCTCGAGATACAGGGTGTTATATCCGACGGACAGATGCGGGAACTTCGCGTAGTTCTGTCCATGCGGACCTGGCTGGTCTACGAAATACTTATCCTCCGATTTTAAGAAAACTGTTTTGTCTGTGACTCCAGATCTAGAGGGTTCTTACATAAATTTAGATTGACCTGTACTGTAGCGAAATATTCCAATAGACCGCGAGCATGTCGTCATCGGAGCATAGCGTAAAATAAGAAAACAAATGAGATTATGGATATGTCTTTGATGAGTATTTTGTTGTTGTTGGTTGTTTTAAGGGGGACTAAACAGCTAGGTTATCAGTCCCCTGTTCCCAGCTGAGAGTCAACAGTCAATAAAAATAAAACAATGCCCTGAAAATGACACCGCACAATAGGGCAGGTTAACAATAGACAAGCCACTGACAATACAAAACGAAGACACACACAATTAGTAAAAGAAAGTCACGAATAAAACTGGATAGCAGAGTACCTTACCTGGCTGAACACAAAGAAAAAACAGGATGAGCCAGCCATACTGCACACACTAAAAACCCCTAAGGCCGTGAAAAAGTAAAAAGCTGGGTTGGTGGTGGCCTAACATATCAGGCTACAGCACCCACGGTTAGATAGATTCATAAAAACCAGCAGCGTGGATAAAACTTAAAACTTTGTTAGCCATATAGGCGTCGTCACCTAAAACTAAGGGTAGTGCGTCTGAAAGATTAAGAGTGCCGCAGGTTGGCTAAAATCGGACAGTCCATCAAAAGATGGGCCACTGTCATTACAACACCACATCGACACAAGGGCGGGGACTCACGGCGTAGGAGATACCCATGGGTCAACCACGTGTGCCCAATACGGAGGCGGCAGAGGACAACCGCCTCTCGGCGGATCGGACGCAGTGAAGACTTCCACAGGGCTGTGGATGGCTTCACTGCCCGAAGCTTGTTCGGCGCATTCGCCATAGCCCACTCGGCGCTCCAAGCCTCGCTCACCTTCCGGTGCAACACCAATTTCACATCAGGTTCCATGACGCCAATATTTAGCGGAGGCTCCATAGTGGCCTGCTTGGCTAAGCGATCTACTTGTTCATTCCCTGGGATGCCGACGTGGCCCGGGGTCCATACAAAGACCACAGAACGGCCAGATAGGCTTAGAGAGTGGACAGTATCTTGGATCGAACTTACCAATGTCTGGCGAGAAAAACACTGGTCGATCGCTTGTAAGCCACTCAGGGAGTCAGAACAGATGACAAATGACCCCCTGGGGCACGCTTTGAGGTGTTGCAGAGCCCTTAGAATGGCGACCAGTTCGGCAGAGAAAATGGAACTCTCACCTGGGAGAGAATGCTGCTCCACATGGTCGTCATGAAGAAATGCATACCCAGCATGGCCTCTACTACGGAACCATCTGTGTAGATGGGTTTTGCGGCATGGAACGAGTCTAGGAGTTGTAGAAACTCGTGGCGGAGATATGTAGCGGAAACAGTCCTTTGACGTACAGTACAGGTCCAGACGGAGCTGCAATCGAGGAATAGACCAAGAAGGGGTTTCGAAAGGAATAGTGGAACATGGTAGGGAGTGGAGAGGATGCGAGGGACGAAAGAAGGGAACGAGCACGGACTGAGATCGGATAACCCGACCTAGGACGCATTGGAGGAATAGGGACCGCAGCGTCTGGAAAAATGATTCGGCGGTTTGGATGTAGGGGCGAGGCCTGAACATGGGCAACGTACGAAGCCAGCAGGTGTTGCCTGCGGAACCGCAGCGGAAGGACTCCAGCTTCGACTAGGAGGCTTGTCACTGGGCTTGTGCGAAAAGCCCCTGTCGCCAAACGAACACCACAGTGTAAAATTGGGTCTATTGCCTGCAGCGCTGACGGCGCAGCCGAATCGTAGACTATGCAGCCATAGTCTAGGCGCGACTGAATGAGGGCCTTGTAAAGTTGTAAGAGCATTGGGCGTGAGGCTCCCCAAACCGTGTGGCTAAGACAGCGCAGGATGTTGAGGTGGCGCCAGCACTTTTGTTTTAACTGGCGTAGGTGTGGCACCCAGGTTAGACGGTCATCAAACACCATACCTAAGAATCTGTGTGTCTCTTCGACTTGTAGCCGGTCGCCAGCTAAATAAAGTTCGGGTTCCGGGTGTACTGCCTGACGTCGACAGAAATGCATCACATGGGTTCTGGATGCAGAAAATTGAAAACCGTGGGCAAACGCCCACGACTGTGCCTTCCGAATTGCGATATGCAACCGCCGTTCAGCTACGCCGATGCTGGAGGAGCTGTAATACATGCAGAAGTCATCGGCATACAAGGAAGTAGAAACCGATGACCCCGCAGCCGCAGCAAGACCGTTTATGGCGATTAAGAATAAAGGAACACTAAGAACGGAACCTTGTGGGACTCCGTTCTCTTGACAATGAGGTGAGCTGAAACAAGAACCAACACGAACACGAAAAGAACGCAACGCCAGGAAGTTCTTAATGAATGTAGGAAGTGGAACCCGTAAGCCCCAATCGTACAGCGTAGACAGAATATGATAGCGCCAGGTGGTGTCATACGCTTTCCGCAGGTCAAAAAAAGACAGCAATCAGGTGTTCACCGCGAGAAAATGCTGTACGATTGGCCGACTCCAGCGACACGAGGTTGTCGATAGCGGAGCGGCCTTGACGGAACCCACCCTGTTGAGGCGCTAAGAGTCCTCGGTCCTCGAGGATCCACATGAGTCTCCGACTCACCATCTGTTCGAGGAGTTTACACGGGACGTTGGTGAGGCTGATTGGGCGGTAACTATCAGCCACCTGTGGATCAGCCCCGGGCTTCATCACTATCCCGCCAAGAGGACGGAAAAACACCCTCAAGCCATACGCGATTAAACAGGGCGAGAACTTGGCTCTTGGCATCCGCTGATAAGTGTCGGAGGAACTGGCTGTGAATGCGATCGGGTCCAGGGAAGGTATCCGGGCATGCAGCAAGGGCACTTTCCAACTCCCACTCAGTAAATGGGACGTTATATGGTTCACGACGTCGTGTTCGAAATGAAATTTGCTGGCTCTCTGCTCGCTCTTTAATGGCACGAAAATCTGCACTATAGGCAGCATTCTCCGATGTACGTGAAAAATTACCTGCCAGGTGCTCAGCGACGGCGACAGGGTCAGTACACAGCATACTCTTTACGCTGAGGCATGGAATTCCCACTGGTGGGCGGTGCCCGAAGAGGCGTAAAACTTGCGACCACACCTTGGAAGGAGAAGCGCGAGAACCAATGGACGCGACATACTTCTCCCACGAGGCTCTCTTACTATCTTGTATCAGTCGCCGTGCCCGTGCCCGGAGGCGCTTGAAGGGTAAAAGATGTTCGACAGAAGGGTGACGTCCGTGGCACTGTAGTTCTCGCCGACATTCCCGGATGGCCTCAGCAATCTCTGGTGTCCACCAGGGCACCGATGGATGATGGAGCGAACCGGGTGTTGTGGGAACAGAGTTTTCGGCTGCAGAAACGATGGCCTCTGTGACCTGCTAAACGGCGGCATCAACATCTGCTGGAAGCGGAGAGGAAATCACAGCAGCTGAAGAATAAGCTGGCCAGTCAGCCCTACGGAGGGACCAGCGAGGCGGATGGTCGGCAGGCAAACACTGTGGGAGCGACAGGAAGATCGGGAAATGGTCGCTGCCACACAGGTCGTCATGGACCCTCCAGGTGAGACGTGGAAGGAGGCTAGGGCTGCAGACGGACAGGTCTATGGCAGAATACGTACCATGTGCTGTGCTAAAGTGGGTAGGAGCACCGGTGTTAAGAAGGCCGAGATTCTGCTCTGACAGGAGAGACTCAACATCCCTACCCCGGGCCGAGGTCTGTGTGCCACCCCACAGAGGGTGGTGGGTGTTGAAGTCCCCCAACAGAGGAAAGGGTGGGGAAAGTTGGGCGACCAAGTCTGTGAGGTCTGTGGGAGAGATGGCCTCATCAGGTGGAAGGTAAACAGAGCAGACGGTAAAATCTTGTACTACCCGGAGTCTAACAGCGACTGCCTCTAGAGGTGTTTGCAGAGGCACAGCAGCACTGGGGACAGAGGTGTGGACATAAATACAAACACCGCCAGAAACCCTGTCGTAGATGGTTCGGTTTTTAAAATAGCCCCGATAGCCTCAGAGGGCTGGGGTCCTGTCGACGGGGAACCATGTTCCCTGCAGGGCTAGACAGATTTCAGGGAAGTGGCAGAGTAATTGTCCCAACTTTGCCAGATGGCGGAAATAACCGCCGCAATTCCACTGCAAGATTTCGTTGGCAGTCTGCTGAATAGCCATAATGTAAGAGATATAATGGTTATTCAGCAGGGGCACCTGCTGCCAATTCAACAGAATCCGCAGGATCGAGAACCATGGGTTCTGGCGATCCTAGGAAGGCGAGATCCTCAGGGGACGCAAGGATCTCCACCTTGTCTTCACTGGCCGAAGATGTGAGCGACCCCTCAGGGGCTCAGCATTAATTTGCGGGGTACGGGCTTGGCGAACCCGGGGTCCTGAGCTGTGGGCTGTGTCGTGCCAACAGTCCGCTACACCGTAAGCTCTGTGCGTGCTTCAACGACCATCGTTCGGCGCGACGGTGGAACGTTATACGTTTCAGTGCCCGGGGATCTTGGCTTAATCGCCCGAGTCGCGAGGACGGTACAAACCTCTATAAAAAAAAACCTCAATCTCAAGGTGTGCTACGTGCCGAGGAGATGCATGGCTGTTGAGGTTGAACAGCCGCTAGCGAGCAACCTCTGAGGAACCTGCCGCACCTCGGTTGTACAAGGCTTACCCAGGCAAGCGGGGCTCTGTCTGGGTGGACGCTTATTTTCCTAGCTGCTCGTGGGAACACCATGAAACGAACACGAAACGTTGGCGGACGTACAACCGCCGTCTCTAAGCGTGGAAGAGTTGCTTATAATGCAGCGACACATGATCCCCGAACGTTCCCTTCCCTGGCCAACCCATGGGAGGAACGGCGAGCTAAAGAAAGGGATGAGACATACTCACCTCTTGTTTGTAGTCGAACAGATGGGGAAACTTTCATGTCGACGAAGCCATTTTTCTTCGTTGAACACCTCGAGGATAAGTTTGACATGCCTGAGACTTCACCAAAGATGAGAAGCGGTTCGGTACTGATCGAAACGGCGTCATCCGCCCAATCAAAAGCATTACTTGCTTGTGATAAGCTGGGTGACGTTCCGGTCAGTATAACACCTCATAAATCGCTTAACATAATCCAGGGTCTGATCTATCACAGGGACCTTCTCTTACAGTCGGATGACGAGTTACGCGCCAACCTAGAGCGACGGGGTGTCCACTTCGTCCGGCGCGTGCATAGGGGTTCGAAGGATAATAGGGTAGCCACCGGTGCTTTCATCTTGGCCTTTGACGGCGATACATTGCCCGAAAAGGTCAAGGTCATGGTCTACCGGTGTGACGTAAAGCATTACATCCCTCCCCCTATGCGCTGTTTCAAATGCTGGAAATTTGGACATATGTCCTCCAGATGTAGTTCCAGCCCCACATGTAGGGAATGCGGGCGTCCATCACACCCGGACGCTCCGTGTACTCCTCCACCTATCTGTGTCAACTGTGGGCAGCAACATCCACCCTGTTCTACAGACTGTACCATGCTCCGTAAGGAGCGAAAGATAATGGAATACAAGACACTGGATCGCCTGACATATACAGAAGCACGTAAGAAATATGAACGGCTTCACCCAGTTTCCATGACTACATCTTTCGCTGCCGTTACTTCATCACCACCACTTCTGATCAGACCTACCGTGCAACTACCTTCTGTGGGCCCAAAGGGCCGTCAAAGCTCGTCAGCCTCCATCAAGGTCGGGAGCACTCCTCACACTGCCCCCCCCACCACCACCAGCGGGGGCACCTCCACCCCCACCACCGGGGACACCAGTCCCCACCTCCCAGCCAGAGGAGCAGCAGCAGCTTCCTCCGGCTCCCCTCGCTCGGAAGGGGTCCCTCGGGGCACTCCCTTCTGAGGCTTCTCCTAGTGCTCCAGATCCCAGCCAATGGCTGAAGGATCCAAAACCTGTGGGTGGAAGGGCTTCCCACTCTTCTTCTACCCCTGGTGTCACTACAGAGAAGCCCTCCCGGCCCTGCAAACCTAAGGGCCAGCGAGAGGGACGGAAGAAGAAGGCAAAAGACTCTTCGGTGGCTCTCAGGCCACCCGCTACCTCATCTTCTGCATCAGACGATGAGGTGCAAATCCTCACGTCACGTGAGGATCTGTCTCTTACTGAATCCCCAGAACGACTTGTCTTGGACTCCGTAGGTTCTCAATCGGCTGCAGCAGATGAACCTATGGAATAACGTTTTTAATATTTTATATTTTGTATTTTACCTTTTTATCATGGCTTTTGTCTCTAACCACCACATCCTCCAGTGGAATTGCGGCGGTTTCTTCCACCATCTGGCTGAGCTGCAACAGCTACTGAGCAACTTCCATGTTATCTGCATAGCGATACAGGAAACGTGGTTTCCTGTGCAGAGGACCCCAGCCCTGCGTGGCTACCGGGGCTATTTCAAAAATCGCCCCTTTTGCGACAGGGTCTCTGGAGGTGTGTGCCTCTATGTCCTTGCCACTGTCCCCTGTGCAGCTGTGTCGCTCACCACGAATCTCGAGGCAGTGGCTGTAAGGATAAGAGTCAGGCAGGAACTAACAATCTGTTCCCTCTACCTTCCTCCAGATGAGGTTATTTCTCTTGCTGACCTTGATGCCTTGATCGCTCAACTCCCCCCGCCGATTCTCCTTCTGGGGGATTTTAACGCCCACCACCCTATGTGGGGTGGGACACAGACCTCGGCTCGTGGCAAGGATGTGGAGCTGCTTTTCACACGGCGAAACCTTTGCCTTCTTAATACGGGCACTGCGACGCACTTCAGCGTAGCTCATGGGACGTATTCGGCCATCGACCTTTCTATCTGTAGCCCGTGTCTCCTCCCTCGTCTGAACTGGAGCGTCCATGATGATCTAAGGGGCAGCAACGATTTCCCCATCTTTCTGTCGCTCCCAGAGACTCAGGCCGCAAACCGGCTACCTCATTGGTCGCTCCATAGGGCTGACTGGCCGGCATATGCTTCAGCTGCAGTGGTACCGACTACGCTTCCAGCCGGCATTGATGTGGCTGTCCAGCTAATCACGAAGGCCATAGTTTCTGCTGCTGAGAACACTGTCCCGACCGCGTCTACGTCACTTCGACGTAAGTCGGTCCCTTGATGGACGCAGGAAATCGCTGAGGCCATCCGGGAACGTCGGCGCGCACTTCAGCGGCACCGGCGACACCCTTATCTGGACAATCTAATCGCCTTTAAGCGGCTCCGCGCACGAGCTCGGCGATTGATTCGCCAGAGTAAGAAGGATTCCTGGGAGAGGTTTGTAGCCTCTATCGGCTCTCGCGCCTCCGCTTCTCGGGTCTGGACCCAAGTGCGTCACCTCTTTGGATATCGCCCACCGGCAGGAATTCCATCGCTCACTATTCAGGGTGCACTCTGCACTGACCCGCAAGCCATAGCTGAGTACATGGCGGATTGCTATGCACGTTGCTCAGCAACTGAAACGTACAATGCAGACTTCCGCACCTTCAAAGAGAGGGTCGAGCGGAAGCAGTTATCATTCCGCACATGCCGCCAGGAGCCTTACAATGCCCCATTTATCGAGTGGGAGTTTGCAACTGCTCTGGCTGCATGACCCGATACTTCTCCGGGACCTGATCGGATACATAGCCAGTTCATCCGTCACCTTTCGGCTGAGTTTAAACACCGACTCCTCTCCCTGTTGAACCGTATCTGGGCAGATGGGGTCTTTCCACCACAGTGGCGGGAAAGCACCGTCATCCCGGTGTTGAAACTTGGAGCAGATCCATTGGTGGCTGACAGTTATCGCCTAATCAGCCTTACCAATGTTCTCTGCAAGCTGCTTGAACGAATGGTGAGTCGGCGGCTGATGTGGCTCCTTGAAGACCGCGAACTTCTTGCCCCACAACAAGGGGGATTCCGTCAAGGCCGTTCCGCCATTGACAACCTTGTCTCGCTGGAATCGGCTATTCGCACTGCCTTCACCAGGCGCGAACATCTCGTTGCGGTCTTTTTTGATTTCCGTAAGGCATACGATACAACCTGGCGCCACCATATTCTGGCTACACTGCATGGTTGGGGTCTGAGGGGCTCCCTTCCAATTTTATACGGAACTTTTTATCGACCCGCTCTTTTCAAGTTCGTGTAGGCACCTGTCTCAGCTCTCCCCATATCCAGGAGAATGGTGTCCCACAGGGCTCTGTTCTCAGTGTTCCCCTCTTCCTGATTGCCATCAATGGTCTCGCAGCAGCGGTGGGGTCCTCAGTTTCGTCCTCCCTGGTTGCAGACGATTTTTGTATTTACCTCAGCTCCGCCACCATTGTTGTCGCCGAACAGCGGCTGCAGGGAGCCATTAGAAAGGCACAATCATGGGCCTCGGCCCACGGTTTCCGCTTCTCAGGTTCTAAGACCCGAGTAATGCACTTTTGTCGTCGTCGGGCACTTCACCTCGATCCAGAGCTGTACCTAGATAACGAACTCCTTCGAGTTGAAAAAACACACCGCTTCCTCGGTATGGTTTTCGATGCCCGGCTGACTTGGCAGCCACATCTCCGTCAGCTGCGACAGAAATGCTGGAAACACCTTAATATCCTTCGCTGTCTCGGCCACACGGCTTGGGGAGCATCACGCCCAACGCTTCTGCAGCTCTATAAGGCTCTGATACAATCGCGCCTGGACTATGGAAATATCGTATATGACTCTGCAGCACCGTCAGCACTACAGGTATTGGACCCGGTCCTCCATAGTGGTGTCCGTTTGGCGACAGGGGCTTTTCGCACAAGTCCAGTGACAGGTCTGCTAGCTGAAGCAGGGGTTCCACCCCTGCGGTTCCGCCGGCAGCGCTTACTCGCTGCCTATGCTGCCCATGTACATGCCTTACCCCACCATCCAAACTACAGGCTTCTCTTTCCGGATGTTGTCCTTCCTTCCCCACGACGGCGGCCAAGGTCGGGTCTCCCGATCGCGGTCCGTGTTCGTTCCCTTCTCTCTTCACTTGAATCCCTTCCTATTTCTCCTGCTTACCACTACCCTTCCCGTGTTCCTCCTTGGTCTGTACCGCGTCCGCAGTTTCGGCTGGACTTGTCACGTGACTCTAAAGCCTCTGTTGCACAGATGACTCTCCGCCGCCAGTTTCAGGCGGTACTTCGTTCGTTCCATGGCGCGGAAATTGTCTACACCGACGGGTCCCTAGATGATGGCCGTTATGGGTATGCCTACACCCACGATGAGCATACTGAACTACACGCCTTACCCTGTGGGAGTACTATCTTCACTGCAGAGCTGATAGCTATCTATCGAGCACTGGAGCACATTATAGCCTGTCCCGGGGAGTCGTATGTTATCTGCAGCGACTCCCTGAGCGGCTTGCAAGCCCTTGACCAGTGCTTTCCAAAACACCCACTGGTGCGGTCAATTCAGGAATCTCTTGACCTTCTCGTTCAGTCTGGCCGCACTGTGGTTTTCGTTTGGACCCCGGCACACATAGGAATCCCGGGGAACGAACGTGTGGATCGGCTGGCTAGGCAGGCGATTACTGCAAGCCCCTTAGAAATTGGTCTTCAGGAGAGGGACCACCGATTAGAGTTACAAAAGAAGGTGCTAGGGCTTTGGAACACTGAGTGGGTTGACTCACCTACCCCAAACAAGCTCCGTACAGTGAAGCTTTCTACAGCTCCATGGAAGTCCTCCCTGAGGGCCTCTCGGAAGGAGTCAGTTGTCCTTTGTCGTCTGCGTATTGGCCACACGTGGATGACACATGGACATCTACTTCGACGGGAGGATCCTCCACAGTGTCGCTGTGGCACTTTATTGACAGTGGTCCACATCCTTGTGGACTGTCCCCTTTTAGCTGCCTTACGACAGTCATTTGACCTGCCAGCTGCACTTACTTTTATTCTCTGTGACGATACTGCTACAGCTGATTGTGTTTTACGTTTTATCCGTGCAGCTGGGTTTTATCATTTGATCTAAAGGTGGGTAATTTAGCCTGATATCTCAGGCACCCATCTTTCACAAATTTTTACTCTTCTTCTTTTGTGCTGTCTCCCTGCTTTTACTCGTATGTTTTAGAATGTGCGGAGTGGCTGGCTCATCCTTTATTATCGTCGCGATCAGCCAGCCACACTTTTCTGCTGTAACCTTTTAGTACAGTTGTTTCTTTCCTCTTTCAGTTTTCTTCTTTCTACGTTTCTTTCCTCTTTATGATTTCTTCTTTGAGTGTCCTGAACTCATTGCCCCTCATTACGTGCCCATTATGAGTTTGTCTTATGTGTGAGTCACGCATTGTTTTGCAGGATGCATTATGCTGTATCGACTTAGCTCGCAACAGGGGACTGATGACCACGCAGTCTAGTCCCCTCTAAACGACGACAACAACAACAACAACAACAACGATGTGAGCGAGCGCTCCTTTCGAGCCACTGAAGGGTCCTTAGTCTTGTCTTTCTCATTTTTTGTTTTCTTAGTTCTCTCCCGTTGGCCCTTTGGTGGTAAGGGCTGCGAGGACTTCACAGAAGCGACATCAGGGACAGTCGAAGAGCTGGAAGCCCTTCGGTCTTCGGTTGTGTTGGATCCTTCAACCATTGGCTAGGATCCCCTGGCGCACTCTGAGAATCTTCGGAAGGGAGTGTCCCGAGGGACCCCTTCTGAGCAAGAGGGGCCGGGGAAGACTGTTTCATCTCCGGCTGGGGAGTGGGGACAGATGTCCCCGATGGTAGGGGAGAAGTTGCTCCCAGAGGTGTCGAGGGAGCGAGAGATGGAGACGGGCCCCCACCCGTCCCGGAAGATTGACGGCCCTTAGGGCCCACAGGAGGAGACAACACCGGTGGTTTCACTGGTCTCAAGGAAGCTGCTGTAACTGTGGCAAAAGACGTTTCCATACGGACAGGGTGTAGCCGCTCGTATTTCTTACGTGCCTCATAGGTCAGCCGGTCCAAGGTCTTCATTACCATAATTTTATGTTCCCGATGTAACACAGAGCAGTTCGGCGAGCATGGCGGGTGATGTTGCCCACAGTTCACACACAGCGGAGGCGGGGTGCATGGGGCGTCCGGGTGAGGTGGCCACCCACATTCCCTGCATCGGGACGACATGTGCCCGAACTTCCAGCACCGGAAACAGCGCGTAGGAGGGGGGACATAGGGCTTGACTTCACACCGGTAGACCATTACCTTGGCCTTCGAAGGCGATACACTGCCTGAGAAGGTTAAGATAAAAGCACCGGTGGCAACCCTACTTTCTTTAGGACCCCTGTACACCCGCCGGACGAAGTGGACACCTCGTCGCTGCAGGTATGCTCGCAGCTCGTCATCAGTCTGAGACAAAAGATAGCGATGATCGCGATGATAGATAAGACCTTGGACCATATTTAATGATTTGTGGGGCGTGACACGAACCGGGATATCACCCAGCCTGTCGCAGGCAAGTAGTGCCCGCGACTGGGCCGAGGACGCCGCCTGTAAAGGAACGGCCCCACTCCTCATCTTCGAAAATGATGCTACTTCCCCTCAGGGGCTCAGCATTAATTTGCTGAGTACGGGCTTGGCGAACCCGGGGTCCTGAGCTGTGGGCTGTGTCGCGCCAACAGTCCGCTACACCGTAAGCTCTGTGCGTGCTTCAACGACCATCGTTCGGCGCGACGGTGGAACGTTGTACGTTTCAGAGCCCGGGGATCTTGGCTTCATCGCCCGGGTTGCGAGGATGGTACAAACCTCTATAAAAAAAACCTCAATCTCAAGGTGTGCTACGTGCCGTGGAGATGCATGGCTGTTGAGGTTGAACAGCCGCTAGCGAGCAACCTCTGAGGAACCTGCCGCACCTCAGTTGTACAAGGCTTACCCAGGCAAGCGGGGCTCTGCCTGGGTGGACCTCTTTTCCCTAGCTGCTCGTGGGACGAAAATGAAACGAGCAATAACTAGCGTGGGCGGTCGCAAAAACGCCGTTTCTAAGCGTGGAAGATCTGACTTTAATGCTACAGTATATGATCCTAAGTCGTTCCCTTCCCTGGCAACGCCATGGGAAGAACGCCAAGCTTTACGCTGTCCGGATCCCTACTCACCGCGATATCTTGTAATTTCCCGAACTGATGGAGACTCTTTCTTGTCCACCAAGCCGCAGTTCTTCGTTGAACATCTCGAGGACAAACATGGTGAGGTGGAGTCTTTCTCTAAAATGAGAAGTGGGGCTGTTCTGATACAGACGGCATTCCCAGCCCAGTCCAGGGCATTATTGGCCTGTGACAAGCTGGGTGATATACCTGTCAGTGTCACGCCCCACAAGACCCTCAACATGGTCCAAGGTCGTATTTACCATCGTGACCTATTGTCACAGTCTGATGAAGAGCTACGTACTAACTTGGAGCGCAGAGGTGTTCACCTAGTTCGACGTGTTTATAGGGGACCACGAGATAACAAGGTTGCCACCGGTGCATTCATCCTGGCCTTCGAAGGCGATACACTGCCTGAGAAGGTCAAGGTCATGATCTACCGGTGCGACGTTACACCATACGTCCCGCCCCCTATGAGGTGCTTCAGGTGCTGGAAGTTCGGGCATATGTCCTCCCGGTGCACTTCTAGCCCTGTGTGCAGGGAATGTGGACGTCCATCTCATCCGGACGCTCCTTGCACCCCACCTCCCGTCTGTGTGAACTGCAACCAGCTGCATCCACCGTGCTCTCCAGACTGCAAAGTTCTACACAAAGAACGTAAGATAATGGAAATTAAGACCTTGGACCGGCTATCATACAATGAGGCAAGAAAGAAGTACGAGCGTCTGCATCCGGTGAGCATGACTACCTCCTTTGCAGCTGTAGCGTCGTCCCCGCGCATCACGGGTACGACTCCCAACAAGGTATCGCCTCCATCTGTAGGCCCTAGAGGCCATAAAAGTACCACAGCGCCCTCATCAGATGGGGGCAACACTCCATCTGATACTAAAGCACCTGTTGTGGGGGAAACCTCCCCACAACCATCGGGGACACCAGTCCCCAACCCCCAGCCGGAGAAACAACAGCTTCCTCCGGCACCTCTCCCTCGGAAGGGGTCCTTCGGGACGCTCCCTTCTGGGGAGTCCCAGGGTGCACCAGGGGATCCCAGCCTTTGGCTGAAGGATCCAAAACCTTCTGGTCGAAGGGCTTCTGGCTCTTCGACAGTCTCTGCTGCCACTTCTGGGAAGCCCTCCCGGCCCTTGACACCGAAGGGCCAGCGAGAGGGCAAAAAGAAGCCGAAGAAAAAGGATGCGAAGGAGGCATCATCAGTGCCTCGGAAGGACCGCTCTGCCACCTCTTCGGCATCTGAAGACGAGGTAGAGATCCTCGCATCACCTGAGGATCTCGCCATACTCGGAACGCCTGAACCGATGGTTCAGGATCCTGCAGAGTCTGCGCAGTTGGCAGCAGGTGCTCCTGCTGAATGACCATTTACCGCCTTACATTATGGCTATTCAGCAAACTGCAAACATCATCTTGCAGTGGAATTGCGGTGGCTTTTTCCGCCACCTGGCTGAGCTGCGGCACTTACTCTGCCGCTTCCCTGCCATCTGTCTTGCCTTGCAGGAAACGTGGTTTCCCGTCGAGAAGAGCCCCGCCCTCAGAGGGTATCGGGGCTATTTTAAAAACCGAACCGTCTATGACAGGGGTTCTGGCGGCGTCTGTGTTTATGTCCACGCCTCTGTCCCCAGTGCTGCTGTGCCTCTTCAAACGTCTCTAGAGGCAGTCGCTGTTCGACTCCGGGTAGTACGAGATTTTACCGTCTGCTCTGTCTATCTTCCACCTGATGAGGCCATCTCTCCCACAGACCTCGCAGCCTTGGTTGCCCAACTTCCCCCACCCTTTCTTCTTTTGGGGGATTTCAACGCCCATCACCCTCTGTGGGGTGGCACACAGACCTCGGCCCGGGGTAGGGATGTTGAGTCTCTCCTGTCAGAGCAGAATCTCGGCCTTCTTAACACCGGTGCTCCTACCCACTTTAGCACAGCACATGGTTCGTTTTCTGCCATTGACCTGTCTGTCTGCAGCCCTAGCCTCCTTCCACATCTCACCTGGAGGGTCCATGACGACCTGTGTGGGAGCGACCATTTTCCGATCTTCCTGTCGCTCCCACAGTGTACGCCTGCCACCCGTCCGTCTCGCTGGGCCCTCCGTAGGGCTGACTGGCCAGCTTATTCTTCAGCTGCTGTGATTTCCTCTCCGCTTCCAGCAGATGTTGATGCCGCCGTTCAGCAGGTCACAGAGGCTATCGTTTCTGCAGCCGAAAACTCTGTTCCCATCACATCCGGTTCGCTCCATCGCCCATCGGTGCCCTGGTGGACACCGGAGATTGCTGAGGCCATCCGCGAACGTCGGCGAGCACTACAGCGCCACCGACGCCACCCTTGTGTCCAACATCTCGTGGCCTTCAAGCGTCTCCGAGCACGAGCTCGGCGACTGATACAGGAAAGTAAGAGGGCTTCCTGGGAGAAGTACGTCGCCTCCATTGGTTCCCGCGCTTCTCCTTCCAAGGTGTGGTCGCAGGTTCGACGCCTCTTTGGGCACCGCCCACCGGCGGGAATTCCGTGTCTCAGCATTCAGGGTTCGCTCTGTACTGACCCTGTCGCCGTCGCTGAGCACCTGGCAGACCATTTTGAACGTACGTCGGGGACTGCTGCCTATAGTGCAGATTTTCGTGCCATTAAAGAGCGAGCAGAGAGCCAGCACATTTCATTTCGAACACGACGTCGTGAACCATATAACGTCCCATTTACTGAGTGGGAGTTGGAAAGTGCCCTTGCTGCATGCCCGGATACCTCCCCTGGACCCGATCGCATTCACAGCCAGTTCCTCCGACACCTATCAGCGGATGCCAAAAGCCAACTTCTCGCCCTGTTTAATCGCGTATGGCTTGAGGGTGTTTTTCCGTCCTCGTGGCGGGAAAGCATTATCATTCCGGTGGTTAAGCCTGGGGCAGATCCGCAGGTGGCTGATAGTTACCGCCCGATCAGCCTCACCAACGTTCCATGCAAGCTTCTCGAACGGTTGGTGAGTCAGAGGCTCATGTGGATCCTCGAGGACCGAGAACTGTTGGCGCATCAACAGGGTGGGTTCCGTCAAGGCCGCTCCGCAATCGACAATCTCGTGTCCCTAGAGTCAGCCATTCGTACAGCATTTTCTCGCCGTGAACACCTGATTGCCGTCTTTTTTGACCTGCGGAAAGCGTATGACACCACCTGGCGCTATCATATTCTGTCTACGCTGCACAATTGGGGCTTACGGGGTCCACTTCCTACATTCATTAAGAACTTCCTGGCGTTGCGTTCTTTCCGTGTTCGTGTTGGTTCTTGTTTCAGCTCACCTCATTGTCAAGAGAACGGAGTCCCACAAGGTTCCGTTCTTAGTGTTCCTTTATTCTTAATCGCCATAAACGGTCTAGCTGCGGCTGCGGGGTCATCGGTTTCTACTTCCTTGTATGCCGATGACTTCTGCATGTATTACAGCTCCTCCAGCATTGGCGTAGCTGAACGGCGGTTGCAGATCGCAATTCGAAAGGCACAGTCGTGGGCGTTTGCCCACGGTTTTCAATTTTCTGCATCCAAAACCCGTGTGATGCATTTCTGTCGACGTCGGGCAGTACACCCAGAACCCGAACTTTACTTAGCTGGCGACCTGCTACAAGTCGAAGAGACGCACAGATTCTTAGGTATGGTGTTTGATGACCGTCTGACCTGGGTGCCGCACCTACGCCAGTTAAAACAAAAGTGCTGGCGACACCTCAACATCCTGCGCTGTCTCAGCCACACTGTTTGGGGAGCCTCGCGCCAAACGCTATTACAACTTTACAAGGCCCTCATTCAGTCGCGCCTAGACTATGGCAGCATAGTCTACGATTCGGCTGCGCCGTCAGCGCTGCAGGCAATAGACCCAATCCTCCACTGTGGTGTTCGTTTGGCGACAGGGGCTTTTCGCACTAGCCCTGTGACAAGCCTCCTTGTCGAAGCTGGAGTCCTCCCGCTGCGGTTCCGTAGGCAACACCTGTTAACATCTTATGTTGCTCGTGTTCAGGCCTCGCCCTTCCACCCGAACCGCCGGCTCCTATTTCCAGACGCTGCACTCCCTATCCCTCCACGACGGCCAAGGTCGGGATACCCGATCTCGGTCCGTGTTCGTATCCTTCTTTCGTCTCTCACATCCTACCCACTTCCTACCATTTTCCACTATTCCTCTCACACTCCTCCTTGGTCCATTCCTCGTTTGCAGCTCCGTCTGGACCTGTCCCATGCGTCGAAGGCCTCTGTTTCCTCCGTACATCTCCGTCACCAGTTTCTACAAGTGCTCGAACCGTTCCGTGCCACAGACGCCATTTACACAGATGGTTCCGTAGTAGATGGCCGTGCTGGGTATGCCTTTCTACATCACAACCATGTAGAACAGCATTCTCTGCCCTGTGAGAGTAGCATCTTCTCCGCCGAGCTGGTCGCTATTCTCAGAGCTCTCCAACATCTCAAAGCCTGCCCCAGGGGGTCATTCGTCATCTGTACTGACTCCCTGAGTGGCTTACAAGCGATCGACCAGTGTTTCTCTCGGCACCCAATAGTACGTTCGATCCAGGACACTGTTCACTCCCTGGGCCAATCAGGCCGTTCTGTGGTCTTTGTGTGGACCCCAGGTCATGTTGGCATACCAGGGAATGAACATGTTGATCGATTGGCCAAGCAGGGTACTATGGGACCACCTCTAACTATTGGTGTCACGGAACAGGATGTTCAGCTGGTGTTGCACCGAAAAGTACGTGAGGCTTGGAGCACCGAGTGGGCTACGGCGACTGCACCGAATAAGCTTCGGGCAGTGAAGCTCTCCACAGCTTTGTGGAAATCTTCACTGCGGCCGACCCGCCGAGAGTCAGTTGTCCTCTGTCGCCTTCGGATAGGACATACGTGGCTCACCCACGGGTATCTCCTTCGGCGCGAGGCTCCACCCGTGTGTCGATGTGGCACTGTGTTGACAGTAGCCCATCTTTTAATGGACTGTCCGCTTTTAGCCGACTTGCGGCGATCTTTTCATATCCCAGACACGCTATCATTAGCTTTAGCAGACGACGCCTCTATGGCTAACGCAGTTTTAAGTTTTATCCGCGCTTCTGGTTTTTATGCATCTATCTAACCGTGGGTGCTGTTGCCTGATCTCTTAGGCCAACAGCAACCCAGATCTTTTATATTTTCGAGCCCTTAGGGGTTTTTAGTGTGTGCAGTGTGGCTGGCTCATCCTGTTTTTTCTTTGTGATCAGCCAGCCAAGGTTCTCTGCTATCCTGTTTTATTCGTGACTTTATTTTACTCATTCTGTGTGTCTTCGTCTTGTAATGTCAGTGGCTTGTCTATTGTTAACCTGCCCTTTTGTGCGGTGTCATTTTCAGGGCATTGTTTTATCTTTATTGACAGTTGACTCTCAGCTAGGAACAGGGGACTGATAACCTAGCTGTTTAGTCCCCTTAAAACAACCAACAACAACAACAGATATCTAAGTTGCTACTCCTGGTCCCTTGAGAAACGTCAGCTGGCGTCCCGCCGCGGCTGTGCGAGTGGTTTGGCGGCGGCGTCGACCACGGCGCCGGTCGATATTGGACACGGCGCGGCGGGACCAGAAGAGCGCCTGGCTGCACTTGCGATGCAGCCCGCGGCGCGCGGCGCGTTGCCTGCAGCGGAAGCCCCAGGGGCCGCTGCCGTCACCGTAGAGCCAGCCAGCGTACACGACCCAGGTAAATGGGCTGCCCGAATAGAAACCCTCACCGTAAAAGGGCAGCTGCGGCTATTCGCGGGTAATGGGCTGCAGGAATCTGGCCGTGATGCAGCACAGATACCGCCATTCCAACCAGGAAGTAATGTGAGAGAGCACAATACCTCTACAGAACTTATAGCAACATGTCGACATGACTGGAGATTACAGTATGAGATCAGAAACGGGATCTACAGGAAGTTATAGAATTCTCGAGTACGGAAATGAAATGTGTTACACAATAAACGACCTGACCTAAGGCTGTAGTTGTGGTTTTCAGTCCGCAGACTGGTTTGAAGCAGCTCTCCACCCTACTCTATCTTGAGCAATCCTCTCCATCCTCTCATAAGAACAATATCCTACAGCCATTTGAATCTCAAAAATGTTCAAATGTCTGTAAATCTATCGGACCAAACTACGTGGTCATCAGTCCATATCTTACAAACTACTTAAACCTGGGTAAACTAACCTAAGGACAACACACACACACATGCCCCAGGGAGGACTCGAACCTCCACGGCGAGCAACCGCGCGCTCCGCAGCGAGGCGCTTTAGACCACTCGGCTACTCCACCGCGGCCATTTGAATCTGCTTACTGTATTCGTCTCTTGGTTACCCTATGCGAGTTTTACACCACACACTTTGCTTCAATGCTAAATTCCCAATTCTAAGAACGTCGACATTCCAGAATGAAACTTTCACTCTGCAGCGGAGTGTGCGCTGTGACTAAGCCATGCCTCCAGCACATCCTTTCTTCCAGGAGTGCTAGTTCTGAAAGTTTCGCAGAAGAACTTCTTTGAACTTTGGTAAGTAGGAGGCGAGGTTCTGGAAAAATTGAAGGTTTAAGAACGAACCGTGAGACGTGTCGGGATAGCTCAGTGGTAGAGCTCTGTCCCGCAAAAAGCAAAGCTCCCAGGTGCGAGTCCCGGTTCCCGCACACAATTTTAATCTGTCAGAAAGTTTCAACGTCGACATTACTTGATATTGCAGGATGGAGGCGATCTGCATTGCTCCATTATCTCCGAAATGAAAAACGCCAAAGTCACAGTATGATTAACTAATTGATTGACGGCCGGTTTCGATGGGCTATGCTATTACATTTTGTTAGTATATACTACAATGTAGTCATGTTTTTGTCCCACTTAATGTTACGGTAGTAACATTAAAAGTGGTCCTTTGCGATCGTCTTTTGACAGATCGAAATTTAAATGAAAATAATGGCTTAACCGTTCATCTAACACGGAAACTGAACACATGAATTCGGAGATGTCACGTGACATTCCACGCCCGGAACTCTCTCTCGCATCCTCCATCTTGTGTTGCGTATTTGACTATTTTCTTGTTACAACTTACATGTCGTAATTTCAACGCAACGGTGCACTGAAGAATTAAGAAAAACACGTCGTTCTTCGTACGATAAATGATAATCTAGAGTCTAAAAATGCCATATTAACATCAGTTAACAACTGCCATCAATAGTACGAAATTAAAGAGCGAATTTTGTAATTGCTAGTCGTAGTGTACTGAGCAGCGCGCTAGATTAAAATGCACATGGGCAGTTGTTCGAAACCTACTACTACCAAACAATTAACTCTTCTTTTCCTAAAAGGGTTTCGGGTAACTTTGTTAATTAAATATAGCTATCTGCTCAATATTTAGAGTTGTGCATATGTAAGAATGCTCCCTCTAAAATGCGTGTTTGTTCTATTTCGTGAGCATGCCCAGAAATACGTAACAACGAATTGAACAATGGTCTTCTGAAGCATATGCACGTAAACTGGAAGGTTACTGTAATAATGAATATTCTAAACAACGTGCTGATACTGGTAGATTCGTATACAAAGGAAGTCTTAGATTTCTGTGGCAAGTACAGTTCCTTAATAAAATGGAAGGGGAGTGTATACATTGCAACAATTTCCTTGTTCTTTTTTTTCTAAGCAATTATACACTATTTATGAAATATATTGAAAGTCATTAATTAGAATCAATCCATCTACTAAAATGTTTGTCTTTGACATGGTTGCTATGGACGCTTTTAATGTAAATGGTATTGCCTCATCTAATTATGGGAACTAGTACATACTGACTACGAGTTTGAGTACTGTGGGCAGGGTAGAGCTGGGAATTTGTATCTGACAGGAGGCGTACTTCGGTAGTCCTTGGAGGTGCGGTGTAGAGATCAGCGCAACTGCCTAGAAAGCGGGAGACACGGTTCAAATCCCGGCTGGGTACACTTTTTCAGCTTTGCCCATTCGCAGTTGAAGTCATATATTCTGTGAATATGAAAGAATAACAAATGCAGCATCAGAAGTGACGTCTCTTCTTTCGTAACATAATATATATGACTGAAACGAGATAATAATAAAGCATGTTTACAGAAAATGCAATATTTATGGTAAAACAAAGTAAAGATGAACTTACCCTAAAATCAGAATATTTTTCACTGTTTCTGCAGCTTTGTGACAGATATATCGCTTGACATCGCAGAAATCAAGTAAATCTCCCTCCTAAATAACATTATAGTATAGAATGCATGCAGAAAAAAAAAGTCTTTATGGTTAAAAAAGAAAAATAGAACTTAGCTCAAAAATGGGAATAAAAACACTAATCCTACATTTTTCTCATCGAAGTATCGCTTCCTACAGCTATTTCCATTTATCTGAAGCCCAACATTAGTTTAAATAGATGAAAACTACTATGATACGACTAATATTCAAAATCATAAACCTACATTTGGAGTGGTGTTACAACATGACCTTTTACCTACTTTCCAGATGAGAAATGTATTATGTCATAAGGAGAAGGACGTATTCTCCATGCAATAGCTGACGCCTATTGATATAATTTCCATGTTTAATGACATGATTATATCAAAATACGAAATGTATCATCGCTGTATTCATCTATTTAAACTAATGTTAGGCCTCTGATGAAATAGCTGGAGGAAGTTTGCTTTATTGATGTTAAGCGATACTTCTACCGGAAAATTGCAGGATTAGTGTTTTTATTCCCACTTTTGAGTTATGTTCTACTGTCCTCTTTTTACCATAAAGACTGCTTTTTCCGCACACATTCCGTACTAGTATGTTATTTAAGAGAGAGATTTACTTAATTTCTGCGATGTCAAGCGATAAATCAGTCATAAAGCTGAAGAAATAATTTAACATTTTCCGATTTTAGGGTAAGTAAAACTTTACTTTGTTTTACCATAAATGTTGCAGTTTCTGTATACATGCTATACTAGTATCTCATTTGAGTGAGTGATATACCGATATTTTGTTTGCTGATGATGGTGCCATCTGTGGGCAAGGTGCCTAACTTGATGAACGCTCGTCTGTGAGATTGAAAAATGTTCAAATGTTTATAAAGCTTATGGGGCTTAACTATGGGGTCATCAGTCCCTAAACTTACAAACTACTTATGAACTACTTACGAACTAGGACTGCACAAATATCCATGCCCGAGGGGGGATTCGAACCCCCGACCTTAGTGGCCGTGCTGACCGTGACTGGAGCGCCTCAGTCACCTCGGTCACCGCGGCCGGCTGTGAGATTGATATTTTATCATAACAACTGTTTCTTTGTAGTCGTTACCAACTTCGACAGAGCATGAGATCACTTCCTTTATTTAGTTTATGGGTATTAATTTCATAACATTGTTACATTATCGGTTGAATGACCTACCTCGCTGCTATCTAAATAGTCAGTGCTATGTTAAAGAACTAGAAGTCATTTTTGCATTCGTGGGTTGTTGCAAACAACATTTAAGGTTAATCAAACTTGAAATCAATTTCATGTTACTGCTACCTTATTTACATTTTGTAAACTAGGCTTGATTTTTGCTTATTTGCACACATTTTGTTTTGCTTTCACTACAGTAATCTGCATGGACAGCTCTATGGAATTTTGCATTTGTGGATTGTTGCAAACAATATTTAAGGTTAATCAAAATTGAATTCAATTGCACTTTACTATTACTTTATTCCCATTTTATAAACAACGCTTGATGTTTGGTTATTTCCACACATTTTGTTTTGCTCTCACTGCAGTGCACGTACAGCTATATAGCCATCACATAATGTGGTTTAATCTACCCAAACTCTTATAGGGAAGTTAGTTAGGGCAGACTGGAGGTTAAAACTAGACTTGCCCATAATAGTTCGCGATCGAGAGGGCTCACTTTAGTTCGCGGTTCTGCCGCGAACTACATCGTTCTTTTAGTTCGTCCGATCCCAGTGACGGATGAACGGCGTGGTCTGCGCATGCAGGTGGAGGGAGAAGTTCCCCCACCTAGCTGCTTCATGCGCTTGATGCTTGAGCCGCTAACGATATCACGCAAACCAAAAGAAAAAAAGTTTGTGGAAAATTTCTCGCGTTTAAGTTTAATTTATATATTTTTGCATTATGGAATTTATTAGTCAGATATTGCAGATTGCAGAATACTTCAAAACAAATTTTGTAGCACTGAACTATGTAATCTAGCAGCCAGACGCTCACCTCGAAATAGCTCGCATCAGCAGAAGGCAAACACGTGATTTTTAATTCTGCTGCGCGCCCTCTCGCTATTGCCCGTCGGTCTTCGGAAAAGAATCCAACGAACTAAGAAGCGAGATACGTTTGGCATAATAGTTCGTGACCGGTAACGCATATCTTAGTTCACGACCGATAGCGCATATTTTAGTTCGCGACCGATCACATATATTATAGTTCGCAAACGATCCCGCATATTGTAGTTCGCGATCGGTAGCTCTCCATTTAGTTCGCAGCTCGGCCGCGAAGTACGTCGTTCTTTTTAGTTCGTCCGCTCTTTTTGCCTTTTTTACCGCAACTAAAAGAGATATTTCTTTTGTTATGACGGCTTTGTTACATAATGATCAGCGTGTGCTATTACCCGTATTTTGGGGCAATTAGACATCAAATACTTAAGCTAATAAACCAATTATTTACACGAATGAGTGATACAATGGTATTCAACTACTCTGCATACAAAGTACCATAGTATTTTATTCTTAAAATGAATTTATTTATTTATTTAATAGGTGATTGAAGGAACATTACCTACAAAATGTGCTACATGCGTCTATTTTCGTGAATAAAAAATCCACTTTTATAAATTACTTTTTAATTTTAATAAAATTTTGACACTTTCAATGAAAGTGAAAACATTAGTAGGTACTGCAGGTGGCTCACACGGAAATTTAGTCTGGCACATGAAGACAAAAGACGCTTTGATCCCAATAACAATGGAAAGGTAACAACAGATCATGTGTAATTTAATCTCATTTCAATCAAATCAAACCACATTCATTGCGAAGAATGTTGTTTCCGTGACAGAATATCAACCCCCCCCCCCCTCCTCAACCAACAACCAAGTTCCCACGCGCAGAAACGCATTTTTGTCTTCGGGGCTGGGCGAGCCAATCCTTTGTTTCAGAGGGGCGGCCGCCTCAGTTGCATCGAAAGTTACGCCAGTCCGGTCAACCTCACACTTATTACAGAAATTGATTTTGTATTAACAAATGAAATAGAAGAAATTTTTGATCTTCACGCTAGTGACATTGATGACAATGGGTTTCGACGTTTACATACTGATGGCAGGCAGTAAACTACAGTTTCGTAGCTAATTAATTCTATACGGGTTCGTTACTTTACAGTGTTAGTGTAGCTTATACGACGTGATCCTCAACATTCTACCACGCGAGCCGTCATCAGTATCATGCAGGCGAGAGAAAATGGTTGATTCATAATTTCTCGCGTATAAATCCAAACAATTTTAAGTTTTGAGTCCTCTTTACTTCTTTACACTATGGAATGAGGGTTATATTTAGACACTGCTCAATACCTTAGAAAAGAAAATTTGTGGCAGTGAACTATGAATCTACAGCTGAGCTGCATCTCAGCTCGAAATGATGGTATCTGGCAGAAGCGAATCACGCGATTCTGTGCGCTCTCACGTCCTCTCGCTGTTCCTCGTCAGTTTTCGGAAAAGGAGCAGACGAACTAAGAGGCGAGGGATCTGCGAACTAGTTCGCGTAGTTCGCCTGTGGAAGCGCTCTTCCGAACTAGTTCGTTCGCTAACTACAAAAGACTAGTTAAAACCCTCAGCGATCAAATCTGGGACCTGGGACCTGCAGGTGAAAGCCATCCGTGCCCAGCCCTAGGACCTGGGAATGAATGCCTCAGTGCTCAACCCTGGGACCTGGGGGCTAATGCCCTCAGCGCTCTGACCTTGATGTAAACAACACCTGTCAGGCAAATGTATAATAGAATATTCTGAATCCCAGAATGAATGTGATGGAATGCCTGAGATGTAAGCCTTCAATTCCCAAAATACAATTGTGTCATTCGACTCCCAGAGAGAACGTGATGGATTGCACACTTATGTAAAAATACTGATGCAATTATGTCACCAGATTCCCAGAAGGAACGCGAAGGAATGCACCAAAGTGCTGACCATAACGTAATTCCTGGAAGTAAGACGTCAGCGTTCCTGGAATGACTTCTTCAGGGCTCATTGACCGGATGCAAGGCTATCTAGAAACCCCCTACGCTACTACTCGCAGCCCTCTTCGGCTCCAGAGCGCGCCAGATTTGACAGGTGGAACACGAATATCCATCCTCACTGAAAAGGCGCTGCCGCGCCAATCTTCGGCATATATATATATATATATATATATATATATATATATATATATATATATATATATATATATATAGCACGTTGTGTACCAATAATGTTTCAGTCTCACCAGTAATTTTCACCTCGAAATGGCTGCGTGCTTCTCAGCTGAAATATCGTGGAAATACGACAACGCGATCCAGCTGCAAGCTCGAAATATGATGGACCAGTCCCCGACTGCTGCGCGCATTATTAAGTTAGTTGTGAAATTGTGTAAGATCAGTCGTTGTGTACACTGTTCATATACATCTAAATAGATATAAGTGCCTGGCAGAAGGTTCATTAATCACTTTTATAACCTTTCTCTACCGTTCCATTCTCTAATAGCGCGTGAAGAAAGAACAACCAAATCGTTCTGTTTTCCATCTAATTTCTCTTATTTTATTGGGACGGTCATGTCTCCCTATGTAGGCGGGTGCTAGCAAAATAATCAGATTCAGAAGTAAAAGTCGGTGATGGAAATTTCGCAAATAGAACTCGCCGCAACGAATAACGCCGTTCTTTTAATGACTTCCTCCTCAAATCGTGCAATTTTTCCATGACGCCTCCCCCCACCCCCTGTTAAGTGATAAAACAAAACGAGCTGCCCTTCTCTGAACCTTCTCAATGTCTTCCGTCAGTCCCCACCTGGTGAGGGTTCTACACTGGACAATAGTACTCCAGGAGAGGATCCACAAGTTTGATGTAGGCAGTCTCTTTGGTGGAGCTGGTGCATCTTCGAAGCGTTCTGCCATTGAAACGTAACCTTTGGTTCGCCTTCCCAACAATATATTCTGTGTGTTCTCTCCAGTCTGAGTTGTCGTAATTGTAACTCGTACTTATTTGGTAGAACTTACTACCTTAAGGTTTGACTGACTTATCGCGTAATGGAAGTTCAACGGATTTCTTTTAGTGGTCATGTGTATTACTTCACACTTTTCATTATTTAGTGCTATTTGACAATTTTCGCACCATGTACAAATTTTGTCTAAATCGCTTTGCAGTTGCTTTTGACCCTCTGTTGACTTCACTAACCGATGAATGACAGCATCGTCCGTGAACAGTCTAAGGGAGCTATTCAGATTGTCTCCTAAATCGTTTGCAAACACAAGGAAGAGTAGGGGACCTATAACGCCTCCCTGGGGAACACCAGATATCACTTCTATTTTACTTGATGACTGATCGTCAATTACTATGGTGTCCTTTCTGATAGGAATGTGTGAGAGGGGACTGGTGCCCTGATATTGAGCTAGACATGTGGGGAGGGAGTGCAGTAGGTAGGATGGTCAAATGTGGAAAGGGATTTCACTGATTCGAAGTCGGTTTAAGTTCTGTTGGAATAAAATATGGAGTGCGTGGAAGTGGAGTGACGGTAAGATGCGAATGATCAGAAGAGATACAAGATTTCGGATAGTATAGGAGACGTGAAGGCATTTGATATGGTTAAGATGGTGGGGAGGGGTGAGGAGGGGAGGGGAGGTGGCAGAGGATCAACGTGGGAGATAGCAAGCGGATGCGGAGCGAGGCAGGTCGTATGGCATTCAAGGAATTTAAGAGAGTGGTAGAACTTTGGTGGGGCCGATATCCACAAAAACTTGGAATAACAGGAGATCGGTCAGACAAGGGTTTTGTAGGTGTGCAAAAGAGTGGATGGCAGGGTATAAGCGCCATTGTCGGCGAGTTGATAATTTCAGCAGTTTTGTGGCTCTTTGTTGGATGGTTTGTGCGTGAGTTAGGACTGGTAAGGGTGCCTTCGGACGAGAAGAGAAAGAAATGTTCTGAAGGAATGAAAAAGTTACGGACCATCACATCGAGCAGCAGTTGCTGGTAGGATTCGTTCTCTTCTTGGCGAGATTTGACTCACAATGGATAGCACGTGCCATCTTTCCTATATGGAGGGAACTGCGTGAGGATGTGGGTGCAATGGTAGTAAAATTCGACCACCGTGCAAAGAGGGCTGAAATTATTCAAAAGGTATTATACTGTGCACACCACCGTGCTCGAAAGAGTTACAAGGAAGGAAGATTAGTATTACGTCTCGTACATCTTACACGCACAATGATTTGTATGGTGCGTCGAGTAAAAGTTGTTCACTCTTTAATATGAAATATTTCCGATACTTCGAACGTTGGTAGACAGTGTCGTTCACATGGCTCTGCCGTGATATTATTTCGCTAAAGACATTTAATGGAGATTCAAAGAATGGTTTGGTAATTGTATTTCATCTAGGATCAATATGCCGCAGGAAAATACCTTTATAAAAATAAATAAAAAATTATAAAAGTAACAAAAATTACTGTACACAACTAAAAATGTGTATATTTAAATACAAGAATGAAGAAGGTAGTGTAAAAAGGGATAAGATAAAAATATGAAGATAATTAGAAAATTGTAACAATAAGCATGGTGGAGGAAGGTGGTCTTTAAAGTTAAGGATTTCAAAATGAGTGGGAAAATAAATATCTCAATAGCAAATCTTATAAAAGACTATGTAAACTAACAACAAACAAATCTGCTGCGATAGGTCAAAGAAAAATTCGATTGAAAAACTTATAACAATCGCACCAGCCTCTTTTATAGGCTACGTTTACAAATATTTCAGATATAAAAAAATAATAAAAACACAAAATAATGATATAAAATGAAATATATAAAAATGTCAATAATATACATATTAAGTAATATAAAATAATATATCTCAAAAGATTATATATTATAATCTTATATATATTTCATTTTATATTGTTTTAATAAATACAGTATATTCTATTTGTTAGGTATTTAACTGTATAGTGTCTATATTTTTTGGGTGAAATATTTTCAGAAATCAAAACTACATGAAAACTTAAAGTGTGCCGTAGAACAGGGCAGTGCGTTTTCTTTGTTACAGTGGTCTTTTACACTCCACTTTCCCTCTTCTCTCTCTCATTCTCTCTCTCTCTCTCTCACACACACACACACATACACACACAGATACACAGAGAGAAATACGCAGAGTCACAGCAATATAGGCGGCACCTCTGCATGTAGAGCGAGAACCGGTTTTTCTGGTGGAGTGGTTAACGTCAGCAGGAATCGCTGTCGCCGTTAATACGCGCTGCGCAGCGCCGCCCAGATACCGCCGGCGCGCTGCTAACATAAACGCAATTTACTGCGCCGAGTGGAGAGCGGAACGCACGTGCCGCGGCAGCACATGGCACATGGCACATGGCGGTCCTGGCATACTGAGCGCCGTGCTGCTCTCAGCTGCAGGCTGCGAACACTCACAGCTGCCTGTCTGTGGTGCCCAGGGCTGGCCCGAACAAATTAGGCGCCCTAGGCAAATTGTTCTAATGGCGCCCCGCTTAATAAAATCGCAATATAAATCACTCACTGCATATTTTTCATTCATATAAATAATTATAACATGTACATGATACAAAATGTTTTGTGTCCCAGCCTTGTCACCGCTTTTGTGTCTCGTTTCCGTCGTAGGTGTCGGTGGCCGAGTAGAAAGACCGACACAGTAATAAAGTATGCACGCTTGTGCAGGTAGGAGGTGACCAGCCAGTGGGACAGCAGAAACTAGAAACACTAGAGTAAATTAGAACGAGATATATATTTAACAGAGACTTAGTAATACTTAACTTTTACATAGATCAGTACTGCAGAATGCTGATACATAGTTGAGCTAGAGGCCTGCCTAGTGCCAGTCCGATAGCCAAGTCTTCACTGGTGCCTATCTGATTCCGAAGTGTTAACTGGTTCCTATCTCAGTCCCAAGTGAACGATGTCGTTCAGTGGTGGCCACGAGCGGGATAGCAGCAGAGGGCGCTCGTGGCTGACGTCATAAGAACGCCGCGCCGTGTGTGCATGGCGGCGTGCGGCGAAAGTAGGTGGCGCGCACTTTAGACTTGTGCGACACCACAAAATGGGGCACATCATACACTTCTATACAACAATGTTATTTTTTCATCGTTTCTACATTTTGCAGTAACTAAATTAACTACAATTGTTGATTCCTGAAATGTAGTCATTGAAGAAAAGACGGTAGTTTTGTCGTAAATGGTGGAGGTTGTGTCACACCAGATTGAGGCATGGAGGAGGAGAAGGAGGGTGTCATCAGTAAATGACAGGTGCTCGAATATGTTTGTTGAAAACAGTTTGGATTGAGCCTACACCCTGCCAGGTTTCATTATGTATTTGTTAGTGCATGTCAAAGAATAAAACAAATCGACATATTCACTTATTGTCGTCGCAATGGGCTGCACGGCAACTTTCTCTAATGCACATCTCATTATTGTGACAAAGTAATTACAAGGCTCTGTGCAACGCTGAGCTTACTTCGCTATTTAAAAACAAGCACAGTGAAGTTGTTTCGTCCACTCACGGAAGAGACCGGACAGAAAATGCTGGGAAAGGCATAGTCGATTAGTCGATCAGTCTGTGCGTAAACTAAAGAGGCAACGGATCTCTTGTGTGTGTGTGTGGGGGGGGGGGGGGGAAGGGTTTTCCCCGAAGAAAAAAGGTCCACAACAATAGAGTAACAACATTCATAGAATATATGACATCAACTGCGATTGGGCAAAGCTGAAAATGTGTACCCAGCCAGGATTCGAACCCGGGTCTCCTGCTTTCTAGGCAGTTGCGCTGACCCCTACATCACTGGGGACACAGTGATCACCGCACCTGCAAGGACTACCTAAGCACGCCTCCGGCTGGGTACACATTTTCAGCTTTGCCCAAACGCAGTTGATGTCACATATTCTATGAATGTTGAATAATAACAACTGCAGGATCAGAAGTGACGTCTGTTCTCTCGGAACAGACGCCACATGTACATAGATAATAGTGTAACAGACTGAAACTCTACTTACCGTTGCAAGTGCCCGCGGACACGGTGCGCTCAAATGACAGCGGTTGGGATAGCTGACATCTCACACGGTATTACACAGGGCCGGCGGAAGGGGAAAATATGACACGGGCAAAGAATCCATATCGCGCCCCCTACAACCCAATGGTATTACTGACTTTAATTTTGCTATACTTATTGTCAATTAAATACACAGAGTGAGTTTTGGTTAACGATATAGGAAACAATTACTTACACATGAGCATGCAGAATATTCTACATCACTGATTAGAAACTTACAGAATGATTCAAGAAACAACGATTTATATAAAATTAAGATTGATGATGCATTTATTTACACATATATACATAAACAATCTTGTTAACTGCGAAAGAGAACACATACATGAACAAAAGAATATACAAATATATTTTGTAAAAGCATTGTACAAAGATTTCGTAATACAAATAATACCACCAGTAATATCATTTTATATTTTTATACAGTTTTAATGCAAATTGTCCTTTGAGCTGTTTACAAACCTAAGTAAATTAACTTTTCGTGACTTTTTCTCTGGAAAGTCTTTAATTGAAGTTCATTAATACACAGCCGGCCGCGGTGGCCGAGGGGACTAAGGTGCTCCAGTCACGGTCTGCACGGCCACTACGGTCGGGGGTTGGAATCCCCCCTCGGGCATGGATATTTGTGCCGTCCTAGTTCGTAAGTAGTTCGTAAGAAGTTTGTAAGTTTAGGGACTGATGACCCCGTAGTTTAGTCCCATAGACAATACAAACATTTGAACATTTGATTTTGATTAATACACATTTAACGAGTAAAAGTCTTATCGCTTTGCTACATGTATCAAGCATCAGTGTTGGTATAGAATGTAATTATTGCTACTGATAGTAATGGGTAAAGAACTATCTTTGAGCCTGAAGTTCGCCGCCTATCTGAGAAGACGCCATCGTACCCTCCCCAGCCTGCTAAGACGCTACGTGTGTAAACACCTCTTCTCTATTAAACGTAATAATACGAAAATACGTTACGTAATGGAGGCCTACTTACCTGTACTGTGTTGTTATATTCTGGATTATTTGTTGATTTCTTGCTGGTTTCTCATTCTCTGGTTCTACGTTATCATTTCCATTATTGTCTGTTTCAGGAGTACGAAAGAATTTCTTGAATGCTGCTGCGTGTTTCTCATTTTCAGCCGCTAATTGTGCTCTTCTTTTTCTGTATACATTTCCAGAAGACTTCTTTTCATGTTGATAAAGAACACATTAACGCGACGATTCTTCTACTAAGAGTCGAAATTCAGGAGACAAAAGAAGAAGACGCAAACCATGAAGCCTGCACTACATGTACATGACTTCTGATTTATAATTTTCTTTCACGAGACATTTGACAGTACAAACAGGACTAATTTATTTCTTGTTCCGATAACTCAATATTGTTTGTGTGTATTGTTAGAGCGGCCGACTTAGCTTTGTCGCAAGGAGTGGTTTCCTTTATAGGAGATTCAAGAAGAAACCGGGGTTGTTATAAAGAGTGAGGCCTATGACATGAGGTAACCAATGTTGCTACACAATTTATGGAAAAGTTAATTTTTAGTTTACTGTTTATAATAATATAAATTTAGCAGGGATTTTGGAGCCCCCCAGACTCCCCTAAAATTTGCCGCCCCGGGCGGTCGCCCGGCTCGCCCGACCCTTCCGCCGGTACTAGTACTACAACTAAACTGGAATGTTTCGTCCTGCTCCATTCTGCATTCTACGGGCGTTTAGTTCTACTCCAACGAAGATACACAGTTGGGAAAGCCCTCTCCTGCTTCACTTGATAGCATATCTCTTCAACGACAGAGGCACAGACTCACAATGTCTTTGTGCATCACAAAACCATACTTGCACCTAAGAATAATTACTTATAGTGTCATTATGAACAAATAGAAGGGGACCTTCCTTAGGTCATCAGTCCCTAAACTTACAAACTACTTATGAACTACTTACAACTAAGCACGGCACAAATATCCATGCCCGAGGGGGGATTCGAACCCCCGGCCGTAGCGGCCGCGCGGACCGTGACTGGAGCGCCTCAATCCCCTCGGCCACCGCGGCCGGCGTAAAAAATTATTTATTGTATTTTCCCCCTTTGTTTGTGTGCAAGTGTAAGACACGCCCTGTGTTATGTGCTTCCCTAAGTCTTCCCCCCCCCCCCCCCTTTTTTTTTTTTTTTTTTTTTTTTTTTTTTTTTACCACTGACAATGTGTGTGGTGTTATGGCGCCCTGCGGCGAGGCGATTAGCGACCACTGTATACTGCGCGAGGCCGTGAGGGCGCCCCAGCTGACACGATGGAAGGCACACCATCTCCGATCATGGGGTGATCAGTTGCATACTGCTACTCGTCTATTCGTTACACGCTTACTAGCAACATTCTTAATAGTCAAAGAGAATGCATGTAACACTGAGATGCGTTTTGTCTCTTGCCTGCTGCTCTGTCTACGTAAATTCATCGCTCCTGGGGCTACAGCGCTAGAGCAAAGTAAGCCGCAACGCGAGCGCACGAGACTTTGTCGCGCTCGACAGATTTGCCGCCCCCCAAATTTGACCGCCGTAGGCAATTGCCCAGTTTGCCTATATGGACGGGACGGCCCTGGTGGTGGCCGTATCCTCGTGATGCTATACCAGGGGTGGTCGAGAGTTCGATTCTGAACAGGGTCACCGGTCACTGTTTGTGTTACCGGTTGTTGTCATCACCCTCCCACTACGTCTCCCAATATCACATGAAAAAAACATTGCCTCTACCTTCATTTTCAATGTATCACATATCTCTAGCATTTTAATTTTAATGCAAATACATTAAATGGATTTTTCCGTAATATATGTGTCGTTTTACTGTACTAATTAAAGTAATAATACCTAATATTTATGTGAGTAAATATCATAATTCATCAGTAGACTTGCCTAATCAATAAGCTGCATTTCTCCAAGATAATGTTTTTGAAAAATATTTGTGCAGAATACTGTGAACTAAACGCATCACGCAGTTAATTAAATGAACTATAATAGGATCTTCAGCAACCTCCTAATAAGCAGAGTATGAAATGGAATTGTGTATCTGTGTTACACGTAGCACCATGACTGTGTTTTGTATGCAAACTGTTGCTGTACACGTGTGTTAAGGAGAGTAATGTTGGTTATTTCAGTCACTTTTGTGGCGGGCTTCGAAAAGAGAATGATATCTGAGTAGAATATTTTAAGTGTCTAATGTGATGCACAAGAATAACTAAAATTAATTCCAGAAATATATGCTCTCCTCACTTTTTTGTATTTTGTACAAATACTTGAAACATATTTATTTTTAGATATGAACATTTGAACATGTTGAGAAAACATAAAAATGCAGCAAGTGAAGCAGGCAAAAATGGGGTACAGACGTCTACAAAATGAGGTTAAAACGAGGTGCAGGCTCTCTAAGCATGAATGGATTGAGGAGAAATGCAAGACCGTAAAAGAATGTGTAATTAGGGAAAAGAGGATACCGTATACAGGAAAATAAAAGAGACATTTGGAGTCAATAAAAACAGCGGTATATCAAGAACTCGGATGGAAAACGAGTACTAAGCAAAGAGGGGAAATCTGAACTAAGGAAGGAATATATAGAAAGCCTATACAAAGGAAATAAGCTTGAAGGCAGAAACGGAAGACGAAGATGAGATAGGTGATATGATACTGCAAGAAGAATTTCACAGAGCGCTGAAGGATTTGAGTCGAAACAAGGCCCCTGGAGTCTATGATATTCCGTCTGAACTGCTGATATCGTTATGAGAGCCAGTCATGAAAAAATTGTTCAACCTGGTATGCAAGATGCATGAGACAGGGGAAATACACTGATTCCAAGACGAATATCGTAATTCCAGTTCCATACAAAGGCAGTGCAGACAAATGGGAAAATTACAGAACTGTTCGTTTAATAAGTCATGGTTGCTAAATAGTAACACGAATTATTTACAATCGATTGGATTTTGGAATCCGAGCTTGGAGAAGATCACTTTGCATTTAGGAGGAATGTAGGAACACGGGAGGCAATACTTACATTACAACTTATCTCAGATGATAGGCTAAGGAAAGGCAAACCTAAGTTTTTAGCATTTGTAGATTTCGAGAAGGTTTTTGACAATGTTGACTGGAATTCACTCTTTCAAATTATGGACGTAGCAGGGGTAAAATATAGGGAGCGAAGAGTTATATTCAACTTACACAAATACCACACAGTGGTAATTAGAGTCGAAGGGCTTGAAAGGGACGCAGAGGTTGTAGCCTTTCTCCAATGTTGTTCAATCTGTACATTGAACAAGCAGTGAAGGAATGCTAGGAGAAATTTGGAGAGGGAATTGAAGTTCAGAGATAAGAAATAAAAACTTTGTGGTTTGCCAATGTGATAATAATTCTGTCAGAGACCGCAAAGGATTTGGAAGAGCAATTGAATAAAGTGGACAGTGTCTTGACAAGAGGGTATAAGATGAACATCAACAACAGTAAAACAAGGATGGAATGTAACGTGAGAAAATCAGGCAATGCTGAAGGAATTAAATTATGTATTGAGACAATGAAAGGAGTAGATGGGTAGCGGAAGTTAAGAGGATATACAATGCAGAATGGCTATGGGAAAAAGAGCGTTTTTGAAAAAGCAAAATTTGTTGACATCCAGTATTAGTTTTAATGTTAGGATTCCTTTCTGAAAGCATTTCAGATGTTTGTTAAGCTTACGGGACTTAATTGAGGAGTGATCTTTAAACTTAAAAACTACTTATGAACTACTTTATACTAAAGACAACACAAACATCCATGCTAGACGGCGATTCGAACTCCAGACGGGGAACGACCTCGTGCCTCAATGCGCTCGACCGTCCCGCCGCGGCTGAAGGCATTTGTCTAGAGTATAGCAGTGTATGGAAGTGAAACGTGGTCGAAAAGGACTTCAGACAAAAAGATGATAAAAGTTTTTGAAATGTGCAGTTATAGACGAATGATGAAAATTAGATGGGTAGATCACGTAACTAATGAGGAGGTGCTCAACAGAATTGGGGAGAAAAGGAGTTTAGGATGTATCCTGACTAAGAGAAGGGTCAGGTTGGTGGGACACATTTTGAGACATCAAAGAAGCGTCAACTTAGTATTAGAAGGAAGGTGTGGAGTAAAAATCATAGAGGGAGACCGAGGGACGAATACAATAAACAGATTCAAAAGGATATAGGTTTCTGAACTTATTCTCAGATGAAGAGAATTGCACAGGACGGGGTAATGTCGAGAGCAGCCTCAAACCAATCTCAGGACTGAAGACCAACAACAACAACGTGAAGTTAGTGTGTTTAATTTCACAGCAAAGTTAGTGTCGTACAGTTCTCAGTGTAAATTTGCAGCTACCATTATGTCGATATGCTACTTTTTTACGCAAAGAAGAGAACGAAATCCACCCACAAAAGCTCACTGGCGGATTTCACCTTAATAGCTTGTCTTCGAATTAGCAATATTGAAAAAGTGGTATCACTGTTACATCAGTGGATAGGAAAACAAATGGTATTCATTGAGATTCCTTGTTTTTATTTTTAATGTTTATATAAAAGTTCATGTAAATTTATAAATATAAATTTAGGGTTAAAACCCAATAAGGCTGTAACACTTGAAAAAAAAAAATAAAATAAAAAAAACCTACGATGTTTCGTACTTGGTTGTAACCTGATCTTTGTATTATCAAAGTATTAGAAGAGATTATGAATTCCATCGTTCGTTCTCATTAAGTTGAATTTCATTTTCAGTTCTCATTAGAACATTGGCAGTAACAATAAATTTGCCACAAAACACGTTAGTGAGCCGCGTGGAAGCGATTCACGGTTGCTTACTGCTGTGGTATAAGCACCAGCTAGCTCGCAGGAGTTGCTGTGCTGAACTGCTGGACTTGTTAGGGTGACTGCACCTGCGAAAAGCCGATTGACCGGCAAGAGACCCAGTCTTTGTGCAAGTGTCACTCCGTACATGTGTTTCACCCCGTCTGATTGTTTTGCCTTCATATTTAAGAACGCTTACTGTTTATATTTACATGAAATCATTTCAATGATGCACAGGCGTTACAAAGTAAAACTCATTGAAAGAGTTTCAGAAAGTCTTGAAGACAGTGAGGCATTTTATAGTGATGAATTTTGAACTTACTTCCGGGGCTGACGTGAATAAGACTTTCTCCGACAGTGGATATTGTTTAATGGGATTAAGATACTGAGAGACAGCCTAATTTTAAAAAAAATTGTCAATAATCAAGTTTTATAAGAACAAGGATATTTTGTAGCGATCAGAAACGTGTGGTTCACGACAAATCAGTTGCTTTCAGTCAACAGTAAATGACAAGTGTCAGTTGTTAAATCGCTCTGCTTATGAAGAAAAGATTTACTGCTTACAGTGGTAGAAAGAAAACAAATTTATACACAGTTCAGAAAAAATACAGCTCATTTTACACCGTCGCACAGAAATGCTGGGTGGTCTAAGCCGTCATGCCGCGGACTGAGAGGCCGTTCCCGTCGGAGGATAGAGTCCTCCCAAGAGCATGATGTATTTCTGTGTTCGTGTGTGTCTGTGTGTGTGTTTGATGTCCTTGCTGCAAGTTATTAAGTCTAGGGACTGAACACTAAAGGAGTTTGATCCAGCAGGTTTACAAACATTACACTACAATTTTACACCAATAAATATAGACGAAATCAAATGCGTCTCTGGGATTCTAATGAGAAACTTTAATTAACCACGAAAACGACTTTTTTGTGATCAAAATATTCGTGTGCCTTTCTTTTAAGAAAATTTGACTTTCAATATCTTATTGAATAAATTTGAGAGAAAGGTGTGTATTTTAAGTGAAGCTATCCCAGTATATGTGCTTGCAAAGTGTACGAAAGAAATTAAGTTCACAGCGGATGTAAGATACGATTCTGTGGACCATTTTACTATCTTCGATCAACTCAAATTTGCTTCAAAATGCCAAATTCCGGAATGTTGCGCTATAATACACATATAGTGTGCTAAATGCAAGCTACATCTCTATGTATCAAAACTGCTTTATACAATTACATCAAAAGTAATTTGTGCATACGGATAGGCAATAGTTGTATTTTTTTTTCATTTTTATTAACTATTTTGTATACTTTTTCATATGTATTCTAAAATGCATGACATATGAAGCCTTTCTGTCACTTTATTGCATATCTGTAACTAACATTTTTGGTTTTCGTAACAGAATTTATTTTAAGTATTTCTTCATATAGCAAAAATTCAAATTTCAGAATTCTTTACTGTATGATCTCTAATATTAATCTTAGGTCAGTATTTAAACATTACATACTTTCAATACTGACATAAGAGTAATATTAGAGATCGAAACTCTACAATAAAAAATTCTTTACTGTATAATCTCTAATATTACTCTTAGGTCAGTATCTAAACATTACATACTTTAAATACTGTCACAAGATTAATATTAGAGATCGAAACTCTACAATAAAGAATTCTGAAAATTTCGAAATATTATACATTTCAATAACTATGTCCTCTATAGTGGACGATCAACAACTTGGATTTGAATAGTCCATTTTTGACTTTTGCCTTATGAGAAAAAAAAAACGCACTGACGTGTTTAAGGCCCATTTTAAATTTATAGTTTTATCATTTGTTTCATACATTTCGTACAGAAATAATAATGTAAATAACAAACAGTTATAGTGATATGATTACGACTGTACTATTGTGATAATATCTATGCATCCAACACGTAACCCTTTTAGGAAAAAAAAAAAAAGAGAAAAATTGTTTGGGAATGACGGGTCCCAAACCACGGACCACGTGCATCACAGTCCAACACGCTGCCCACTACACTACAGCGAAGAATTACGAAATTAGTCCTTTATTTTCGTACTATTGACGGCATTTGTTAGCTGATGCTAATGTGGAATTTTTAGACACTAGATTATCATTTATCGTACGAAAAACGACGTGTTTTTGTTAATTCTTCAGTGCGCCGTTGCTTTGAAATAGCAACATGTAAGTTATAATAAGAAAATCATCAATTACGCAACGCAAGATGGCGTATTCCAGAGAGAGTTCTGGGCGTGGAATGTCACGTGACATCTGAGAACTGCTAGTTTTCGTAAAATCAATGGACGGTGTCAGATCGCCGTTATTTTTGCAAATATCTCTCAGACGATACGAGATATGAGGAAAACATAAGAGAACAAAGTTGTACAGAATTTTCTCCTCTACAAATTCGGTTATTCAATTTTCGTGTCAGATGAACGGTTCGTTTGCAATTACAATTATATTACAAACAACTTTTTTGGTATTACTGCCGTATATTTTGTCCGACAAATTTGAAAAAGGGATGTTCTGGTCTCTGGTGGTCTACAATTATGTCTGTAAAATTTGGTGCTGATCGGTTGAATGGTTAGTCTTAAAAAGTGGGAACACGTTACGGACAGACAGTCAGACACCCCAAATTCGCCCATATTTTTGCGAATATCTCTGAAACGATTCGAGATATGAAAAAACGTAACAGAGTAAAGTTGTAGATAATTTTCTCCTCTACAAATTCGGTTATTTAATTTTCTTGTCAGATGAATGGTTAAACCGTTCTTTTCATTTAAATTTCAACCTGTCAATAAACGATCACAAAGGCCCCTTGTTAGTGATATTACCGCAACCTAAAGTGAGCCAATACTAAACATGAAATCTGATAGAAAACCAAACTACAAAATTTTAGGTCAGTAAAGAAATAAAGTGACTGAAAGGCTTCAGTGCCACGTATTAAGAGTTTTGAAGGGAACTGAAATTCGGTATATTTTGTATGCGTCCAAATCTTAAAGAAAGAAAGTGTTGTCAGGTCTCAATTTCTTCTCTGTCGTTCAAGGGGATGTTCCGTTTAGGTCCACTTGTGAGCTGTACCATATCCTTTCAGTCGTAACTCCCAATAATTTAGTGCTGGTGACGCCTAATCGTAGAACCTATCATCACGATATCCTGGTAGGAAAAAGAGATACAGTAGTCAGCTCTGCAGTGGTCGATATAACCAATCTGTGGGCCACTGTGATGGAGTCTGAGCAGCCCAGCGCTGTTGCACCGCCCCTCACTTGCCGGAGCTACTTGCCGTATAATGCGGCCAGTAGAGAGCGCGGTGTGTCGGCGGTTGGCAGCACTGCGCGCACTGCCCGCCTGGAAGACAAAACACTGCGGCTGGCGCAGCGAACCGACCGGTTAATCAGCGGGCCGGCGCGCAATTCATCAGCGCGGCCGCACGGCTGCCAACCCACCGGAAATCGCCGGCAAGAAAGCCCCGGCTACCTGTCTTAATCAGGCCGGACTGCTCGCTCTCTCCTGTTTTGCGCAATTCATTTTGCTTGCTGCGATGCAAGTTTTACATCGCTTAGGCAGCAGAGAAGGGAATGGCGATGCAGAATGCGGAGTGGAGCCAAACTCTCGTCTTAGTGTAGTCGTTAGAATGTGGAACTTTATACAGAGGAACTGTTAATATGTTGCATTGCGAATCATTATATATGACAATGTACTGCGTGTTTACACCCAAAATAAATAAATAAAATAAAAGTTAAAAAAATACTGGACAGTGTTTTGATGTTAGAAAATCCAGTTCATGATTGAACAGATTGGATTAATATGGGATGAAGATACCTTACACCCTCCATAAATTCACAACCTGCTCTTCAGAGGTCACCGTTCGGTGCATAAGCCGGCCGCGGTGGCCGAGGGGTCTGAAGCGCTCCAGTCACAGTCTGCACGGCCACTACGGTCGGGGGTTAGAATCCCCCCACGGGCATGGAAATTTGTGCCGTCCTTAGTATTAATTAGTTCATAAGTAGTTTGTAAGTTTAGGGACTGATGACCCTGTAGGTAAGTCCCATAAGCTGTACAAACATTTGAACATTTGCGGTGCATAAAGGACGGTAATGGTACCCAACAACAGGCGTTATCTACCACCTTGAAGTTGGCACATGTACGCATCTGTTAGTGCAGAAACTATTCATTCTCCATACTCCGCAACCCACCATATGGTGCATGACAAGCAATAACTCTATGCAACTACAAACAAGATGCGAGGTGCTTTTTTTTCACATAAGTGTTTCGTTTTAATGGTAGCAAAACATCTTCAGTAGAAATCGTAGATATTTACAATTTCTTTTGATATGTGGATCAAAAACATAAAACGAAACTATTACCATAACAAAATTAGAGCCGCGGCCTAGCGCATTGTGGCACGATGCTCCAATGCACGACGCCGTTCCCGTCGGGGGTTCGAGTCCCCTCTCGGACATGGAAGTTTGTGCAGTATTTAGTATAAGTTAGTTCATACGTAGTTAGTAAGTTTAGGGACTGATGACCCCACAGTTAACTCCCATAAGTTTTACAAACGTTTGAACATTTCAATAAGTTCAGACAAAGGCAGTAGTGTTGTTCTCGTGGAAACAAAGGAGTACACAGAGAAAATACAAGAATTCATCACCAAAAACCACTTCGAATTTTTAAAATCAAACCCAACCAATAGATTCCGAACACATATTAAAACAAATCTCAATGACGTGAATGATACATTTACTTTCAGGGAAAAACATAAAGTTGTACAACGAAATCGTCAAGCACCCAATATGAGAAGCCAACCAGTCTATAAAACTCCTTTCCCTCTCCGACCAATGTTAAACTTCAGAACAGGTCCAACATACCTACTAGCAAAGGAAATGCAATCACAGTTCTCACATCACTAAAATTGATGGCAAAAATTCAGCTTACGAATAAAAATTTTACACTGCATGACTAACACGTTACTATACGCACAATCCCTGAAAGAAAACGCCCTGTGCTGAAGAACGTCGCGGATAGCTTAATACAGGATGTCCAAAAAAGGGCTCCCTGATTTCAAAGTTAATTATCTCGAAAACAAAGAATGATAGAGGAATTCAGTAAACGGTGTGTTTATTGTGAAAGCTGTAAGAAGTTTATACAGCAGTTTGAAATAATAGTTACAAAAGCTGCTAACAGATGGCGCTGTACGCTGTACAGCTCATATCAGCATACATAAGTGAAATAATAATCGTATGAAAACACTCTTTGCAAACAATCACATCACAATGTTTTCAAAATGTTCACCATTGGAACTACAGAGGTGGCGCAAACGAAGAAAGAAATTCGCCATCACATTTCGTAGTGTCTCAACCGAAATGGATTCACATGCCACAGAGATCGCCGATTCAAGGTCGTACAGCGTGGCGGGATGCTTCGGGTAGACCATGTCTTTCACTGTTCCCCACAAAAAAAGTCACAGGGAGTCAAATCCGGCGAATATGGATGCCAATTCATGCCTGCACCAGTAAATTTGGGATATTCCAAAACAATGATTCGAGTCCCGAAGTATTCCTCAAGAAAGCGAAACACTTGTTCGGTCCGATGTGGTCGGGCTCCATCTTGCATAAACCATTCATTACCTGGTCGATCCTCAACCGCTAGCTGTGTAGCAATAAATTGTTCCAAAATTGCAACGTAACGTACACCAGGGACCGTTTCTCGAATGTAAAAAGGGCCAATAATGCCTCTGCTACATACTGCAGTCCACACAGTAACTTTAGGAGAATACAGGGGTTTCGCTTCACACCAATATGGCTTTTCGGAACCCCAAAATCGCCAGTTCTGCTTATTCACGTATCCATTCAGATGGAAGTGTGCTTCATCTATAAACCAGATTCAGCCAACATCAAATCCTTCACTATCATTGTGAGCATCTGATTAGCAAAGGCAACTCTTTGTTGCACAGCTCGTACGGGTATGGCCTGGTGCGTCTGAATTTTGAATGGAAACATCTGTAGGCTCTTTCTCAGTATTTTCTGCGTGCTGGAATGCTTCAAACCAAACTCAGATGTAATTCTACGGACGGATGACATTGGATTTTAATTCCAGAAACTGCGTAACTGCGGTTTGCATGCGGCCAACATGCCCCACTAGATCATCAGTTATGCTGGCTGTTCGTGGAAATTTTGCGAAAAGCGTACGAATGGTTTTCGCGTCGGGTCCTTTTGGATCATTAAATCGTGCTTTAAAACTTCGCCTTGTTGCCGTAGGACTCTCTTCTAACCTGTGGTACTCTAGCGGCAGAAGAAAACACGTTGTTCAATAGAGTACATGGCTTTAATCTCTTCCTTTGGTAAGCTAACCTCCTTTCACGTTTCAATAGTGGAACTGGTCGCTCTGGGCTTCGGATCACTATTTATACTAGGCATTACGTATGGCGATGAGAGCGCCATCTGTTAGCAGCTTTTGTAACTATTATTTCAAACTGCTGTAGAAACCTCTTACAGCTTTCACAATAAACATACCGCTTACTGCACTCCTCTATCGATCTTTTTTTTTTTTTTTTTTTTTCGAGATATTTAATTTTGAAATCAGGGAGTCCTTTTCTGGACACCCTGTGCCTGCTTCAAGGTGGTTGTTGTTAATGCGCGGAGGATCAGCGTGAAGGTGATTGATTTGGAACTGATAATTTTAACTTTAGTTAGTATTATCATTTAATATCGTTATAGAGAGTTATTTTACGACCAGTCTCACTTTGTAATAGCACCCTTATATCGAGTGCTCTTTCTGTTGCTTTCCATAGTGGCAATGGCCATACTACCTTAAATTTAGGGAGAAACATATGACCCTAAGGAAGCGAAAGTAGCTCACTCATCTAACACATAACCTCCTGACATACACCAAACATAAAGCATGGATATCTGAAGATTTATTAATAGAAGTACCTGAGTAATTCAGTATCGCATAATGGAAGACTCTTCCTACGTACTGTTATTCCTATTTACTCAATGACAGATACATCTTGTGAAATACAACTCGCGCTAATCATCCACGAGATGCAGGGGGCAGTAGATACAGGACTGAATGTATCTGCCGTGTTTCTTGACTTTCGCAAGGCGCTGAATACCATTCCGCACCATCGCCTGTCACCTGTCAGTTGCTTTTCACGATGCATAGTGCGCCTCGTTTGCACAGTGGTAAAGTGCCAGACTACAAATCCGAAGGTAGCGAGTTCGATCCCCGCCAGGTCCTAGGATTTTTATCTGTCACGTTCCACTTCTTTCACCTCTGTCAGTATTGCTAATGTGAAAAATACCGAGTAGCACCGTGGTTTGGAACCCACGTTAAACTGTAGGTCCCCCTATAAATGGCTGGTTAAGTCAGGTCGGAGGAAGGCAACGGCATACCACCTCCAAACAGGACCATGCCTAGTAAAGCACTGTGGTGTTCAAACCAATCTTCGGATTGTTGACTGCTTTACCTTTCTTGTGCCGCGAGACCCCACGTTAAGTGACTGCTGGCGTGGCGCAGTGCACAAAATACGAACAAAACGAGAAACAAACGAAAATTAATTTTTATAAATTAGATACGCGCATGAAGTTCTCCTGAAACGCCCAGTATAATTCAACACTATTGTATGAAATACATTTAATTCGTGTTTATCGATTTTTTAATATGGGGTATTCCAGTACTTTGGGTATGACTAATATCCAGTGTCGGCTGGTGATTCACTTGGCTGGGGGTTCACTTCTTTGAGCGCCGGATCCTTATAATGGGGCGCTACAGCACCCCTCCCCCCCCCGCCCCCACATTTGGCGCACCTCTGCGAATGGCGCTCTCAGAAATCTCCCCGGTTTGATCCCCTCATTTAGATATATTTTCGTTAAAAGATCTGCACAATGTCTTACCTCAGCCTGTTTGCACTTGCTTCAACTAGAGATGGGGCGTCGGCCTAATAAGCTTCTTTAGTTCACACTTTTGTTCCAAGCTTGAGCTGAGTAATTTTTTTTTTTCTAAAAGATACTGAACGTGGTATGTGACAGTAACGAAATGAATCTGTTACGATGAAGAGACAAGCTACCTTCAGGTCATGTAACAATGTAAGCAACGCTCGCTTCTAACCTTAAGCAAGGGCAAAGGCTGCACTCCCCCATATGTTTTCTGACAGTTAAATATTCGTTACAACGAAGAGTACAAAAGTCGTTTGCTATCCAATTCGGGACACATTGACTAACACGTCTAAAGATATGTGGGGAGTAACAATACAAACATAATTCTTGTATCTGTTAAAAAGAAGACTGGGTTTAAAAACCCTGCTTGCATCATTCGTTCTCGAACTTACTGACCTCGCCGGCATAACGCGATGCCGCTCAACACAGGGCTATTCTTGCTATCTGGAGAGTAGTGACTTTAGTTTTATTCGTGATCGGATTTTCTGAATGCTTTTACTGTTGTCGCGTCTTTAATTTATAGTTAGAAGATATGACGTGTTTTTGATTTATCTTCAATAAGGTAACATACAATATAAAGGGCGGATATTGCCTTTATGGAGGAACTGTACATGCGCAAATCGCGGTGCGCAGTAGCTCCTTTGCATTTGCTTCGGTACTATTCGTGCATAACCGCCAGAGCTCGAGTAGTCAGGAACTGGAGTCTCTACCAGCTCCAATGCCAATGTTAAAAGCGGTGTTTCCCCTCGCACCTCCCTGCTGCGGAAGCGGCCTTATGCTACCTCCAGGGGGCTCAGAGGAGAATTTGAACCTCAGCCGCGCATGCGCATTGCAACGCTGCGGCCACTACCGCCAGTGTCAAGCGACCGCACTATGACTCGTATACGAGCTATCTCCACGACGTAAAAGAGAGAAAACTACTTTCAACTTGCATATATAATGATGTGACAGAAGAACGAAACGAATAATAAATATGTGTATGTCTTGTATGTGTTCATAAACCATTGATTCGATTGCAATGAAACTTTGGCGAACTATTCACCGTTCGCCCACGAAGGTTTCTGACCCAAAAACAAACGAGCACGACAAATAGCCGAAGAGATATGACGTAACAAAGAATGAGAATCACCGCGTGACCTTGGTCAAATAAAGTTAGCATTACAGATTTCCATGTTACTATTTATTTTTGTCTGCAAGTCTCCCTGAATTCTCATGCATCTAAATTAAGGAATCTGTTTTATTAATCTCTGTCTGTATAAAAGCGGAAGGACAGTCACTCACTGACTAAACACAAAATCTCGAAACTACTACACCTAAAACAAACAAAAAGTTGAAGCTGAAATTTGTCAGGAAAGTAGTTTGTAGGTAGAAAACGTCAGCTAAGAAAGTATTTTGTGGTAGGTGCATGCCGGAGAATACTTTTTCTACAGACTCTTGAAAACTACAGTTTCATTCCGATCTTCAGAAAATTTCGCACGCTTGACCTTCAAAACAAGAGGAAGGTCACTGTCTACCTTAAGTTTCATGCAGTTCATGGGTGAGAGTTATTTGCGACTTAAAAACAGATACCTAAATACCTTGGTCGCGCCATATCTTGAGAACGACTCGACCGATGTCTCTCTCTCTCTCACACACACACACACACACAAACACACACACACACACACTTTTGTGTCCCAGCCTCGTCGCCGCTTTTGTGTCTCGTTTCCGTCGTAGGTGTCGGTGGCTGAGTAGGAAGACCGACACAGGAATAAAGGAGGCACGCTTGTGCAGGTACGGAGGGGAGCAGCCAGTGGGACAGCAGAAACTAGAAACACTAGAGTAAATTAGAACGAGAAATATATTGCACAGAATTTATACAATACTTAACTTTTACATAGCTCAGTACTGCAGAATGCTGATACATATTTGAGCTAGAGGCCTGCCTAGTGCCTATCCGATAGCCAAGTGTTCACTGGTGCCTATCTGATTCCGAAGTGTTAACTGGTTCCTATCTCAGTCCCAAGTGAACGATGTCGTTCAGTGGTGGCCACTAGAGGAGTTGTAGCAGAGGGCGCTCGTGGCTGACGTCGTAAGAACGCCGCGCCGTGCGTGCATTGCGGCGCGCGGCGAAAGTAGGTGGCGCGCACTTTGGACTTGTGCGACACCACACCCCTCCCCCCCCACCCCCAAACCGCCGCGCCGTCGTGGCGTGGGGCTGAGGGCCACGGCGACGGCACTGGGAGGAGGGCCTGGGCGGGGCCGTTACTGGTGGGACGGGCGTCGTAGCTGAGGCTGGGATCGAAACGCCGTCCGCGCCCCGGTATACACCTTCCGATCCGCCGGGAAACCCGCCAAAACCAGCGGAAGGGCGCCCGACTCCGCCAAGAGGGAGCAGGTCATCTTCTGAGGTGCATGGCCCAGGCGGCGGGGGCACGCACGGTCCCGGAGTTCCTCTTGGTGAGGCTGTCATCTGCGGCGGCGACAGCGGCGGTGACGACTGCGTCGGAGGTGCGTCGACGTCCATAGGGATCTCGTAGTCCGGGGACGCTGGACCCGTCGGCGGGCGATGTGGCTGTGCTCCCTGGCGGTGAACTGGGTCTGGAATCAAGAAACCCGAGACAGGATCGCGCGGCCTGTGCAAGCGCAATCGGTTTGCGTGGCGCCGCAGCTCCGACCCTCTGGAATACAACATACATATTGCGACCGAGCACGCGCTGAATGGTGCCCGGCATCCATCTTGTCTTGTTGCCAGCAAACACTCTGTACAGCACCGGCGTAGAAACCTGAAAACGCGAAGCGCCATACAAACCGACTCCGTGTGTGGGAGGCTGCAGCAGGTGAAGGAGAGTGCGGTGACGGGGTCGTGTAGCAGCTCGGCAGGAGACGGGCCGTCACGTGGCATGCACCGATACGTAGACAGGAAAATTTGAAGAGCTTGCTGCCTGGAGTGCTGACCTTTCATATTTTCCATGTGTGACTTGAATGTTCGAACGAAACGTTCTGCTTCACCATTGGACTGAGGGTGAAAAGGTGCGGTGGTGACATGCTGAATGCCATTCACACGACAAAACTGTTGAAATTCCGCACTAACAAACTGAGGTCCATTGTCACTGACGACAGTTTCAGGCAAACCTTCGATGCAAAACACTGATTTTAAGGCACTGATTGTACTAGACGCCGTCGTTGAGTTTATGGCAAGCACAAAAGGAAACTTGCTGAAAGCGTCTACAACGATTAACCAGCGCGTATTCCAGAAAGGTCCGGCAAAGTCAATGTGTAAACGTTGCCATGGTCCCTAGTGGCGTGGCCAGTCTGAGAAACGTTGCGGAGGAGCCGTCTGATGCACCGCACAAACAGTACACTGTGACGTCATGCGCTCTATCTGAGCGTCCATACCAACCCAGGTACAATGACGTCTGGCCTGTTGCTTTGTCCTAACAATACCCCATTGTCCTTGATGCAGGAGGCGTAACACTTCACGTTGCAGGGAACGAGGAACAATCACTCTTGTTTGGTCGTTGTCCATATGTAACAACAGAACACCCTGACTTAAAGATAATGCATGACGTTATGCAAAATAACGTCGAACCAGAGGCCGCTCAATGTCTTTGGCTCTGGCAGGCCAACCAAAGCGAACAAAACGTGCTACAACACTTAGGTCTGCATCCACAGCTGTTTCCTGTGCAACCCGTCGAGAGTTCAAAGGAAAGTCTGCGACAGCGGAAGCATCTCTGGAGTCTATCTGACAACATGCCATTTTCGAAGAATCAAACGACACATCCTGGCCAACCGGAAGTCGAGAAAGTGTGTCCGCATTGGCGTGTTTAGTGGTAGGTCGGTACAAAATCTCATACTGATAATTTGACAGTATTAAGGACCATCTCTGAAGCTTTTGTGCCGATCGTGGCGGAATTGGCTTTGTAGGTGAGAACAACGACGTAAGAGGCTTGTGGGCTGTCAACAAATAGAATTTTCTGCCATGGAGATAATGATGAAACTTTGTGACGCCGTAAATGATTGCTAAGGCCTCCTTTTCTATCTGGCTGTAATTCTGTTGCTTTGGCGTCAGTAGCTTGGACGCAAAGGCAATAGGACGATCGTGACATCCAATACGATGCGACAATACTGCACCCAGACCGTACGACGAGGCATCAACTACTAGCACTACAGGCTTCTGTGGGTCAAAGGGAATCAAACATGCATCACTGAGTACTGCAGGCTTTAATTTGTCAAAGGCAACCTGGCAATCTTTAGACCATACAAAAGGAATATTCTTCCTACGTAAGTGATGCAGTGGAGCTGCAATCTGAGAGGCATTGGGAATAAATCTGAAATAATAGTTAAGCTTTCCTATCACTGCTTGCAATTCCTGCACATTCTTAGGAGGAGGCAAGTCTTTGATTGCTCTAAGATGTGACTGTAAGGGATGAATTCCTTGGGCATTAATCACATGGCCTAGGTACTCTATTTCAGTCTGAAAAAACGAACACTTTGCTTTATTACAACGTAGACCTGCTGCAGTCAACACTTTGAAAAGGCACTCCAGGTTTGCTAAATGTTCTTCAACTGTACGTCCGGATACCACAATATCATCTAAATAGTTCGAGCAACACGGTACAGAAACTGTCAGCTGTTCCAAAAAGCGCTGAAAAATAGCGGGAGCGGAAGAACTGCCAAAGGGTAGGCGTTGAAATTGAAAAAGGCCCATGTGACTATTAATGACGAAAAACTTCTTTGATTCGTCATCAAGCGGAATCTGTAAGTATGCCTCTGCTAAATCAATCTTGGAAAAGAAGCGAGACTGTCCTAATTTGTCCATCAGTTCCTCAGGTCTGGGCAGGGGGTAAGAGTCTACAATTGTTTGACTGTTCACTGTTGATTTGAAGTCCTCACAGAGACGAAGTTTTCCCGACGGCTTGGGTATAATTACTATAGGCGAGGCCCACTGACTCGCAGAAATAGGAGAAATCACCCCACTATCTTGCCAACGTTTAAGTTCTTCGGCAACTGTATCACTCATTGCGATAGTCACTGGTCTAGCTTTACGAAATTTTGGTACTGCAGATTCTTTTAAAGTTACATGTGCCACGAAGTCTTTTGCACAACCTAGTTCCGGCGAAAACAAGTCACTATATTTTTCACACAATGCATTCATTTTGTCCTGAGGCACTACTGACGAAATTTGAAGCACATCTCTTTGAATTGATAAGCCAAACAAGTCGAATGCATCAAGTCCAAAAATGTTCTGTGTAGATTTGGCCTGAAGAACAACAAAAGCAACTGTTTTTGTTACACCTTGAAAAGAGGCAGGCAGGCTACACGTTCCTAGCACGGGAATATTTTGTCCTGTATAAGCTGTTAACACTTGCTGTGACGGCGACAATTTTGGCGAACCCAGAAGTTCATAAGTTTCTTTATTAATTAATGTAACAGCGGAACCAGTATCAAGCTGAAAATGCACAGTCTTATTGTCTATGTAAAGAGTCACAAAAAGTTTTTGCTTGCGGCGCTCGACAGGTGCGCGAATGTGGGCAACGTCCAATACAGCTTCTTTGCTGCGCATACGCGGATCGCGTAGTGTAGTAAGCGGCGCAGACTCGGCACGCAGCGGATTAACAACACTGTCACTAGATGGCACTACCGCTGGATCGGCGTCCGCGCATTGCGAAGCTACTACAGATTCACTAACTACTGCACTAAACTTTTGAGTAGCTACAGCAAGTCTACTGTCACTATCTACACCGTATTGAGCACTATTACAAGGAGAAGTTGCAGAAGGCACTAGGTTCACTACAGGATTGCACTGTACATAGTCATTTTGCTTGTCCCGAACCCGTTTCCTTTGCACAGTTTTACGCGCTCGTCGGCGCTTGCTACGTGGCTCACTACCTAGTTTTCCAGTAGGCGCAGAAGAACTTTCTTGCATTTAAGAACCAAGCAAAGTACCGTTCAACTCCACAACGTGTATAACATTTACAGCATGAACTGTTCTTGCACTCTGCAAAGCACTGTTCCGAAAGGCACTGTTCTTGAAATTTTTATTTTGCATACACACTGTTTGTAAGTGTCCTGATTTGCCACATTGATAACAGGTAGCGTTGCGATTAGGGCATTGTGCACGCTTATGGCGAGATACACACTGGGGGCAAGACTTATGAACATTTTTCTAAAATGAACATTGGTGCCCGTTATTCAAATTACTGTTCTAACACGACAGGGCGACCTTTGTGTCGCACGTTTACACTGGCTACTGTTCACTGTCTGTTCAGCACGGCTGGTAGAATTTAAATACTGAGAACTGTGACTACGAAAGCGTCCGTTGCGGCGCGCTGAATTAACACTGTGCCTTTGCATTTCTACATCTGCTAAGTCAAAAGTATCATGCGCTTCAATAAGTTACAGTACACTGTCTAATGAGGGGTCAGACTGTTTCAGAATTGCTGCCCTAATTCTGGGGTCCTGAATGTTCTGCATAATTGCATCTCTCAACATAACGTCACTAGAAGAGAATCCACAAGAGCAAGTAAATTTACATTTGCGGGTTAAGCCCTTCAATTCCGTGATCCATTCCTGGTGTGACTGCTGAGGTAATTTTTTAAGTCTGAAAAATCGGTACTAAGCCGCAGCTACGAGAACTTTTCTCTCATAATGAGCATTCAGTGTTTCTACTATTTGTTCAAAGTCTACATCACGAGGTTATGCGTGGGGGAAAAGTTTTTGCAGTAACACGAAAGTCTTGGTGCCAACAACAGCGAGAAAGAAATGTTTTACTGTCAGACCTGTTAGTTGATGAGCCGCGACGAGTTCTTGAAACTGTGCGAAGTAGTCGCTCCATTCTTCCTCATGTTCGTTGTACTGGCGGAACGTAGGAGAGGTGCAGCGGCAGGAGTGGGCTGCTAAAGCGGCGGCTGTTGTTGTTGATTAGCTGCTTGTGCTGTTAGCTGGGACACTGCTTGTAGGAGTTGCGAGATTTGCGCCGTCTGTAACTGAATAATTTCCATTAAGTTTGGGTTCGGGGTAGTGGCCATGCTGACCGATTAGGCGCCGCGCCTATAAGTAAATTATAACAAAATACAAACGCAAGGTAAATGAGGACGCACTGCAACAAAAAAAGTCCACAAAACACGGAACAAAATATATTCCCCCAAAATTCTTATAATAAAGGTAGGTGGGCGGAAGCAATTTCTGTGTGCTCCGACTGCTGCTGTAAGCGGGCTGGTCCAAGGTTCTATCACTCCTCGTCGCCACTTTTGTGTCCCAGCCTCGTCGCCGCTTTTGTGTCTCGTTTCCGTCGTAGGTGTCGGTGGCTGAGTAGGAAGACCAACTCAGGAATAAAAGTAGCTTGTGCAGGTACGGAGGGGAGCAGCCAGTGGGACAGCAGAAACTAGAAACACTAGAGTAAATTAGAACGAGCAATATATTGCACAGAATTTATACAATACTTAACTTATACATAGCTCAGTACTGCAGAATGCTGATACACATTTGAACTAGAGGCCTGCCTAGTGCCTATCCGATAGACAAGCCTTCACTGGTGCCTATCTGATTCCGAAGCGAACGATGTCGTTCAGTGGTGGCCACGAGAGAAGTTGTAGCAGAGGGCGCTCGTGGCTGACGTCGTAAGAACGCCGTGCCGTGCGTGCATGGCGGCGCACGGCAAAAGTAGGTGGCGCGCACTTTGGACTTGTGCGACACCACACACACACACACACACACACACACACCAATATATATATATATATATATATAATTTGTTGTTCTCAGAACAAGGGTTGTATAAAATAAAACTGGAATATTTGAGAACACCAAAGTGCGTTTTCCAATGTGACCCTGCGTTTCTATTGCATAGGAATCTATAGTTTTGTTCCGATATTGATGAAATTTTGTACACTATACCTTAAAAGCAAGAGGAATGTCACTGTTTGTATAAAATTTCGTTCGGTGCATGGTGGATGGTACTTAACTTACGGAATTTGACAATGCATAGTTTTCCTCCAATCTTTATGAATTTTTGCAAACATGACCTTTAAAACAAAAGGAAGTTCACTGGGTACATAAATTATTGTATGATACACGACGTAGGGTACCTTGCGGAAAATTTTGCCGATATAGGGAAAGGTGGAAGGCAACAGAGAGATGGAAGAGTAAGAGATGGATGCAGGGTGAAACAACAAAAAATTAACGACCTAAGATATATTTTAATCGAGGAGCGTTTTTCTCTGTCTGAGCCTTAAGCTACATTCCCTTGTTTCTGTTTGGCGAGAGAAAGAACAACGTTCCGATTCATCTATCTATGTTCGGCCTCTGATTAATACAGACGTATCTATAGCAGCTCCTATTGTTTCATTTATCCAGCATGTAAGTAAAGTGCTTTTGTGAGTGAAATACATCATGAAATATTTAAAAATTTAATATGACGGGTTTTCATTTATCATTTCGGTAATGAATCTGGCCTAAATTATTTTTCCCCTTGATGTTGTGTGGTGGGTTTGGACGCCATTATGGTAGACAAGATATCGTGCAGTGATTGTTATAAGTTTTACCATTTTTCAATCCTTGTCAGTCCCCACAATAATAAAACGGCTTTTTAGAACCTGCAAACGCGTTTCCTATTTTTTTTTATTTTTTTATTTTTTTTTTATTTTTTTTTTTATTTTTTATTTTTTTTTATTTTTATTTTATTTTTTTTTTTTTTTTTAATAAATGTTACATTTCGAGGCCCGATATTGTGCCGCGTAATATCATTTCCCGTAACTCCGTTTGGATACTGAAATAAAAATTAACGCACGGTCCGCTGCACGAACAAATTACGTAAAAGTCCAAACCCACATCACGACGGTGTCATACCTTTATAAATATGAATTGTTATATTGCAGCAAAACAGGCCAAATGTCCCAGAAGGTAGGCCCCGTCTCTTTTTATAATGTAACTGCCGCCAACATTTACTCTTTAATCGTCAAAGATGTTTAAAATTTAAAATTAATTCCGCTGATTATTTATGAATCATAATCTCTGCAGTCAGAACTTACGTAATTTTTGGCTAATTTAAGCCCATTGATATCTTGCAAACTATTTACGAATTTGATTAAATACTAAAAGTTAAAATTGCCTCTGCAACATCAACCTACAAGGCAGTTAACATTATAACGGAGAGGAGGGAAGGGGTTATTGACTACGAGAGTGTAGGATAAATAAACACCTGGGCAACGCCGGGGTTACAGCTAGATATAGTATTTATAGTATTTATTGTATTACTTTTCTTTTCAGGACGACCTTTTCATGGGGGTTCAGTGAACCAGTGAACACACAGGACGCGCATCCACTGCTAATATCTGAGGTGTAGGGACCTCGGTCTGCGCGGCGCACTTGGCTTTTCACAGCCGGCGCGTGGCTGAGCAGCGCGGGCGGCCCCGGCGAAATGAGACAAAGTGCGGGGGTGGAGAGCGCGGGCAGCAGCGGCCGGCCATCGCAGCCACCTGCTGCTGGCTGTTGGCTGCTGGCTGCGAGCGGCCGGGCCCTCGTCACACTCAAGTGGCTGGGAGCGGAGGGGCGGCAGCGGCGGTCGAGCGCTCCACCAACACCACCAACAACTCCAGCGTCCGCTCCCACCCTCTCCGTGGTCAGCCGTTATTGTTACTCGGCCACTCCTTGTGGCATTCTTCACAATGGAACCCACCCGGCGTTGAGAGCAACACAGCACCGTCTCGAAGGGCACGCAAAATGACCCCGCCAATCCATACTAATATTATACATAAAGCAAAGTGTCCGTATATTTGTACGTGTTGCATATAAATCTACAGTTTTGTTCCAATCTTTATGAAATTGTGTACACGTAAGCTTCAATCCACGAGGACGGTCGCCGTTCAGTGTAAGAAACACGTACGATACATAGTTCACGAGATATGATGTCATAAACAATGAGATGCTTGGAAAACTGCTGCATTTAGCGACAATACTGCTCATTTTCTCCTAAACCACTGGACCGATTTCAACCAAATTTGGTACACATATTCCTTAGCGTGAGGTGACAAATGCTGTACGAGTACGAACCACATACGACACGTGGTTCAGGAGATATAACATCGTAAACAATAGGAATCGCAAAAAACTGCCACATAATGCGGCGAGACTTTATACATACGCTATATGAGAATAACAGTAACTTGCAACAAACTTTAAACATAATTTCAAATCTTTATCACACTTTTTCTCGCTAACACCCATAGCAAAATGATGAAAGGAAAAAAGTTTTTCGCTTACTACTTTTCCGCTGTTTATGGAGTAAACTACGACATTAGGTATGAAATTACAATTTATAATTTGTACGCTAAAAATTGTAGCCGCAGAAAATTATATAGACACTATACACGCATATACTTGAGTGTACCTTGTAAATTGTATGACAGTACGAGACGTAGTTCACGAGATATGAGCACATAAATAATAACATTCATGGAAAACCGCCCCATCGCGCACCAAGTTTGAATCTATTACTTCTTGACTACTTCCCAAGAGATTTTACATACAGCCCTTATACAAATGAATATACACCCGAAAATGGCAGAAATAAATAAATAAATACCCGGGCAACGCCGGGTTTTCAGCTAGTCTAATATATAAAGCAGCGTGTTTGTACGTGTTGCATACAAATCTACAGTTTTGTTCCAATCTTTATGAAATTTTGTACACGTAAGCTTCAATCCATAAGGACGGTCGCCGTAAGTGTAAGAATCACATACGATATATAGTTCACGAGATTTGACGTCATAAACAATGAGAGGCGCGAAAAATGCTGCATTGGAGCGATTTCAACCAAATTTGGTACACACATTCCTTACCGTGAGATAAAAATTGCTGCATGGTTAATAATCACATATGACATGTGGTTCAGAAGATATGACGTCATAAACTATAGGAATCGCAAAAAAAAGTCACATAATACGGCGAGACTTTATAAATACACTGTATGAGAATGACAACACTTAGCGACTTGCAACCAACTTTAAACATAATTTCAAACCATTATTAAACTTTTTATGGCTGACAACCATACTAAAATGATGAAAGGAAAAAGTTTCTCGCTTACTACTTTTCCGCTGTTTATAGACTAAAACTACGGTATTCGATACGACGTTACGGTTTATAATTTTTACACTACAAAGTGTAGTAGCAGGAAATTTTACAGACAGTATACACACATGTAGTTGAATGTACCGTCTAAAATGTATCAAAGTACGACACGTAGTTCATGAGATATAAGCACATAAACAGTAACGTTCCGCTATTAATGGACTGAAACTACTGCATTCCGTATGACGTTAGACTTTATTATTTCTAAGCTACGAATTCTAGCGCAGGAAATTTTAGAGACATTATACACGCATATAGTTGTGTGTACCTTCTAAATTGTATCGCAATACGATACGTAGTTCACGAGATATAATCATGTAAACAGAAACGTTCATGGAAAACCGCCCCATCACGCACCAACTTTTAATCTATTTCTTCCTAATTCTAATTGTATTTCCAAGAGATTTTACAGACGTACAGCCCTTATATAAATGAATATATACCTGAGAAATGGCAGTAACAAATATATAAATACCCGGGCAACGCCGGGGTTTCAGCTAGTAATATATAGGCGAAAGAGGCTCTATCTGTTACATTTTCACGACTGAACCAATTAATTTTGATGAAACTGGATAGGGAGACTTCTTCATCGTTGAAGAAGAACAAAGGCTACTGTAGAATGTGTGTAATTCAAAATATATATGTTAATTTTGAATATGAGCGTTGGAACTAAAATAGTGGCAGCTATTTATTTAAAACTAATTTTTGTACCTATTAAAACAGGGAGAAACAGCTTTGGCCACATTGGAACCTTTATTTGAATTACAAATGTTACAATTGTTAACGTGCAAACCGCTAGTATTTGTGACCCCACAGGGTTTCTTCTCTATCCCTGAAAATGATCAGACACTGACTGAAATCGATTTGTATTTGAAATAAAGGTTTCTACATCTACATCTACATCCATACTCCGCAAGCCACCCGATGGTGTTTGGCGGAGGGTACCTTGAGTACCACTATCTGTTCTCCCTCCTATTCCAGTCACGTATTGTTCGCGGAAAGAAAAACTGTCGGTATGCCTCTTTGTGGGCTCTAATCTCTCTGATTTTATCTTCATAATCTCTTCGCGAGATATACGTAGAGCAATATACTGCTAGACTCCTCGGTAAAGGTATGTTCTCGACACTTCGACAAAAGCCCGTATCGAGCGACAGAGCGTCTCTCCTGCAGAGTCTTCCACTGGAGTTTATCGATCATCTCCGTAACGCTTTCACGATTACCAAATGATCCTGTAACGAAGCTCGCTGCTCTCCGTTGGATCTTCTCCACTTCCTCTATCAACCCCACCTGGTACGGATCCCACACCGGTGAGCAGTATTCAAGCTGTGGGCGAAAAAGTGTACTGTAACCTACTTCCTTTGTTAACGGACTGCATTTCCTTAGGATACTTCCAATTAATCGAAGTCTGGCATCTGCTTTACCGACGATTGATTTTATATAGTCGTTCCATTTTAAATCACCCCTAATGCCTACTCCCAGGTAATTTATGGAATTAATTGCATTCAGATGCTGACCTGCTATAGTGTAGTTAAATGATACAGGATATTTCCTTCTATGTATTCACAACACATTACACTTATCTACTTTGAGATTCAGTTGCCATTCCCTGCACCATGCCTCAATTCGATGCAGATCCTCCTGCATTTCAATAGAATTTACCATTGTTGCAACCTCTCTATATACTACAGCAGTATCCGCAAAAAGCTGGTTCTCGCTATTTTAATGTGGTCGCTCTGCACCGGACTCCAAATTGAGTCGTCTACATGTTTGCACCTGTCACTACCCTTCAAAGTTGTCACTAATGTTGCATAGAACCAACACCATGTTAAAAGAAGACCTACGCGCTGCCATGCCGTGTCACATAGAGTAGGTCGCGATCGCATAGCTCACTTGCTGGCCGATGTGAGGGAATGGACTGCGCCGCAGCGGCCAGCCAGTGAGCTACTCTGCCTGGCGTGGTAGCGCGCAGGCTTTCTCTTCAACGGCGTTGATAGAACCCGTTGCCAGTGATATGGAAGACGTAGTATACCGTTAGCAGAGCCTGTTCTGTTGATGTTGCAAATGGAGCGGTATCCTTCCTGTCGAATCTCTGGAACAGTTCTGAAGCGAATGCCGCAAAGTGGTTCCTTCATATTCAGAATGAAATCAAAGTCACAAGGACTTAGGCCCGGGATGTATGGTGGTTGGCACAGTATTTCCAAGTTCCATCCACCGAATAGAGTAGCAACAGCTTGCGCTGTATCCGCCAGCACATTGTCGTGCAGAATGACGGGTGGGTTGCGTAGAAACTGTTGCCGCTAATTCCGCAAACCTGGTCGTAGGTGATGCTCCAAAAACGAACAGTAATACTGTGCATTGACGGTCTCCAGTGGAGGAACGTAATGCGTTAGGATAACACCATAACATTCGTGCCACTGTTCTATATGGCAATGACAATCCTCGCATGCCTCTTGAATACCTTGATGGCACTGTCATGCTGTACGACCTCTGTCACATTCAGTCTTGATCCAACTCTGTTCTTCCTGCTTACACGTTAGACCAGTCGCTCACAAGTGACTGTGTTTCCCTCGATTGTGCGCACGCCGGTGACGTGGACGGACGAGTCTATTTGCTATCGTGCGTATGAAAACAACATGTACTATCTACAATAGTAGATTCCTTTACATTGCGCTTCCACAGCACTTTTGCCATTATTTAAATTTCACCCTGGTATAAAACTCGAAAATATGGAAGAGATGAGCTTCAAATTTTCTCTTATAGCGTCCGAGACACTTAAATACTCCTCAGAAAAACTGTTTCACTTCTGAAATTTATCGCATTTATTAAGGTACTTTTAATGGTTGGCATGTTGAACGTAATACGAGTCAACTGAAAAAAATTCAATGCCTACACGAGAAGTCAACGTCTTCAAACACCGGACCAGTTTCGATTACATGTGAATCCCACATAATTTACACATTGCTTTTTTTAATCAGCGTTTATTTGCGAATAACATCTTAATTATTATTACAATAAACAAGGACAGTATTTACCGTTATTCGACTCACAGTTTATATTTAAATCGAAAGACAGGGTTTTCTTTTATCCTGAACATCCCAGTCATAACTTAAGAATAAAGTTGCAAAACCATTGTACTTTTGATGGTCTTTGACACGTATGCAAGGACATCAGCGCGAACGAAACCGCGGGTAAAAGCTAGTGGCAAATAATTTTGTTAACTACGAACGGTGAAACAAGATCTATACACAAATTCCGCAACACCAATTTCCCAAGATTTTCAGTTTATTTTCTTTTATGAGGAAAGAACGGTAGGCAAGAATATAGATTGCCATTTTATTATGTTTTTATTTAAGTCCTTAAGTAATTTCCTTCTGTAATCCCAATATCTAAAATTTACAAATGGTCTTTACATGCTGTATAATGTTATAGTGTTAATACAATTTGATTTTATTATTACTTTAATCCACCAGTCCAGGCAACAATTTTTCTGTGTTACATTTCTACTCTTCACCACAAAGTACCCACTGCAGCGTTACAAGTGTACCAGTGGAGATGTATAAACCTACCATTGTTTCTTGCCTCCTGACTGATTTGTGCCCATAGTGCCTGTAGTCTCCCTTATTACTTTCGTAATCACCATCTAAATCTCCGCCACTTAGTGAGCTAATTTACTGTATAAATTACGTCTGCCACAATCGGTGGTTGACATACATAACCCCACATCCTGACGATAGCGAATTTCAACCATTTGTGGTGACCTTCAGAGATGTGGTTGGGCATTGAGGTCTCAATCGGGTGATGATATCAACTTACAGTTAAATTTGTGTTAACAAGTCGGACAGAACTTTTTCGGAGACAATGTGCGCAAATTCATTGAGGATAGTGTGGTGATCTCAGAGCGTAATAGCTTGATTGTGTTGGTATTTGGTAATTTTGTGTGAAATTCATAGGCAATTCTGTCAAAAGTGGGCCACTCTTTAACTTATGTTGGGAAGTACCGTCTTCTGTTCCACAGGCTCACGATTGCGTAGACTTCTTTCTTGGGTTGGAAATATTTCCGTGATTTCCAGGAGAAGGCCATATACCTACAACAAATATTCACGCCTCCTGCCCGAGTTCTAAACCTTTAGTCCCCGATTTCCTCTCCGCTCTTATCCCCAATGTTTCCTCCACCCTGACTGTTACTGTTGATACTGCGCGTTCTGTTGCTGCCTGGAGACTGCTTTGTAGCTGAGTTGCATCGAGCCTCCTGCCTCTACGGGCTGTTAACTGTAGATAACGATCATCTCTTGCTGACGTTACCCGTGAACGACGTTGACCTTGCCTTCGTTTTACGGTTCCTGTTTTAGGAAATCGTGTCCAGGTCCTCAAAATTACACTTTGGGACACCCCAATAGCTGCAGCCACCTCCCTCTGTGTCTGTCCTGATTACGACGTTCCTATGCCTCTCCGCGCCATAGCATTGGATAATTTACGTTGTTGTTGCATTGCACTACCTGCTCACTACACTATCTGAACCCACCTGCTTGTGTAATTCGTTTGCCAGGGTAAACACAAGTCAACACCAAACTTCTCTGCAGTAACTTTCTGTTATTACCTCAATCTCTGTTGCCGTAATATTGTTGTCTCCACAGCTGACAAAAAGGTGTTGAATCATTGTAGTTCATTCTGCCAATGGCAGTACTTCAGAACCCAGTCTGCCATTGGCAGTACTTCAGAACCGAGAAATCTCAACTGATACCCTAATTGTTTTGACCAGTGTATATAATTTAGCTGATGGAATGTATGTAAAACAGCAGGACCGTCATAAAAGTAATTGAAATGTCGCTCAACGTGCTGTTTACAATAACATCAGCTATGACCAAGGACTTTCAACTTATAGTCTAGGTTTTAGGGAAACATATTTCATCACAGGTTTTTAAAACCTTATATTTTGTCATACGGAGTAAACAATTAACACCATTCCTAGAAACGCATAAATTGATATAATTCAATGAAAACATCACTTTTTAAATTACTATACATTTAAAGATAAGTTGTAGTCCTATGATAAAGACGTTATATAATAGTTTAAAACCAAGTATAGCAAACCATTCAATTTTCAATAAATGGCTCATCTCAATATGATTTAAGTTACAATGGCTCTCCCTTCCATGTTTCAATATAACATGCATAAATACAGGTAAGGTAATCAACAATGGCAATAACACCTTTTATGAAAATTTTATTACAGTTCACAATATTTCAGAGGCACCCCTCTCTACCCAACACATCGTAGTACTGGTTTAGTAATAAACTATTTACACAATATTTGCATACACCTTTTGCTATAGATAATTATGAATAATCAATAGTTAAGTAGCAGAGTGAAGTAATTTAACTGGTATACCTCTCCTTGGAGCACTACTGTCAGTTCCAATCTAGACTTAGAGCACTGCCTTAATTTCAGTATTCTGAAAACATCGAAAATGGATTTAAAATAATTCAATTCGCAGAACCCTGGCCAAGTACATCATTCGACGAATCAGGGGGCTAAAAGAACCACACAACCCCATTCGGACTAACATATTAATAAGCTGATATTTGGGAACAGTCCCTTTTTAGAAACATTACAATGTGGAATATGTCATAAAATAGCAGAAATCATCGCGACAGTTAAATTCATAATAGTTCACTATAAAGTTCATTGGCCAATCAAACAGTAAAAAACTGCAACTGACAAATTTAACTAAGAAAATGTCTTTAGCTTTGGATTAAACATTAGATACAAGAAATAATTTTGTAAACATATAAACTCGTAACATACCACAAGACATTAAGAAAAGAGCTTAAGCTCTCAAATATGTGAAACAATCAGTGCCAATTTAAATTGAAAATTTATGAATTTCAATAGTGAAGCATTACTTACGGTGATATGTTTTGGGACAGATCTAGAAAATGTGAGAAAAATAAATATGTATAAACTACGAATGAATGCATTTATAAGGTAAGGGACAAAATAAAATAAAGCGTCAAAGTTATAAGTGGAACAAACTCATTAGTCGCATAAAAGACAAGCGTAATGTTGCCGTCTGGCTAGGCATGAAATTTAATATTACTGGTCTCACTAAATCGTATTAACCTTTGCCGTAGAGAAATCCTACAGTGGTGGAATGGGGCACAAAGGAACAATTCTCCAATCAAACATCATTCGTACTCCCCACTATGCATATTCGATACTGTAGAAACTGAATGCGGTATCCTCTAGAGATATTTGCAATGCAAGTGACTTCCACAAATATCGCGAAAAAAAACCCATAGTTAAAATAAATCAAATATGTAGCAGAAAGATAATATCTCTGACCGTTATGAAGAATTAAGGTACGTACAGTCATTCACTACAAGACCGGCACAGTGAGACGTAGCCACGCCACGTGGGGCCACACAATCATTCATAACCTCTTAGAAAGAAAACCGAAAATTTAACGATAGCCTCGGGACAAAATTTGGCCCACCGGTATAGAAACTTAATTTTAGTACACTGAGGGTGATTATAGAAAATAGTTACCATACTAAACATGAAAAGAAAACAAATTATTAATGGTGGGAATCAAAGGCAATCATGTGGGTTACCACGAACAATTCACTAATATCTCGTGCATCATTTATAGTTTCATATCTAGAACGCGCGCGGTTTACTGTTCTATTTCCAAAACATATTTAGTCACGGTAGTTTAGAAACGTTATGAAAGCTCACTGAAGATGATTATTAGCTACTGCCGGGCAATGAGGACACAAAAATTATAGAAAACTGAAAAAGGCCGTAACGCATGTTCAGATCGCTCATTACAAAGAATTAAGTAAAATCCTGCCATGAACATCGTCACTTATTTTGAAATAGAAACACACGCACTTGATAATGAATCATTGTTCCCCGATATTCACACGTAACTCAAAACTGTAGGGCTGACGCTGACGGCTCAAGTCCCACTCAAAATCCATTACAATTTCAAGTCCCACTAACAGGCTGAATTTCTACGTTAAAAACGCACAAGTTTGTACCCCATATTTGATAAAATAAATGACAATAATTGTAACATTACGGATTGAATTATTCAATAAAATCAACACAATAAGACACACTTATGATACTCACATCAGACCTAACATACGTCCGTTCTGCTGGTCTCAGCCAACTCTCCTCTCGCATGGCGGACACTCGCCGGTATCCGTTTCAGGTTTCTCGGTGGAGCTCTCCCATTTGCTGAAGGCATAATGAGATCCACCGCCAACCTGACAACCCTCCAAGAATCGTGTTCTGCTGGCTAGCAACCTCTGGTACCACAAGAAAATCTCTGCTGATCTCTCAGAAAGCGATGGTTGGCTGTCCTACTTGGAATAATCTGCTGCTGCCATCCAATTACAATCTCTGTTATCACACCACCTCTGCCACACTCACACATTCACACTCATGGGAGTGATGTGTGCTGTGGAGCCTGGCTCCTTGTATTTTCTTTATGACATTCTGCGTCCACTGACCTCTACCCTGATCTGCACTGCAACAAGATATTGATCTGAACGCTCTTCTAAGCTCGTCTAAAATAAAGGATTCAACAATTCTACATCTACATGGGACACTCTGCAAATTACATTTAAGTGCCTGGCAGAGGGTTCTTCGAACCACCATTATACTATTTACCTCCTATTCCATTCTCGAATAGCGCGCGGGAAGAAAGAACACCTGAATATCTCCGTTCGAGCTCTGATTTCTCGTATTTTATTCTGATTGTCGTCTTTACCTATGTAAGTGGGAGTCAACAATATATTTTCGCATTCGGAGGAGAATGTTGGCGATTGGGGTTCCTTAAGTAGCCCACGCCGCAGCGATAAGCGCCGTTGTTGTAATGGTCCCCATCCCAGATCCTGTATCATTTCCGTAACGCTGTCTCCCCTGTATCGTGACAATACGAAAGGAGCTGCCCTTCTCTGGACTCTTCCGATGTCCTCCGTCAGACCCACCTAATAAGGATCTCACACTGGGCAGCAAGACTCCGAAAAAGGACGGACAAGCGTAGTGTATGCAGTTTCTTTAGTAGTTCTGTTGCAACTTTTAAGGGTTCTGTCAATAAAAAGCAGTCTCTGGTGCGCCTTTCCCACATTATCTACGTGTCCTTTCCAGTTTTAAGTCTGAAGTAATAGTGATCCCTAGGTATTCTGTGGAGTTTACGGCCTTCACTTTTGATTGATTTATCTTGTAAACAAAGTTTAACGGATTTCTTTTCGTACTCATGTGGACGACCTCAAGCTTCTCATTACTTAGAGTCGAATGCCAATTATTACAGCATAGTTATATCTTATTCAAATCGTTCTGCAGTTGGTTTTAATCTTCAGTTGATTTTACTACACGGTAAATGACGGTGTCATCTGCAAACATCCTAAGAGAGCTACTTAGATTTTCCCCTAAATCTGTTATGTAAATAAGGAACAGCAGAGGACCAATAACACTACTGTTGAACGCCCGATATCACCTCTGTTTTAGTTGATGCCTTACCATCGATTACTACGAACTGTGTACTCTCTGATAGGAAATCCCCTATCCAATCGCAAATTTGGGGCGATATATCATAACCACGCAATTTCATTAAAATCTGTTTGTGAGGTAATTTTTTAGGCATTAATAAAAACGAAAAAACGAAACCTATATAGGAAAAAGAAATGATGTGATCTACTAGTACCACTTCAACCTGATTATAAATTTGGTACATGATACAATATTTTTTGCAAAATACTAAAATATTGATGTTTTATGAATGGTAGTCGGATTAAGAGGTAAGCCAAATTTTGATTTCAATATCAGAATGGATTACAATTTCATGGAATTTGCTTTGTTTCATTATATGTCAAATTAATCATAGAATAATCAATTGATTTATTGATTACTAGTTATATTACATTTTATTTGAACATAGCCAGAAAAGAATATTTCAACACGAAATATGGAACTAAGATCCACCAGATAATTATTTGAAAGCTAGTCATGCATTTTGTAATTTTAAACTCGTTACCCATATAAATGGAGATGCTGATATGAATCACATAACTTCATTACTGATCATTCTACCTATGTCATAAATATGGATGTAGAACGTACTCGTGTGCTATATGTAATGATTGAACACCAATTGATACATTAATTGTTACAAAACTACATATATTTATAGGAAACATCCTGTGTGAATAATTATATCTCATGTGTATCTAATGTCTACATGCGCTATCCAGATTTTCTAATCAATTTCATCATACTTTAATTTTTTGTGAACTTCTGAAATATTTATGAAAAATTGGGATTCAATAAATTGGTTGTTATATTAATGTGATTTACAGGAATAGCAAACGTTTCTGAGAAAAATCTGGTTGATTACATTCATGTAAAACCCGCAGATCAAGCTCAATTACTTTTTTATTATGTATCATTTAATACGACATATTTTATTTACAAAGGGCAACATCATCCCTAATCGTCTGTTATACGCATCATTAGAGGTTGTATATATATCTCATGGATTTGTATTGCAAAATGAGTTTGTCATTTCGAAACCATTAGCTACAAGCAAGATATGTATATATTTTTATAGAATTTCCAAATTTCAATGAAATTGATCGGAAAAGTTGCTGGTAGTGGTATTCAAATACTTGATTTTGGAAGTTAGGATGGGCTGTTAATTTTAAAACGTACTAGAAACTGTACATGATATGCGCTTTTTACAGTAATTCGATTCTCAGCCTTGAAGATACACAGTACACTGTTTATAGAAGGGGATGTAGAACACAATTGATACCCTATCATGGCCAGTGGCCTTTATTCTGTTGAAAAATTTCAGTTTTTTTGGGTCGCTTATTTCTAAATATGCCCTACCGACGTTCGTATGACGATTTAGAGAAGTAACTACAGCACAGTCATAGTCTGTGAAACAACTTTGGAAAAAGACATAGAAGATAAAGGTGAAGCAATGAATTAAAATTTGTGATGCAGCCGGGAATCTAACCCGAACCTCCATGCTTATTAGGCAGACGTCTTAACCGTTAGACCACCGCACCACTGAAGGTTAAGGCGCCTCGGAATAGTCTAAGTTCGACTTCCCTCCACGTCCAAAACGTTAATTCAGCTTCTGTGTTGCATAGATAATTGCCACTACTGCCAAGGCTCTCCATGCAGCGGAATAGCATCTCGGCAATGGACATAGTGCAACATTCCTGCTAAGATGATATAAATATGTTTATGACGTGGAGGTAAGTCGTACGTATACTATTCCGAGGCGCAATAATCGTTAGTGGTGCGGTGGTCTAACGGTGCCGGGCGCCGTGGCTCAGCGCGCCCGCTCAGAAAGCTGCACGCCCTCTGTAATAATAATAATAAAAAAAGCAAATAAAAAAAAGCTGAGCCAACCATTCAACGAACAACCACGAGCAAACTGGACAAACGACAGCGAACTATAGACCTACCAGATGGAAAAAAATTATTAAAAAAAAAATAACCGAAAGAAAAAACCGGTAAGACGTCTGCCTAGTAAGCATGGAGGTCCTGGTTCGATTCCCGGCCGCATCACAAATTTTAATTCAGTGCTTCACCTTTATCTTCAATGTCTTGGACATATTCGAGACGATATACCGTCTCAGGGTTTCTTAATTAATATTTAAATTTGGAAAAAGACGTTAACTATTTCGGGCTAATGAGTGCCACAAAGTGGACGTGAGCACCATCAGAGACAAATGGCAACAAGGTAACTTTCAGTCAAAATTGTTCAAATGTGTTAAGCTTAAGGGACTCATTGCAGGGTCATCAGTCCCTAAACTTACAAACTACTTATGAACGACCTTATACTAAAGACGACACAGGGAGGATTCGAACCCCCAAGCGTAGCGGCCGTGCAGACTGTGACTGGCGCGCCGCAGACCGCTCGGCCACTGCGGCCGGCCACTTTCAGTCTTGTTGCTTAAAAACCTACACTCCCCAAATTGCTGTCTTCATTAATCAACATGATACAGTCTCATAAAACAGAATGAATCTCTTTGAAACATTACATATTTAGGTAGAGACAACCCCTTAACCCTCACCAGTGTCATGCGTTGTATGCGAGTAACGAAACGTCGTAGCACGTTTGTCGTCATCCGTTTGTCGTCATCCGAGAGAATTCCACAGCGGGCACGGTACCTGTCCTGAGCCGTTTAGCAGGAGGGTGCTCTGTTGCTGGTATAAGCCACTTACCACCGCAAATGGGGCGGCCGGCATCAGCAGAGATCTTGCTGCTGATGTCGTGTTTCAGGCGGCCGGAACGCATCTCTCCCGCTATAACAATATTAGCGGCGAACCCACGAGTCGCTAATTAGTTTGCAGTTTCTGAGAGGTCTTCGCTTACTGTAGCTCACTTATTCAGGCTACGGACGTGAAGTTGTAGTAATTAGTTCGAGAAAATCAGGCTGCGAACATTAAACTTAGTGACAGCGTCTCTCCTTTACGGATTCGTCCTTCAGTGCTACAGATTTCTCGAGGGATAAATTGTCTGTCGTTGATCTTGTCCTTTATTTTAGGAGTTCGAAAATTTTGCCGTCATAAGCCACCCTGTCGTTCTGACAAATCCTGCCAAGTAATGTTTTCTTCAAGGGACGAAAGAACAAGGAGAGTATTAGTGATGAGAGTTAAGATCTTGAAACGTGACCATAAAAAATTATTTTTGTAAGAAAAATGTCTAATATTGTGCTTCCTGTTTTGTATCGAGTAACTTGCTTGCAAGGAAATGTATAATATCGCTTCTACTGTATGTATCGATATGTGTACTTAACTCTGTGAAATTTCATCTTTGGCAAAGATCATGTATTGCATAGCATTGTAGCTCGCGCTGAGAGAGAGTAGCACTTGTGGTTCAGCTCGCTTAGAGAGCGGTTGAGTTGTGTGTATGGCTCCGATGTAGAGCAGAGGCTGCTTTGCCAGCAAGTCAGGAGTTGTATTATGTAGGTAATGTAATGCTGATTAATAATAATAAGTAACAAAGTTGACCTTTCTTTCCTGTTTCATTTACGTAGTTAGAAAATTAACCTACTTCCTTCATTTGATAATTAGTTATTAGTGGATTTAAAGTGCTGTATTGATTCTAATAATATTGTTGAACAGATTTCGTTATTGGTGCCATAGTAAAAGATAGTTAATTGACTATGATACTAAATGTCAATAATCAGAAACTGACCTGCATAAAATTCTCACAGTCAAGCATTAAGAAAGTGGTTTGTGGTTTTTTAATATCTTTCTCGCAGTCAAAAATTTTGAATATAGTCAGTGTCTGTTTCAAATGGTGACTTGTCACAATTGTTTTGTGTTTAAGATATCCGTTGCGCACATAATCAGTTTAATGCACTGTTTCTTATTTAATAGTATATACATCAGTATCAGGGCCATAATTAAACCAAATTGCTGTGTTAGTGAACAATTTGTGGTCTGATTTAACGATAGGTTCAACATCCACAACACACACACAGCTTTTAATCTGACAGTCCAAAGTAGCACGACATCTGACTATGTCATTCTTAAGTGGTTTTCAGAGGTACCATTAGGCAAGGACTAAGCGGGGGAAAGTAATACATTAGAGGAATAATGGGTAACTCTAAGAGGTAAAGTAGTGAAGGCCACAGTATCGTTCAGGAAGAAAGAAAAGTTTTAATAGAAATCCTTGGATATACAGGAGATACTGCACACTAATAATGAAAGGAGAAAGTATAAATGTACACCAAGTGAAGTAGATACAAGTGAGTAGAGATAGCTAAAAATGAGGTATGAGGAAGTGCAGTCTGCTTATGCAGGAGAGGCAGGATGACATAATTATATAAATCTCTAGAACAATGCATAACTAAGGGAAAGTTCGTCTAATAAAAATAAAAGAGACATTTCGACAAACGAGAAGCAACTGCATGAATATCCAGAGTTGATATGAAAAACCAGTACTAAAGAAAGACGGTAAAAGTGAAAGGAATACGTATAGGGCCTATACAAGTGAACTGAACTTTAACGCGATATCATGTAAAGGAAAGAGGAAGTAGCTGAAGATGAGGTATGAGATACGATATTGTCGAAGTATTTGACAGGGGTCTAAGTGACCTCAGTTGAAACAAGTTCCGTGGAGTATACGACATCCCCTCAGAGCTACTGAAGTCTTTGGGAGAATCAGACATAATTATTCCAGCTCCTGAGGATATATATATATATATATATATATATATATATATATATATATATATATATATATATCCTCAGGAGGTGGAAAGACTTCAGTAGCTCTGAGGGGATATATATATAGCTGAACCCCCGCTGCTTCGCATGCGTAGGCTGGTTGGTCTGCACCAGTTGTTTCTTTTTAATCCTGATGAAGAATCCATAGCATAAGTTTCGTAGTTATAGCTTGAAATTTGAGTTAACAGCACCATATTTTTGAAAATCAATTTCTGCATCTCGTATTTCACCCCCTTATTGGTAGAATTTACAAAAATACCGAAACACGTGTCTTTTAAATTCGAACCCCGAATCCAAATCCCAAAATTTGTAGTTCTAACTTCAAAATTGCCTAAATAGCAACAGGTTTTCGAGAATCATACCCTCTCCAATTTAACCCCCTTGATGGTTGAATTTCCAAAAATACCGAAAGAAGTATTTTTTAAATCATAATGAAAAATACAAATACGAATTTTGCAGCTACCGAAATTCTTGTCTTTTTAATCCTCGTCAATATCACAAGTTTCGTAGTTATAGCTTGAAATTTGAGTTAACAGCAACATATTTTTGAAAATCAATTTTTGGCGTCCTCTATTTTACCCCCTTATTGGTTTAATTTCAAAAAATGCTGAAACACGTGTCTTTTAAATTCGAACCCCGAATCCAAATCCGAAAATTTGTAGTTCAAACTTCAAAATTGCCTAAATAGCAACATATTTTCGAAAAACACCCCTCTGCAATTTAACCACGTCGATGGTTGAATTTCGAAAAATACCAAAACACATATTTTTAACGTCTACCCAACTATACAAATATCAATTTTTGCAGCTCTAGCTTCAAAACTGAATCAATAGCAACGTGTTTCCAAAAAGAATTTTTGATCCTCTATTTAACACTCTTACTTGTTGAATTTCCAAAAATACTAAAAATCATGGATTTTTAATCCTGACCAAGATTCCATATACGAAGTTTCGTAGTTGTAGCTTAAAATTTGAGTTAACAGCAACATATTTTTGAAAATCAATTTTTGCGTTCTCTCGTTTACCACCTTATTGGTTGAATTCCAAAAAATGCCGAAACACGTGTATTTTAAATTCGAACCCTGAATTAAAATCCGAAATTTTGTAGTTCTAGCTTCAAAATTGCCTAAATAGCTACGTCTTTTCAAAAAAACGTTTCATCCCCTATTTTTCCCCTTTACGGACGGAATATCAAAAAATCGCTTCTTAAATGACGCCTACAGAGTAAGATCAACACCCTCCACAAATTTCAAGTTTCTATCTTCAGTGGTTTGGGCTGGGCGATGATGAGTCAGTCAGTCAGTCAATCGGGACACTTCCTTTTATATATAGAGATATGGGATCATAACGCCATTCCTGCGACGGTATAGATGTAAGCGTCTGTTTGCTTCCCGTCACGAACAAAAAGATTTTGAAAGCAAAATTTATTGAGCTCAATCGACAGAGCAGTCCATAATTAGTGTATTGTGATATTCGATTTATCGAAATACATTAACAGAGACAGTAAAACACGTCAATTGACCAGTACTCCGGAAGCGCTTCTATAAGGCAGTAGCAGACGCTGCCCGCCGAGACGGCACACGTGAGATGGGGCACGTTGGGCAAGGACGAAGTGGCGACCACATGCGTACCGATACGGCCGTGTCTGTCGTGGGTATCAAATGAGTTTGGCACAGTAGTAATGCTGCACAATGCAGTATCATTTAAAAAAAAATGCACATATCTGCTCAAACACCAGAGAAAAAGCGCCTGACGACTCTTAGGTGAGACACCCTGTACATATATTACCATTTTTGTGTAAAGGGTCTTGACCCCTAGAATCTTGGTGACGCAATACGTTTTTATATGTAGATGTTCGAAAAGGGTTTCGTGCGAAAATAAAAGCTTTGAGAGGCCAATATCCAGGGTTTGTAAATCAAAGGGACTTAACTGCTGCGGTTACCAATCCCTACTTGAATTAACTTACGCTAAGGACAAAACACACACACACACACACACACACACACACACACACACACACACACACACACATGCCCGACGGAGGGAACGAACTTAAGACAGCGAGAAATCGCGCGCTGCGCAGCAAGGCGCCTTAGCGCGCTAGGCTACTCCACCACGGCTATATAATGATCTGTCGATCATAGAGATAAGGGATAAAATGTTCGTTTCCATTGGCCTAGGACTATTTTACACCTATAAGAATAACAGACATACTACAGCTATCCTATACTGCTTTGGAAAAATTTAAATATTGCACCCTTCCTGCCAATTGAGCAAATAGGATGATTTTTGGAAGACTGGGCTTCGTATAGCTTATGACAGCATTGCTTAGAAACCCACCATAAACGAAGAGTTTTGCGTAACAAAATTATGAATGAAGGGTACGGCCGCCGCTTCTATTGTTCTTAGTGACTGCACTGCAAATCGTCGAAACTTCTAAAGTTTATTTTGATAATCATATTCTAATGAATTCTAATGTTTTAGTTCTCTATATCCGTTTCCAAGTTTCAGAGGTATAAAATTACCGTACTTACGTACAAAATTACAAAACATGTTTTTATCTTATTATTATTAATTATTATTAATCTACATTTGCATCACACCACCTTAACACTTGTGCAGAATGGGGTACAATATTCTGCGGCATCCATTTTCAATAAGCTGCCACAAGAACTAAGGAATCTTAGCACTAATCAACACGCTTTCAAATCTAAATTGAAGAGTTACCTCATGGCTCACTCCTTTTATTCTGCCGAGGAACTCCTAGAAAAGTTAAACAACTAAGCTAAATCATTTTTTTTTCTTTATTGATTCTTTTCAATTTGTCTTAAGATTGTCGTGTACAAAGGACTACTTAAAAAATTTATATTACCATTCTTGTGTAACATTTAATGTATTGACTTGTTCCATGACCATGTAGTCTCACTCCTCAATAGGGTCCTATGGAACAGAAAAAAACAATAAATAATAAATTAATAAATTGCTCTTATTGTGTAGCATGAGCCGAAAATACGAATGTAGCCAACCATAGCTAATGGCTCATATTTGAATAATTTGTTACGTAAATATTTATCTAGGTACGACAGTTGTTCTTTTCGAAAATCTTTATGCTTAATCAGGATACACACAACGAATCATGCTGTTTGGGTACCAAAAGTGACTGTTGCTGAGAGTCGACGTTGGAGTCACAGTGAAACTTACCATCCTTTTTTATGAAATGGACGTGCCGAAAACACTATGTTTTTGCAGATCTTACAAATAAATGTTTACACCCAATGAATCGTGGATTTCAACTTTCATTGTTCGTCACAGTTACTGTGCAACATCAAACTAAGTAATGTATTGCCACAAATATAAGAGTTCAGATCGTAAAACAATCTTCATTTAAACTTTTCGATCTATGAAGCGGCCATCCTCACATATTTACAGCTTATCTGGCTGGTCCTGCGGTTACACGGCTGCATAAGTGTTCGTGGCACATACACGACCGACAGCCAACAGATGAGTTATATGATGGATTAAAAAGACCAGACAGTATATAGAAAATAAACTACTGGTCAATTGCAAATACATCATTTTGCTGGATTTATTACATATCCGCTGTATTTTCCGATGATGATTAAATTTTTGCCGCGTTCTTTTTATTTAACTATTTATTTATTTATTTATTTTCTTTGGGAGAAATGCGCATTAAAAGCCACCAGTATCGATTCGTATATCTGTATTAAATCATAATTTGTTTTATACGACCTGTAGAAGAAAATTGTGTTTTACTAGAATGTTATTGTTCAGCATTTATATACTATACTTTCCAGTTGACGAAAAATTTATACGCTCTATGAAGTGAAAGAGGTGAAAGGCGCTAACCACATCGAAGAACAGAACGCTATGCATTCACATACGAAAGTTGTGCAATTAATTGTGCTCGCAAATAATCTCGATTAAAGATTCTTTCTTTTTCCCAAACTAGGTCGATATACTTTAGAAAGGTCAAATCTCATAAATATAAAACAAACAACTGTAATAAGGGGTACAAATTTTTATCTTTAATGTAAGCTGACTGGACGTAGCTAATCGTATATCATTTCTTCTCTTTCATATTTGTTATCCATATCTTTTATTTCCTTCTTAACTGTCAAAGGAAACCTGTGCTTATTGTAAAACTAAATGTTTTCGTGCACATATCTGAAGAGTGATTTTTAAAATTGCTGGATGGCGTAAGTCCTTCACACATGCGTTGCAACGAGTATTGTTTGTATAGACTGCCGCATTAACTTACGTACAGTATATTATTGAAGCCTTACCATTTCAAACAGAAGACATATAATAAAATAAAAATGTATATCAACGGTCGATCTTACCCGTAGATGAGTTGGGCCGGTGTACTGACATAGGCGGATCACGTAAGCAACGGCTACACACGAAGAAAAGAATCAATTAAAATTACATTTTTATTGGGATATGTTGTAATATATACAGTAAAACATTTTAGTCCGATAATTTATAATTAATCGTGATTGAAAACTGGGCTATTATTGATTTGTTAGTTTCGATAAAATTTAAGCTACTTTTCTCCCACCACAGCTATTACACGTGTTAGCAATTGATAAAGAAAACACATGTGGCCATCGTGAAAAGGACATAAACATAACCAATAGTCTTTATTATTAGTTTCATAACAGACTTCACCAAATACCACACATAAATTTTCATCATATGCACCAACGGTATTTTCGTCGTTTTGTACAAAGTCTTCAATGTTGCAGCTTTCTGCATCCGATGAACATGGTGAACCATTTGCAGTATTTGGGTCTCTTTTTCTTTTCCCTGGTACTTATCATAGGTGATGTTTTTGTGCCAGTTTCTTCTGTTGCCTTTAATTGCGCATCCCTCAATTTGTTTACACATTCAATATCTACAGCAGAATTTAGCGCTTTGAATATAGTTGCTGCCTTACTCTATAAATTCGTTTATTTCTCCATAGAACGATTATGTAATACTTCTTCCGAAAGCTTTGTCGGTGTTCACTTAGGTTTTGAAGAGGTTAATGTGGATGTCCCAGATTTTGTAAGAAAGTGCTTAACGATGAGTTGGCGAAGCAACTCAGCCTTTTTTTGTTCTTGGTGTCAATAGGTTTGTTGGTGAACTATGGACTGGTTGGTTTGATAGTGAGTCAGATTTCACTCCTCCATTTTACAACAAAGAAGCATAGTCTGGAATTGTATGCTTGTTATTCGACCTGTTTTTGAGAATAGAAAAGAAACTTCCATTCTCACTTGATATAAATTTAATTGTGGTCAGTCTCCCCAACATAAAAACCCGTGGTCCATTGTCCCAATTAACACTGGTCCATCTCTCCCGATTGTCTGGAAGAGATGGACCGCCCAACTTCTATCCGCAGGTGGAGACATCTCTGACAATTTTAGGTTACTTTCATGCTTACACATTTGTCAAGTTGTCAAGCTCGCAGTAATGCAAAAAAAAAAAAAAAAAAAAAAAAAAAAAAAAAAAAAAAAAAAAAAAAAAAAAAAAAAAACGCAGAAATACTGTGCAAAATCTGTGTCTTAATACCAAAAGCACACGACCAAACTTGTCACTGACGTTTCTGCTGTACGAACGCGATAACGACAGCAATAATTTTGGACGTTTCTTCACAAAAAACGTTTTAGCGGCTCTTTTATGAAGTACTTCACTACCACCACTCACCCCAAAGCACCCTGCAGTGTTAAATGCCTTCCGGAAGTATAGAAATATGGAATCGAATTGACATCACTTCTCGATAGCATTCATCACTTCACATGCTGTAGGTGAATGTTGGCCTATTCTAAACTTTATTATAATCTGGCGTTTAATACTTTATTGGATTATTAAGTATATTTCAGCCTTTTTTTTAATAGGGTGATTCTGGGATAGACGGTCATAGGGAGAGATGGCCAACGCCTGTAATATTTCCACAACCTGTTTTACAGAGCTTCCAGTTAGTTGATAACGAGTGCATGACGCTAGACATTTTCGCTAGCGCATATCAGTCTTTCTATTACTTAAACGTAATTTATATGTTCAAATGTTTGTAAATCTATCGGACCAAACTGCGTGGTCATCAGTCCGTAGCTTACAAACTACTTAAACCTAGGTAAACTAAGCTAAGGACAAACACACACACCCATGCCCCAGGGAGGACTCGAACCTCCACAGCGAGCAACTGCGTGCTCCGCTGCGAGACGCATTAGAGCGCTCGGCTACTCCACCGCGGCTAATTTATATGTTTTCAGTTTTCAGTATACCTTCAAATGATGAGGTATGTCATACCAATTGATTTAAACATAATTTAGATTGTGAGTAGCGACAGAACTTTACACATAAATGTGGTTTAAGTATAACTGCAAGCGGTAAGGAGGTATTGTTTGAGTATGCATCCACCATGTTTGGTTACGCGCTATGGCCATCGGAAGAGACGGCCATATCATCATCAGAGCAGATGTACACCCAGAAAGAGGTCTGTTACCCAAGCCACAATCTACAGCTGTATAGATCGCCCCCACTTCAACAGACAAATGTGACCAAAAATCCTCTGGAAGACAACGTCACCTCTTCCAGGGCCGTTTGCAGAACCATTTGGCCTATGATTTGAAATGAAACAAACCAAGTCGTTGTAATATCCGACATATTTCAGCGAGGAGTGGGATTGATTATACATTATTTAGGCAGATATATTTGTGCAATATACTCAAAAGCAAATAATACTTTTTTTTGTTTGTATTTATTTTTTACTGTACAACTAGTTTCTGGGTCACTATGTTGCCATTCTCATATACCTGTACTTTATAACAAACGTTTTTATAATGAATCACTCTTACTTCAGAAACAGTAACTATAAATAATGAGTGTGTTTGCCAAAATAATTACAAATGTACGCAGTCCGTGTTCTCAAGAATGTTTTACATTCTCCATACATTTCAGTCAAGAAACTTGTCTGGGCTGAGCCACTGAAGCCATTGTACCAAAAATGTTAATTTTTGGTCAAAATGGACATTAAAATCTGTTCTTCTAACAATTTAAAAATCGTAATAATTAAAACGTCTTCAAAATTCACGAATCAAACACGGAAGTTATAAAATATATTACCTTGTAACAAGGCTTATCCAATTCTGTGTAATTACAGAGAAATTTATGTAAATTTTGTTTTCCTGTTTAAGATTCTCCATAAAGCTGGTTGCAATTGTATATTGAATTAGACATTTAAACCTGAGGAGAATAATACATATTTCCTTTGAACAACAATTCTTTAGTTTCATACCTGGCCACGTGGGAACGGTATCGTTAAGTAAACTAATGATAGAGCACAAAGCTGTAAGCCATGTGCCTTCATGTTTTCTAGTTTAAAGAAGTCTGGCCAGTCTCTGCTGTATCTTATGCACTATTCAGTTAACATAACAGGTCACCACATCGAGCCATACTTACATAAATCTTCTATTCACAGAATATTCTTTACTGAACATGGCGGTACAAACAGTGGTGACATCGTTTGTTCTTGTTTTTAAAAATTACAGCTGCAATGTATCTCTTAACTTCAAAAATTAACATTCTCACAGAGAAGTTTACATGAATTATAAAATTTCTTAAATTATTGTATTATAATATAAATATTTGTATGAAAATATATGCACATTACTTGGAGAAAACTTCAAATCAAAGTCACTTGTCATCTAAAGTTTCAGTTGTAAGTTACAGCTGATGAAAAATACTAACATTTATGCTTTACATATACCCTGTTATAAAACCAAAAAGCAATAACGATTTCTTTGATGTGGTACAGGAACTTGAGAATAGGGACATAGTTTCGCCGAAATTAGTTGTACAGTATAAATAAATCAAACCCTAAAATTAAAAAAGCGACTGTTGGCTTGTGAGTACATTGCGTAAATTTCTCTGTCATCAATAAACTAATTCACTCCTTCGGCTTCCGCTGAATAGGTCAGGAGTCCACTACAGGCAGGAAGAGTTGCTCGGTGACTGCCGGTGAGAACACACGAGTCCCCCAACACCACTAGCAGCTCTTCACTGTAAGTTAACCGGTTTCTTACTTGTAGCGACATAATTTTATTTCGTGCATACTTTCACTTACAGCTCATCAAACGTTCGTGTGATCGCGTGTTTATTTATTCAGAATCGCGTTTAGATTACAGATCAGTTATTTTAAATGTGTTTATTTCCGTCAACAGTTGCAATAAAATTGTTTAATAACATGTTTCGATTACTTGGATCATCTTCAGATCTAAAAAAAAAAAAAAAAAAAGTAAAATAGCAATGTACAATTTGATAAATTTACTAAGGGTTAATTGACAATAGTTAATTTATACATAAATGGATAGATTTTTCTTTACCTTACAGTTGCGTCCGCAACTCGTCTGGCTGAGTACTAATTGGTACTGAGTTTTACAGTTCGATGTAGGTATTTTTAATTTGGTTGCAGGTGGTGGTGGAGAGAGAAAGAGTAGGTGGCGGGGTGGGGGGGGGGGTCGAGGGATTGTAATGAATAGGTTGAGCCCTAATATACCGTACAATTCTTTGTTATATAAATACTTCTAAAAGTGGGGTTCTTGAATTATAAAACTGTATGTGATATAAGTATAAAAATATGGTACGATAATTAAAAAATGCATACGATATTTAAGACATTGAATGTGTAAAACAGAGATGTATAAAATTACATATGTCATACTTTAAAATTTTTAAACGTCAGTTGGTTAAAATATCATTAAAATGTTAAAATATAAAAAAATATATAAAAATTTGTATAAAAAAAACTTATATAAAACAGTATGGTATGGGCGTTAGTTGCCTCTGTCGCTACTTGGTGGCGTTGTGCGGCGCGCAGTTTTTCTTGTACGTACGGAAGCCAGTCTGCACGCCGACCTGCTGCTAGGGCGGTGTCCGGGCCGACGCGCTGCCGCCGCCAGCCACCGGAAAGTGGGGCCGCCGCTCCAAGGCGTGCTGCGTCGAGGACGAAGGTTGCAACAGGCCTTCAAAGTTTTTAAAAAATGCGCTGTTATTAAAATCATTTTGTTGGTTGAGTGTATTTCCAGGTTCTTGAAGCCGGTGTGTGAAGATTTCTATTTCAGAATAGTGTCGTTAGGAGGCGTACTTTTGGTTCCCTATGTAGCACTTGTAAATGGGTATTAATTGTTCCAACCGTGTGCTTTTCTGTCACTAAATGCTCTCCAAATGCTGTTTTATTATTATTACAGATCAGTGTTGATATTTTGATTTATTAGCTCGCATACATATTTTTCAGATTCGCCGTTAATAAACATTGAATACATATTTTTAGAAACTCACTATTTATCAAACTTTCCTGTCCTCGACCGTCAAAGTTACAGTTTAGTGTATTCTCCCACAGTATAAATCACAACAGTCGTACTTATCTGGAACATACATAGGTTTTTAGAATGGCTAGGAACTATGACTGATGTGTACGGATGCAGACCGAGTTGGTGACTCTCCGCTCGCAGCCTCAGGCGCCGTTGGCTTCGCTGGCAAAGCTTGAGGCTGCGGTGGGTGGACGCCGCTGTTGTGGGTCGGTCGCGGGAGTCCATCAGACGCCCTGTGTGTCTTTTGTGCCCACCGATCGGCCTGCGACTGTGGCCATCCCTGTCAGTACCCGCGAGGGTTCGCCCCCAATCCGTAGTGGATTGGGAGGTCCCCTCAGCGCGTGTCAGGTGGCGTAAGACTTCCCGGGGGACCGGAGGAATCCCCTGTTAGTCTTATGAACAAATTCGGGGCGCTGTCTGTGGCACAGGATGTTCCTGACGCAGACGGTGTCGCGTGTTCTATGGACACCCTTCTACCTGCAATATCCGGTGCGTTTGTTAGTAGTTGGAAGCTCCAAAATTGGGCGGGTGATGGGCCCCTTAGGGATATGGCTGCTAGGGAGGCGAAGTAGTCCAATGTGCACCCCGTGTGCATACCGAGTGGAGGCATCCCAGATGTGGAACCGGTCGTTCCTGATGCCATGAAGATCACAGTGTGCAGCCAGCTGCAGGTGGTGGCTCATGTCAGGACCAACAATGTTTATTGCTTTGGACGGGAAGAGATTCTCTCTGGTTTTGAGCGGCTATTACAGGTGGTAAAGACTGCCAGTCTTGCTTGAAACTGAAGTCAGAGCTCACCATCTGCAGCAAAGTCGACAGGACTGACTGCGGACCTCTGGTTCAGAGCCGAGTGCAGGATCCGAATCAGAGGCTCAGACGGTTCTGCGACCGTGTGGACTGCAGATTCCTCGACTTGCGCCGTAGGGTTCCGCTAAATACGTGAAGAGTTCATTACACTCAGGAAGCCGCTACACGGGTAGCCGGGGCTATGTGGCGTGGAATGGGCGGTTTTTTAGGTTAGAGGGCCTCGGGAATACACAAAATGGGTTTCAGTCATAACGGGAGCAGGTCAGACACAGGAAAAATGCAGATCTAGGAACCATTGGTGTAACAGTTGTAAATTGTCGTGTCTGTGTTGGGAATTTCCATAGCTCCAAGCCCTGATGGAAAGTACTGAGGCACAAATCGTTATAGGTTCTGAAAGCTAGCTGACGGCAAAGATAAGTTCGGCCAAAATTTTTACAAAGGGTCAAATGGTCTTCAGAAAAGATAGATAAAATAAAAAAGTGGGTGGCGTGTTTATTCCTGTTACAAACGGTTTACGGTTCACCTGCAGCGAAATTGAGGCAGATGCCTACCGTAAGCTGGTATGGCAAGAGATTATACCTGACAACGGGAATAAATTCATAATTGGATCTTTTTATCGGTCGCCTGACTCAGACGATGCAACTGTCGGAATGTTTAAAGAAAGCTTGAATCACATTTCAGACAGGTACCTGAAGCATACTGTTATAATCGTTGGCGACTTTAATTTACCTTCGATATGTTGGCATAAATACGTATTCAAAACCGGAAACAAATATGAAACATCGTCCGAACTAGTTCTGAATGCTTTTTTCAGAAACATTACTTCGAACAGTTAGTTCATGGACCCACTAGAATAGTAAATGGTTGCGAAAATACCCTTGATCTCCTAGCAACAAGTAATCCTGAGCTACTAAAGAGCATCAAAACAAATAGAGGGATTAGCGAACATAGAGTTGTAGTAGCGAGACTGAATATCGAAATTCCCAAATGCACCAAACATAAACGAAAAGTACATCTGTTCAAAGAACGTCTGCTTCACGCATTCCTGAGTGATAGTCTCCAGTCTTTCAAAATTAATAATGCGAGTGTAGATCAGTTGTAGCTTATTTTTAAAGACATATCAGTAACAATGGAGGGATTTATACAAAATAAATTAATAAAAGAGGGGGCTGACCCCTCGTAGAACATAAAACAGGTCATCACTGTTGCAGAAGCAAAGAAAAACGCATGCAAAATTTAAACAGACACTGGCAATCTTTTATAGAAACTCGCAATCCAGCGCGGACTTCAATGCGAGAACCTTATAACAGTTTCCACAACGAAATCCTGTCTCGTAATCTGGCAGAAAATCCAAAGAAATTTTGGTCATATGTGAAGTACACTATCGGTAAAACAATACCTTCGCTACGCGGTAGCAATGGTAATACTACCGATGACACTACAGTTAAAGCAGAATTGCTAAACACAGATTTCCGAAATTATTTTACCAAAGAAGACGAAGTGAACACTCCAGAATTCGAACCAAGAACAGCTGCGAGCTTGAGAAATTTAGATGTTTCTGGAATAGTAAAGCAACTTAAGTCACTAAATAAAAACAAATCTTCCTGGCCAGACTGTATACCAACTACATGAATCTCATAGAATGCTGATGCAATACCTCCATACTTAGCTACCGTATACAACCAATCACTCAGCGAAAGATCCGTACCCAAGGACTGGAATGTTGGCCAGGTCACTCCAATATTCAAGAAAGGCAAGGGCTGATCCCCAAAATTACAGGCCCATCTCACTGACGTCGAAATGTAGTAGGATTTTGGAACAAATACTTTGTTCGAACATTATGAACTACCTCGAACAGGACGACCTATTAACCAATAGTCAACTCGGATTCAGAAAGTATCGCTCTTGAGAAAAACAGCTTGCCCTTTATTCCCATGAAGTGATAAGTGCCATCGACAAGGGATCTCAAATCGATTCTACATTTCCGGATTTCCGGAAGGCTTTTGACACTATACCTCACAAGCGGCTTCTAATGAAATTACGAGCTTATGGAATATCTCACCAATTGTGCAATTGGATTCGCAATTTCCTATCAGAAAGGACACAGTACTTTGTAACTGACTGAAAGACATCGAGCAGAACTTAAGTGACATCTGGCGTTCCTCAGGGAAGTGTTATAGGGCACTTATTTTTAAAAACGATTTAGGAGACAATCTGAGTAGCTCTCTTAGGTTGTTCGCGGATGATGCAGTCACTCATCGGTTAGTAAAGTCACCAGAAGATAGAAAGCAACTGCAAAATGGTTTAGATAAGGTATCTGCGTGGTACAAGAAATGGCAATTGACCCTTAATAATGAGCAGTGGATGTCATCAATATAACAACTTAAAGAAGCCCGTTAAACTTCATTTACATGATATATCAGTCAAAACTACAGGCCGTAAATTCAACTAAATACCTAGGAGTAACAATTACAAACAACTTAAATTGGAAAGAATACATAGAAAATATTGTAGGGAAAGCTAACCAAAGACTACGGTTCGTTGGCAGTACTCTTAGGAAATGCTACAAATCTACTTGTGTGTCCTATATTGCAGTATTGCTGCGCATTGTGAGTCCTCACCAAGTGGGGCTGACAGAAGATTTAGAGAAAGTTCAGAGAAGGGCTGCTCGTTTTGCTATTGCGGTATATAGGAGAGTGGGTCACACAAATGTTGCACGAGTTGGCGTGAAAATTATTAAAAGAAAGGTGTTATTCGTTGTGGCGAAATCTGATTGCGAAATTTCTTTCACCAACTTTCTCTACCGAATGCGTACATATTTTGATATTTTGTTGGAACCGACCTACATAGGAAGACATGATCCTGAAAAAATAAAACAAGAGAAATCAGATCAAAAACGGAAAGGTTTAGGTGTTCCTTTTTCCTGCGAGCTATTAGAGAGTGGAACTGTAGAGGAACATCATAAAAGCGTTTCGATGAATCATCAGCCATGCACTTCAATGTGGCTTGCAGAGTATTTATGTAGCATATTTCACCTTTGCCGATTACACCCGAAACTCGGACAAGCAGGCGTAAAAAAAATATAGCTACAGACGTAACGACAAAAAAAAAATATTAAAAAGTTAAAGATGAAATACTACGAAAAAGGAAAAAAAGTAAGCATTTTGGGAAAAAAAGTGGAAAATGCTGAGGTCTGGAAAGTTAAATTTCTTACGGTCTTCGTGACGAAGAAGAAGCGAGCGTTGGATGCGGGGAGACTACTCAAAAGCAAATAAGACCTGTGATTGAATTGAGTGTATCAGGTGTCAGAGAAGGTTACGGGAATTCTACACAGCATATATGTGCCATCTATGTACCAATGTCATTTTAAAATCTAAGCCTTTACAGTATAACTTCTTTTTCGTAAATTAAGCGTTGCTCTAAAATAAACTAAATGAATAACAGAAGTGATTTCTTATTATTTACAATAAAAATGTTCCAACGATTAATAACATAAAAAAGTTACGAATTGTACAGTTCCTTTTACAATTGAGGTTCAGTGTAATCTATAAAGCTACTGTAATTTTTGAAAGCATTGAGCAGTTGACGCCTGCTCCGGCAACCGCCACCGTCCGCCAACAAGGTGTCAAAGGCCTGATGGTGGTTATGTAGAACCGAAACCGGTTGCCAGTAAAAGATGCAGCAACTTGCGATCTGGACTTTCTTATTTTAATTACTATAAAACTACATTAACTTCTTTATCAAATATTTTTTTAATCAAGAGATTCCCTCCAGGGTTCTCACAGTTCTTTCCTGAGTACGTACGTGGCAATGACACTACCCCAAGCGAGTGCAGTCTTTCTTCCTTCTTTCCTCCCTGGACTGCAAACCTCTCCCTTCCCACCGGGAGACTGATGACCTACGCAGTTTGGTCCTTCCATCTCAAACAACCAACGAACAATATAAATAGAGATTCAATCATTTTCCCTTTGATTTCAAAGTGTATAGTCAGGTGCCCGTTTGTTTGTTACATGTCTGGCCATCTGACCCTAATACTAGGGTGAGATAGCCAACTGCTACGATTTTTTATTAATTTTTTTTGGCTAGTATACAATTTAGCATATCGTTGTAAAGAAAGTAGACTTTTGCCTTTTGAGAAATAAAAGTGTCATTTATGACATATTTTAGGTTGTTCTTACAAGGGCGGTTTGATAAGTCTGCTAAAAATAGAATAAAATTTTTTTTAAAGATGAAAACTCTATTTATTGACATTGTCTCCTTGCAAGGCTATACACTTGTTCCAGCGATTTTCCAATTTTCCAGCCATCGGCAATGTAGAACTCTGCAAAAAAAGTCTGTCGGACTCTTCCTTATTCGATGAAAATTTCTGACCACTAACCGAATTTTTCAACCCTGGGAATAAGAAGAAGTCAGTCGAAGCCAAAACTGACGAACAGTCTGGATGAGGAACCAATTCTAATCCCACGTCGTGCACGTTTTCCATTGCGATAGATGCTCGCATGGGCTGGAACATTGTCCTGAAGAAACAGCACTTTCTTCCGTGCCAATCTTGGAGTTTATCAATTATTTCCAGTTTCAAAAGATGCAGCAGAACAGCATAATTGGGTCCAGTTATGGATCTGCCATTTACCAAATAGTGTCTTAGAATTATACCCTGGGAATCCCAAAAGATAGTCACCATTACGTTTCGCCTTCTTCGGTGTACTCTCCCCGCTCTTCTTCCAGTGGTTGGACTGTTGTTTGGTCTCTGGAGTGTAATGGTGGATCCAAGTTTCGTTCATAGTTATGAATCTGCGCAAAAGTCCTGTGGATTGCGCCTTTGATATTCTGAGCAGAAATGTTAATTTGTTTCCAGCTTTGGTCAAAAGATAGCTGGCGCAGCATCCATCGCGCACAGAGCTGCTTTGTAACCAGATTTTCATGGAGGGTGTAATGCACTCGTTCAATTGAGATGCCTAGAATATTAGTTATCTTGTTAACTTTCAATCACGAGCTTCCATTACCATATCACGCACCTTATCGATGGTTTCCGGCGTGGTGACTTCAGCCGGCCGACCGGAGCGTGCTCCATCATCCGTGCTTCTCCATCCACGTTTAAGCTCATTGATCCAAAAGTCAACAGTATTCAGTTTTGGTGGAAAACCTACATGGACATCCAACTAGGATTTGATTTGTGCAGCTGTCCAACCCTTCAAGAGAAAATGTTTAATGACCACAAGAAACTCGGTTTCCTCCATTTTAAGGAACTAGCTACGTAGTTACCACTTCAGCTGGCAGCCAACAAACAACTAATATGAGACTTACCATCAACAGTGCAGGTTCCGAAAATTTCTCGCTCTTTCATCGAAATTTACCAAACATATCGAACTGCCCTCGCATGTATTTCATTTGTGGTATAGGTTTAAAAAAAATAAAAGCTATGCCCGTCTATCCCAGATTTACCATAGTTCAGACATGGACCATCATCAGTAATTACGCGGGTTTGTTCAAATGTTTGTATAGCTTATGGGACTTAACTACGGGGTCATCAGTCCCTAAACTTACAAACTACTTATGAACTAACTAACACTAAGGACGGCACAAATATCCATGCCCAAGGGGGATTAGAACCCCCGACAGTAGTGGCCGTGCAGACCGTGACTGACGCGCCTCAGTCCCCTCGGCCACCGCGGCCGACACGCGGGTTTAAAAAGTAAGAGGAGATGGAGAAACTTGAAAAACAGCATCAGCCCAGACAGATGAGTGTTGGCATGGAGATGTTAGGAGACCTCCGGATGTATGTATACACGCGTATGATAACGCATTGCTTGCCAATGCCACAGGATGGGACCGGCTTCTGGGAGGAGATACCTGGAGCGAGTGCTCGGCGCTGGCCGTGTCCCACTCGCACCTCTCGCGCCCGCACTGACTCTGGAATTGGATTTCCAATTACCCGCTGCGCCTAATGGCGGAGCAGGGGGAGGGGGCGGCCATCCTCTCTTTCTTTTCCCTCCCCCCTCCTCCCCCTCCCACACCAGCACCACAGACCGCCGTCGCCCACACGCGCGAATCCGCGCCGCCAGGAATAACGACCACAGGCTGCGTACCGGAAGCGGAAAACGAGATACCAGCCGAGCGGCCAGCGCCAGAGGTCAGCGCCCGGCGATCGCCCGCAGGCCCTGTCTCCACCACCGCCAGCCCCGATACCTAACGATGTCTCCCACCCCACACCCCTCAGAATTTTCTCTGAAACTGGTGCTGGCCTGTCATGTTGTTTCGAATTTTTGTAATGGTATGGATATTGTGACAGCTCGGTCGAATCCAATCGCCGGCCGCGGTGGCCGTGGGGACTGAGGCGTTTCAGTCACGGTCTACACAGCCACTTCGGTCGGGGGTTCGAATCCCCCCTCGGGCATGGATATTTGTGCCGTCCTTAGTGTGAGCTAGTTCATAAGTAGTTTGTAAGTTTAGGGACTGATGACCCCGTAGTTAAGTCCCATAAGCTATACAAACAAACAACAACGAATCCAATTACGTAACTGACCGAACGAAAGTAAATTTGAAATTAGAATGAAATAAAAGAAGTATTCAATCGACACCAATCTTCAGGTAAGACTCACATAAAAATATCACTGACCTGTTTTATGCCCACATTAGTTTAAAAAATCTATAAACACATAACTGAGCATATTGTTATATTTAATACTAGCTGAAAACCCTGCGTTGCCTGGGTATTTATTTATTTATTCCTGCCTTGAATCAGTTCTCATAACCCTTCTCTCTCTCTCTCTCTCTCTCTCTCTCTCTCTCTCTCTCTCTCTCTCTCTCTCACTCTCTCTCTCTCTCTCTGTGTGTGTGTGTGTGTGTGTCCTTGTTTACTAAAAAAATTATCCCAGAATATATAACAAATAACGCTGTTTTGCAAAAATGTACAAAATTATAAGTGCAGTATCCAAACAAAGAAAGATAGTAGTCAAAATACAAATGACATATAAAATTCGTACGATATATTTGTTGAATTATATGTTGTACAATTGTATAATTTTTCAGGTGTATATTCATTTGTATAAGTACCGTAAAATCCCTTGGGAATTCAATTAGTAGTAAAGAAGTAATGGTTTACAACTTGGTGCGTGATGACGCAGTTTTCCATGAACGTTATTGTTTATGTGCTCATAACTCATGAACTACGTGTCGTACTGTGATACAATTTAGAAGGTGCATTAAACTATATGTGTGTATACTTTTGGCCCGCTTTAGGTTACGGTAGTATCACTAAAAGTGGGCCTTTGCGATCGTTTTTTGACAGCTCGAAATTTAAATGAAAATAACGGCTTTACCATTCAACTGACACGAAAATTGAATAACCGAATTTGTAGAGGAAAAAATTCTCTACAACTTTGCTCTCTTATGTTGTGGAATTTCCTTTGCCTACAATTTATAGTGCAGAAATTATAAATTGTAACGTCGTACCGAATGCCGTAGTTTTGGTCCATGAATAGCGGTGAGATAATAAGCGAGAAACTTTTTTCCTTTCATAATTCTGCTATTGTTGTCAGCGAGAAATAGTTCAATAATGGTTGAAATTATGTTTAAAGTTTGTTGCAAGATTCTAATTAATCTCGTCCTCAAATACTGTATTCATAAAGTCTCGTCGCATTATGTAACAGTTTCTTGCAACTCCTATTGTTTATGACGTTATATCTCCTGAACCGTAGGTCGTATGTGGTTCTTACTATTATAGAATTGATACCTTACGGTAAGGAAGATGTGTACCAAATTTGGTTCAAATCGGTCCAGTGGTTTAGGAGGAAATGTGCAACATTGTCGCATAATACAGTAGTTCTTCTCACATCTCATTGTTTGTGACGTCATATCTCGGAACTATGTGTTGTACATGATCCTTACATTTCGGCGACTGTCCTCATGGATTGCAGATTACGTGTGCAAAATTTCGTAACTATAGGAACAAAACTGTAGATTTGTATGCAATACGTACACACACAAATATACAGGCACTCTCCTTCCTATATGAAGATGTGGTCAAATAATACAGTATTACAATACTGACCATTAAAATTGTTACACCAAGAAGAAATGCATACGATAAACGGGTATTCATTGGACAAATATATTATACTATAACTGACATGTGATTACATTTTCATGCAATTTAGGTGCATAGATCCTGAGAAATCAGTATTCAGAACAACCACCATGGGTGTAATAATGGCCTTGACACGCCTAGGCAGTGAATCAATCAGAGCTTGGATGGCGTGTACAGGTACAGATGGCCATGCAGCTTCAACACAATACCACAGTTCATCAAGAGTAGTGACTGGCGTATTGGGACGAGCCAGTTGCGCAGCCACCATTGACCAGATGTTTTTAATTGGTGAGAGAACTGGAGAATGTGCTGGCCATGGCAGCAGTCGGTGTAAAACTTTCCTCATGTCAGCACGCTGTGTCACCACCGGCGCCAACCTTGTGTGAATGCACTGAAAAGCTAATCATTTGCATATCACAGCATCTTCTTCTTGTAGGTTAAATTTCGCTTCTGTAGCACGTCATCTTCGTGGTGCAGCAATTTTAATGGCCAGGAGTGTAGAAACATGTCAACATAATGTGTAATACTTTATACATTCAATTTGATACTACTTATTATATTTTTAAAGATTTTCTGTGAGAAATACAACCTCTGAGAATAAAGTTCGGAGAATATCCCTGTGACATTAACGCAGATAAACTAGGAACTACAGTTACCTTAATGTCCTCCGAAACAGTAACCTCCCATAACTATGCTACCGTGAGCTCTGCGATATATGTGCTGGATACTTCGCACGAAATCTTTCTTTGCGATGATGTTCAAAAGCATTGGCACGTTTTGTTGGATGTCAGAAATATTGTCAAACCTCTTTTCTTTCAAAGCGAGTTTGCGACGAGAGAATAGGAATTAGATCTGATTCAGTTATTCACTTTGAATAATTTAGTTTTTCTTTTTTCGCATTTGGCAGAAACTGTTTGACAATATTGGCTGTGTATGGGCGAGCGTTATAGTGGCACATGCACATCCACGATATTCTCTGGATCTCAATCTTCCAGACTTCCTTCTGTTTCCTCGACTTTGAAAGGAAAGACTTTTGACGATGTTCCAGACACCGAATATAATGTGACGAGGCTTCTGAACTCCATCGCAAAGGAAGATTTTGTGCAACGATACCGATACATGTATCGCAGATTTCATCAGTGCATAGTTATGGGAGGTGACTATTTCGAAGATCAGTAAGATAACTGTAGTTCGTAGTTCATCTACGTTAATGTTACAAGAGTGTTCACCGAACTTTATTGTCACAGGTTGTATTTGGAGAAGTGTGGCATGGTACGTGCCACTATGATTTAATTTTCGTAATTGCTTCCATCAAAGTTTTCTTTCTTCTTTCCCCAAGAGTATTATTTTTCGTTCATTTACTTAGTGCGCAACATTTTGGTTTCCCAGCGGTATATTCATTCCTATATGAAATATTGTCAAACCATTTCACGAACATCCATTAAATGACTTACAGAAAAAGAATAGGACGGTGAAGCTGTGTGAAAAATTAAATCTCTATACGTTTGTACCAACTGTTGGAGTAAAAACATGGAAAATATATGTTTCTCGCTATTTGACACTAAACAAGAATTAGTGGAATTTTTTCTTAAATGTGATTCGTAATAGCCGAGAAGGAGTTTCTGGTCGCTGGCGACGAAAAAATACGTGAGTAAAATTTGGTGCCGATTGATTTACGGTGAGACCTAAAAAATGCGAACACGTTATAGACAGATATAGACAGTGTCAATTCGGCGTTAGTTTTGAAAATATCTCTGAAATGTTGACAGATTCGCAAAAAACACAAAGTTGTACTGGATTTCTTCTTTAAAAATCCGTTTATTTAATTTTTGTCTTAGATGAAAGATTAGGACATTATTTGTAATTAACTTTTGACCTGTCAAATCACCATCTTAAATGGCCCACTATTAATATTGCTAATCCAATGTGGGTCAGTATTTTGGGACTCATATTCCTAAACGCACTAATGACTACATCTTTTCAGAAACAACATTGGCTTCATCTTATAACGGATCAGCATAACGTGGACGTTTTCCGTACAGTTGTCTCTGACAATATAATTTCGTGATACCGACGTATTTTCGGTTACATTTTGAATTTAAAGTTCCAGCTCTGCCGTATATAAGATGCGCCTGCGAGGTTAATGTATGATATGACAATATTCAATATGTTCTTTAGCATTCTAGTTATTTTACATACTTTTAACAAGAATTACTTACACTTTTTAAGTGAAATAACAGAAAGTTTCATTACTCCTCAATATTTCATAGTGAAACCAGCAGGATTCATAATTACTAAATTCTCTTAAGTACTTATACTTTTACCAATCCTGAATAATTTATAAGGCTACGTTTCAGATGAAATGAGTAATGTTTGTAATAAAAAATTCTATTTCTATGATTATTTGGCTGTTGGCTATTGGCATTTTGTTGTACCGAGTAAAGGGAATTGCTGTCAAACAACGGGGCAGGGAGTGAACACTTTTCCCCAATGGTACTGCCGTGTATTGGTGGCTGGCCTGCATTGTCTACTCACATGGCCTAACAAGGTAACGTAATGTCCATGAAACACTATCTAACTACACAAATCTGGTACATATTATACAGTGAGCGTTACTGATTACTGCCACCAAGAATAACTCCGAAAGTATTATAGGAACTGAAACGTTCGTGCGACAAAAGTTGTGTGGGACAACGGGGAACAGAATAAGATGTCAGTTTTTTTGTTGCTAAGTGGGGTCGTTTCGAGATATGAAGGTCAACTTTTCTTTAATCGATTGGCATGTTAATTATTTTTTATTAGCGGCTCCATAACTTATTGGTCATGATTTGTAGGCTGAAACTGAAAAAACTGCAGAAAGGTAGGAAAATAAGGAGATTGGACTTAGATAAATTGAAGGAACGTGAAGTTCTGGAGAAATTCAGAGGGAGATTTAGGCATCAATTGACAGAAACAGGGGGAAATAAAACAGTAGAAGAGGAATGGGTAGCATTGAGAGATGAAATAGTGAAGGCAGCAGAAGACAAAATAGGTAGAAAGGCAAGATCTACAAAAAATCCTTGGATATCACAGGAAATACTAAATTTGATGAAAGGAGAAAATATAAAAATGCAGTAAATGAAACAGGCAAAATGGAGTACAGACGACTAAGAAATGAGATTGACAGGAAGTGCAAAATAGTTAAGCAGGAGTGGCTAGAAGCCAAATGCAAATCTGTAGAAGAATGTATAAATAGGGGAAAAATAGTTAGAGCCTACAGGAAAATAAAAGAAACATTTGGAGATAAGAAAAACAGTTCTATGAATATCAAGGACTCTGATGGAAAACCAGTTCTCAGCAAAGAAGGTGGAAAGAGTACATAGAGCAGCTCTACAAAGGAAATGAACTGAGAGACGATGATGTAAGAAGGGAAGAGGAAGTAGATGAAATAGGACATACTATACTGAGAGATGAATTTGACAGAGCCCTGAAAGATCTAGGTCGGAACAAGGCCCCAGGAGTAGATGACATTCCCTCAGAGCTACTAAAGTCTCTGGGAGAGCCAGCCATGACAAAACTATTTGAACTGGTGTGTAGGATGTATGAGACAGGCGAAATACCTTCAGACTTTAAGAAAAATGTAATAATCCCCATTCCAAAGAACTGACATGCAGACAGGTGTGAAAATTACAGAACCATCAGTTTGATAAGTCGTGGTTGCAAAATTTTAAAACGAATTATCTACAGGAGAATGGAAAAGCTGGTAGAAGCTGACCTCGGGGAAGATCAGTTTGGATTCAGGAGGAACGTAGGAACCCGGGAGGCAATACTCACTTTACGTCTTATCTTAGAAGATAGATTCAAGAAAGGCAAACCTACATTTTTAGCTTTTGTAGATTTGGAGAAAGCGTTTGACAATGTTGACTGGAAAACACTCTTTCAAATTCTGAAGTCAGCAGGGAAAGGAGAGTTATTTACAACTTGTACAAAAGCCAGACCGCAGTTATTAGACTCGAAGAGCATGAAAGGGAAGCATCAGTTGGGGAGGGAGTAAGACAGGGTTGTAGCCTTTCTCCATTGCTATTCAATTTGTACATCGAGCAGGCGGTGAAGGAAAGCAAGGCAAAATTTGGAATACGGATTAAAGTTCAGGGGAAAAAATAAAAACATTGCGTTTTGCTGATGACATTGTAATTCTGTCAGAGACAGCAAAGGACCTGGAAGAGCAGTTGAATGGAATGGACAGTGTGTTGAAGAGAGCGTATAAAATGAACATTAACAAGAGCAAAACAAAAATAATGGAATGCGGTCTTAGAAAATCAGGTGATGGTGAAGGTATTAGATTAGGTAATGAGACAGTGAAGGTGGTAGATGAGTTTTGTTACTTGGGTAGTAAAATAACATGCGATGGTCGCAGTACAGAGGATACAAAATGCAGAATGGCAATGGGAAGAAAAGCATTTTTGAAAAAGAGAAATTTGCTAACATCGAATATTAATTTCAGTGTAAGGAAGTCTTTTCTGAAGGCATTTATGTGGAGTGTTGCATTGTACGGGAGTGAAACATGGACGATAAGCAGTGCGGACAGGAAGACGATAGAGGCTTTTGATATGTGGTGCTACAGAAGAATGCTGAAGATTAGGTGGGTAGATCGCATAACTAATGAAGAGGTACTGAACAGAATTGGCGAGAAAAGGAATTTTTGGCACACCCTGATCAAAAGAAGGGATCGCTTGGTAGGACACATTCTTAGACATCGAGGAATCGTAAATTTAGCATTGGAGGGAAGTGTGTGGGGTAAAAATCGCAGAGGGAGACCAAGCGACGCGTATAGTAAGCAGATTAAAGTGGATGTGGGTGGTCCTTCTTATGAGGAGATGAAAAGGCTTGCTCAGGATAGTGCAGGGTGGAGAGCTGCATCAAACCAGTCTCCGGACTGAAGACCACAACAACAACAGCGGCTATCGAGACAAATACAATGATGTGTAACAATAAGGTCTGTGAAGGTCAACGAACGTCAAAACAACAACACCTATAGATAAGGCCGCAGTGCTCTCGTGGGACGTCAGGCAGAGTAGGTTGTGCGCGCATAACTGAATGGGTAGTCGCTGGGGCTCGGCCCACTATGCTGACGCAGCGAGCCAGTGAGCTATGCGCGTGCACCCTACTCTGCCCTACGTCACACGAGAGCGCCGCGGCCTTCTCTCTAGGAGGTGGTGGTCAAAACGGTGGCATGAGCGTGCATTTACAGAAGGTGTTCGAAAAGATGACCGTTGGTATTAATGAAGTGCTACAAATTTCTTATTACAGACTGAGTGGTATTCCATATCACTTCTCCACTTATCGAAGCACCTGATCTGACAATTATATTTTGTATATTTTGAAAATAGTAAATATTCGCTGAATACCACTGTTGAGCAATACAAGACTAATAGGAACGGTAACATGCAAGCGAATGTGAATGATGTATGCGTTTGAAGAACAGGTCGATATGCTTCTCATATACGGAGAATGTCAACGATATTTCCAGAGCTAGATACTTCTATGCTGAAAGGTATCCGCACTCACCCTAAATTTAAATATGTTTATAATAAATTGAGAACAACTGGATCTTTAACGTGCCTGAAACATATCCGGCAAAGGAAAGTTACTAACGAGGAAGCGGAAAATGGTAGTCTTCCTACTGTGATTCGAGATACTTGTCTTACCTCGTGTCAAACAGCAAGGGAATCTGCTGTTCGCGTTCAGCATCGCCATAGTTATCATCCATACCATATCAGTCTCCAGCAAGAATTAACTAACTGGTACGGATTGTATGCGTCGCATTGAATTCTGCCGATGGGCTTAACGTCAGCTTCAGCCGGATGACAAATTTATTAATTTGATTTTATTTACTGAAGAGGTTACGTTCAGGAACCATGGAAATGTTAATTTGCATAACAAGCATTATTGGGCAACTAAAAATCCATATTGGCTGCGGCAGTTACACATCAAAGAACATGGTCGATGCATGTATGGATTGGAATTCTGAAGGACATAATTAGACGACACTATTTCATAGAAGGAAATTTTAATGGTAGGATGTACACAACATCCCTGCAAGAAACATTAAGTCTGTTATTGGAAGAAATACCTTTAGGAACAAGGACAAAATGTGGTATCAAGACGATGGGAATGCGGCACACGGTCGCGGTGGCCGAGGGGACTGCGGCGCGTCAGTCACGGTCTTCACGGCCACTACGGTCGGGGGTTCGAATCCCCCCCCCCCCCCTCCCAATGCCCTTCGGGCGTGGATATTTGTGCCGTCCTTAGTGTTAGCTAGTTCATAAGTAGTTTGTAAGTTTAGGGACTGATGACCCCGTTGTTAAGTCCCATAGGCTATAAAAACATTTGAACATTTTATGCGGTTCATTTTGCGCTGATGGCTAGCAACGTGTTGTAGAGACAATTCCGAAATCGTTTGATTGGACGCGCCGGCCGCGGTGGCCGAGGACACTGAGGCGCTCCAGTCACGGTCGTCACGGCCACTACGATCGGGGGTTCGAATCCCCCCTCGGGCATGGATATTTGTGCCGTCCTAGATCGTAAGTAGTTCATATGTAGTTTGTAAGTTTAGGGTATGATGACCCCGTAGTTAAGTCCCATAAGATGTACAAACATTTGAACATTTGATTGTACACGGTTTCATTGCCAGTTCGTTCGCCAGACTTGATGCCTCTGCGCTTTTCCTTATGGGGATTCATAAAAGACATTGTTTGTAAAGAAGTTTCAACTACACCTGAAAATATAACATAATTGTACTTCGATAACTGTCGAAGTGATACGGAAAACCACTCAATCCATGATAATATGGCATCACTGCATAGATACCAATGGTTATCAATTTCAACATCCTATGTAAATGTACGTTCATGTCACTTTTTTTAACTTCGTTGAGCATGAAAAACCTTACTGAGACACATCATTGGATTCGTCTCAAATCTATCAGAAAATAAGTACAAAACTATAGCATCCCATTTACAGAAAAAGATTAATAAACGTTAACCTTCATCTTACTGCTGTTTCTCCGTCTTGTTGGCTGGTTGGCTGGACAGAGATATTTGAAGAAGAGACAACAATGCCGTTAGTAGACTGAAGATAAATTTAAAAACATATAGGCCCAACGTGCACAAAGTGTTTAAAAACTGCGTTTAATCTATAAGTAAAACACAAACTGTACAAACCTGTGCAATATTTACAGACCACAGAAGATGCTTTTACAATAAAATGCGAATCGCGTCTGGTGTAAAATAAATCTCTCAATTTCAGTCAGCATAAGACGGCTTACCTCTCATAATCAATAAGTTTAACTAACCTAAGGACAACACACACACCCATGCCCGAGGAAGGACTCGACTTCCAACGAAAAGCAACCGCGCGCTCCGCAGCAAGGCGGCTTAGAACGCTCGGCCACTTCACCGCGGCCAAATTTTTCAGCTCCTATCATATTTTCGGAGTTATTCTTGGTGGCAACAGTGACTCACCCTGTTCAATCAAGTCGAAAACTGCCATTGATCTAGTCTTCAGTGTGGATGCACACTAGCCTCGAACTCTTACGGGTCTCGACGAAATGCCGCCAGTAATGAGTAATAATGGGCACGGACACTATATCAGCAGCGTGTGGATGTTTTGAGAGGGTGGCGTGTAACTGTATCCTGCATGCCCACGGTAATCACTTGCGTTGTGGTCAGCGTAACTGCCTAGTAAGCAGCAGGATCTGGGTTAGAAGCCGGGATAGACTCAAATTTTGTGCTTTCGCCATCGACTTATTTGAATGCACACTGGCAGATAAGGTCTAAAAGAAACTACGTAATAGATTAAAACTATGTGCCGGAACCACGATTTGAACCTTGTGGTAATTTGCCTTTCGCGGGCAAGGGGTGTAAGTACTGAGCTATTCTGGAACGCTTTACTTTCGCTATTATCTCACCTCCTACTTTCATATCAGCGCACATTCCTCTGCAGAGTGAAAATTTCATTCTCGAAACATCCCCTAGGCTGTGGCTATCCTTTCTTCCAAAAGTGCTAATCGTGCTAGGTTCACAGGAGGACGTATGTGAAACTTGTAATGTAAAATGTGAGGTATTTGTGGAAGCCAAGCTGTGAGGACGGACTGTGAATCGTGGCGGGACAGCTCAGTCGGTAGAGTTCAAAATGTTCAAATGTTTGTAAAGCTTATGGGACTTAACTACGGGGTCATCAGTCCCTAAACTTACAAACTACTTATGAACTACTTACGAACTAGGACGGCACAAATATCCATGCCCGAGGGGGGATTCGAACCCCCGACCGTAGTGGCCGTGCAGACCGTGACTGAAGCGTCTCAGTCCCCTCGCCGGCCGCGGTGGCCGAGGGGACTGAGGCGCTCCAGTCACGGTCTGCACGGCCATTACGGTCGGGGGTTCGAATCCCCCCTCTGGCATGGATATTTGTGACGTCCTTAGTCTTAGCTAGTTCATAAGTAGTTTGTAAGCTTAGGGACTGATGACCCCGTAGTTAAGTCCCATAAGTTCTACAAACATTTGAACATTTTTTTTTTTTTTCAGTCGCCTCGGCCACCGCGGCCGGCAGTTGGTAGAGTCCTAGCTTGCATAAGGTATAGGTCTCAGGTTCGAATCGCGGTTAAGGCACATAGTTTTAATGTGCCAGGAAGTTTCATACTATTGCAGACTCCGCTGCAGAGTGCAAATTTCACTCTGCACTGCACATATGTAATGCATATCTTAGAATCCACAAATTACAATGAATTGCAAAGCAGACAATCGCTGTACCGGCGCCCCGGTCGGTTAATGTGTTTTCGATAAATTACGTAGTCGTATTCTCGTTTTATACCGCGCAAGGTGGCGCAGTGGTAAGACACTGAACTCACATTCGGGAGGACGGTGGTTCAAACCCACCTCCGGCCATCCAGATTTAGGTTCTCCGTGATTTCCCTAAATCACTCCAGGCAAATGCCGGGATGGTTCCTTTGAAAGGGCACGGCCTACTTAGTTGCCCATTCCTTCCCAAAAATCCGAGAGTGAGCACCATCTCTAATGACCACGCTGTCTCCGGGACGTTAAACCCTAAACTTCCCTCCCTTCCTGGTTACATAAAGAGATTTATCGGCTTCTCAACAATATTCCCATTTCTGGGGGGTTGTTGTCCAGTTTACCTATAAGTCTACTTTTTATGCTCTCTTAGGCTGTCATGGGTTGCTTTACATACGAGAGTAACAGAATTCCTTAACTTCCTCTGCTTCGTGTTAACGCATTTCGGTGTTAGTTTTCTCGCTAGTTTCATTTCTCTATTTCTCGATATTTATGGCTCTTTGCAGTTTATTCTCAGTCCATATTTTGCATTCAGCAGATTATTCATTCCATTCAGCGTTACATTTAAATATTCTTCTTTCCTTTCACGGAGGATGGCATTATCATCACAGAATGTTCTCACGGAAATCCTTTCTCCCTGAAGTTTGATAACACTCTCAAACCTATCCGTCAGTGATTGTTCGGTTGAACATTACGGACGAAATACTCACGCCCTTTTTAATATGAACTCATCGAGGTCATCGAGACTTATTATTTATTCTTGGTTCTCGTACACATTATATAATGCCCGTCTTTCCCAATAACGTACTCTTATTTTTCTCAGAATTTCGAATATCTTGCACAATTTCTCACTTTCGAACACTTTATCCAAGCCCTTAAATCCTTTGGTGTTTCTTAATTTGGGCCCAATCCCCCGGTTCCGATCAAGGTTTTCGGGAGATTTTCCTTGGTTGTATGGCGTATGCCGGAACTGGTAAGCCCCTCCCACTTATACGCAATTGGGATACCCCTTTTGCCTCACTATCAGCTTGTCTGATAATTGGCTGAATAGAACCGCAACTATTTAATGGGCCGGATCTCAAACAGCCCGCTCCACTCCTCGGAGTGGAGAACGAAAAGAATGTTTTTCTTTTTTAATTTTTTTTTAATTTTTTTATGTCTTTCGTCCATAACCAGGTGCAATCCGCGGGAATATCCCTCTGGTGCCATTATCCTTCGTAAAGCTAAACTGATCTTCATCTGTCAAACCCGTAATTTTCTTTTTCATCACACTGCACATAATTTTACATGTATCTAGGCTGCATTAGCTGAGAAGCTGACTGTGCCATAATTGTCACTTATCTATCCCTGCTACCTTCGTAATTGTGAAGGTGGCATTTTCCGTATGTCTTACGATACGTCGCTAGTCTCATAGATTCTAATCACTAACTTTAGCAATCGTTGGGGTGCGACATTTTACAAATTCTGATGGTATCGATTTCCTTAGCGAAAACCGTCACTGGTAAATCACTGAGTGAGGAGTGAGTGTGATGTCCTTAATATATGTTAGTTTAAGTAGTTTGTAAGAGTATGCTACTCTTCCTTCTTTCATCTGCGTGTGTGAGGTCTTCTAGCAACATCTGCTAAAGTTGCTTCTTCGGCTTCACCATATACGCCATTCTTGTGAAACGAGATGCTGAAAATAATAATAATAATAATATGGTTTTCTATTCCGCTGGACCTAATTGAGGAGCAAGACTCCATGGTCATGGAACGAGTCAGTAGTACTTGAAATTTTAACAAAGTAGTGGTACTAGGTAATACTTAAATTAGTCCTAAGCAGATAAGAATCTTAAGCCGAAGTAAAACCAATCAGTAAAGAAAAAAGAAATTAGCTATTTTTTTCAATTTATCCAAGAGTTCCTTCTTCTACTAAAAGGAGTGAGCCAAGATGTAACTCTTCAGTTTAGATTTCTGTCTAGTGGTCACCGAGTGAAAGCTGCTAACTCATGGGAATAAGCTGATACTGTTAACAACAAACGGGATTCAAGAAAATATGTATCGTGACGCCTATGTTAGAATTCCCAGACTACTGGAGAGAGGTCGACAAGACGTTCGCGAACTTACACCGCATACTGTTCGAACCGCCCGTTCCTGAGCCAAAAAATGTCCGTTTTCAATCAATAGAGTTACCTCCGAAAATAACACCATACGTCATAAGTTAATGAAACACTTATTTCGGATTCTGTTCCAATGGTAAATAAAGGAGAATTTAGTTTTGGAACAAAATCCTGAACATGGGCTTTTCACGACTGCTTACTATCTATCTGAAATTTGAACTGTTCAGTCTTACCTATCAAATGCGCATTACGTGTGATCAAAATCTCAGCTTTGTTGAATTGTGTGCTACAAATTATAAAAGCTGAGTTTTACTATGACAGCTGATAGGAAGCCAATGTCCCAGGACACGGCCCAAGGGTCCACATTCTGTAAAGGTGTAAATATCCTCCTTCCAGCCTTCCGGTTCCTGTCTGTGCTGCAAACATTCGCGTAGTCTGTGGTGACGTTAACAAAAATGGTTCAAATGTTCATAAACCATTCTTCATAGGTCAACAGTCACTAAACTTATTACTATAACTAACTTATCCTACGGGCAACGCTGACACCCATTCCCAAAGGAGGACTCAAACGTTCTACGGAAACTGTCGCGCAAACCATGCCACGGTGCCTCAGACCGCGCTACCAGACAGACGCGGCCGTGACGTAAACCCAAGTGTACACTTGTAACGAACCACAATGCGTCAGGCGGCTGCCTTGGGTTTCCGCAAGCCATTCAAGCTTCACAAGACCCAGTCATCTCAATCCGACTGACATGACATTGCTCAAGAATGGTTAGTCGTCTACTGAGGTAAGAATAATGTGTATTTGAATAGAACAAATACTCAAAGTGATGCAGAAGAGCCTGTGAAATCGGAAGTTTCCTATCATTAAGGAAGTTAATGAATGCATAGGAAAAATATTGACGAAACAATTAATTTATATATGCCTCTTTAATGTAAACTCTGAATTATTGTTCTACTCGTCCTACAAGTGGAGTTATTACCAGTTTCTCCCGCGCCTGCACAGGAAATTGACGGGACCGTTTAATGTAACTAACACCCTCTTGTGACTTCTTGGCGAACTACTTGGCTTTTCTCGTCCAGACGTTGAATATTTCCGTATGTTACCCATACCATCGTCCATACAGTGTGTGTGCAAAGGTTGGCTACATTGTTTTCTGAGACAAATGAAGCGCTAAGGGCGCCGAACATCGTAACTTTGTTATCGTTTCGAATTCCGTCATTGTTGCGCCTGTGATAGAAAGTCAATAGGAGGGAGAGGCAAGCTTACTGATGAGATGATTGAGCCTCTACAGAGGTACTATGGTATGCAATAAGGCAAAATACTAGTAGTGCTAGTGACAATGTGTGGGCAATGTTCCTTCATACTGCCTCTTCCAATGAATGCCTTCAACACAGCCTGTGGCCAAAAGATTCCTGTGGCAATATAATGCCAAAAAGGACTAGGATCACAAGCATTGTTTGCCAGCAGCTGAGATAAACCCAATAAAACCATTTTTCTTGACTTAGAACAGCCAGAATTGTTACACAAATGTCTGCACGGAAAAACGCAGAATCCCAATGAGAGAGTAAATAATTTAATTTGGCCAGTGATTCCCAACAGAGTGTTTGTAAGCATAAAAACATTACACTTCTGCATTTATGATGCAATATCAACGTACAACCAAGGAAACAGTGTGAAGTATTGAAGGCATTAGGATTGCAAGTTGGAGTGAACACTAGCACTAACACGAGCACTAAGAAATATTGGCCGAGAGAGGATAAGAAGAGCAGAAAGAAGGAAAGGAATATGTAATATGATGGAACAACAGGCCAGAAGAGAAGACCAAAACGGAAGCTTTTGGAGGATAAAGTAGAAGATCCGGGTAATCCATCCTATAGTGCAGGAATGTACTGAATAACTTTAATAGCGATTTCCTGTGAATTAGAATTTTCCGAACCTAAGAAACATTTTCTCAAAATCCACTCAAACTAGGGAGATCAAATTTTTATACAGCACTCCTAGTGATTAAGCGAAAATCGTAACACAGCCATTTAGCAATATGTTCAGTAGTTTAATTTCAATTTTATTAAATAAAGCTTTTTTTGTAGAAAAATGGTTTATTAATAAAAAATTATTGAAAGGAAACTAGAAAAGATACTCCAATATCCCTCCATCATAACTGCAATACTAAACCACTCTATATGTTGAAAAATTTCAAATTTTTCGGGTTGGTAAATTGTTCATTAATGTTCCTCAGTGATTTTAACATGGGCAGCGTAGACACCTCCGGGTTCTTTTAATGCTCGAAAACAGTAATTAACAGGAGTGCATGTTGCTGGTAGGCGTATGGGAGTACTACAGAAAGAACATTAAAAAAAATGTACTGGACGTGCAATAGTGAAACTGCAAATGACAGATGGGAAAATGCGCTAATTAGAGCGCCCACGCTGCTTGCCTGCGGGCCGTGCCAGCAGATAGTTCCCCCTCCACAACCCTGATAACATAGCTCGGTTGCTGGCGCGACCGTGGGAGGAGGGGCCTGTTTATTTCTCGTCAGTAGCATATTCCTATGTCCACTTAACATTAGGGCTAGGACAAAATTAAAACGTTTTCAAATGTTTTACACCAAATTCATTTGATAAGAGTTCCCGCGTCTGTTGAGACTAGCCGCTTGAGTCTGCAGTATGTTCACTACTAATGCGTGGAAGTTTTATTTCTAAAATGAAATTAACGAAATTGAAGATGAGTAGTAAACATAATGACGTTCAACTGACTCGATCAATGCGGATGATGACTACTAATCTCATTCCAAACATGGAGGTGCTAATAAAAAAAAAAAAAAAAAAAAAAAAAAAAACATTTAAATGTAACTACAGAATTATGAAAACACACGTTTCCTTCTCTTTCGTAACCACTATGTCAGTTCTCAACTGAAAATTTCTAAGTAACATCCAGTGGCGGCTGGTGATAATGTGCTAATGTACTGCAGCATACTGTATATTACTAAAATTATGCAATTTCTCTTCGAATGCAAGCGCGAAATTGCTGTAAAATTACACCGTTTCTCTTGGAATACGAGCCAGATATCAAAATAAAATTATGCCAATTTCTATCTAATGCGTATTAGAATGTTAGTAATGAGGATGAAAACGCATTTTGGAGCGCTCTCGCCGCGATAGCAGGAAACCAGCTCTGTGTGCTAAAATGGAATTCATCCGCACTGGTACCTGCGCAGAGAAGCGGCGCAGTCGTCTGTCCGCTAGTGCGCATGCGCAGACGTGACGTCAGGCCTGGCGACTCATGTGTGCTGAGACCGACTGCAGCACCAGATCAATATTTTTCTTCGCGCTGCGTGTAACGGTTGGGGAAGAACAGTATATGACGAATATTGCGGCATACAGATATAACGTTGCCCTTGCTTTGTATGATGCCATAATTGTTAAAGTGGATTCCACGATTATATTTTGGACAAGGAATTGATGGTACCGATTTTTTTTTAATTTGAAATAATTTAGTTTAAGTACAGCACAAAATGAACATTAAAGCAAATAAACCGCGGGTTGCATATTAAAGTTGGGCACCATACAAGCAACAGCACGTTAGAAGACTTACGGAAAGCATCTAACTGGAAATGATAACTTTTACTTAACGTACATGTACGTTGGAGATACTTTCCGTAGGAGATCAATGTTCAGACTGTTCACTTCGCTTTTCATTGTTGTGTGACCGTGGGTGGAACATGAAGTTACTGATAATGATAAAATAATTTAAAAAAAATGATCGGACTTCGTGAAATTACAAAAGAAATGACTGCATGTTCTAAAATCAAACAAAGTATTGTATAAGGATGATTGATTGATTGATACTTTGCAGACAATGTGAAGCGATTGTAATGGCGTCTGAACATTAAACTATTACGGAGGCGAAGGAGCTGAAAACCTTAAGAAATTAAATATTTGGCGTGGAGGAGTTTGATTTAAATGAAAATCAAGGAGAAGAAGTACTTTTAAATTTAAATAATATATTTTCAGCAACTGCTTGCATTCTTCTTACCTAAGTGGATACAGGTATGAAAGACGCCTACACCGATTAGATACAGACCAGAGAGTGAGTAAAACTACTATCTCGGTTCCGTCTTCTCGCTTGTTTGGGAGTAAAAAATGACGAACGAAATTAAATTAGTTGCATTGCGAGTCAGAGAGAACAGGAGGCGATAAGCGTCGCTGATCAAAGATAAACAAACAAACAAATTAAGTGTATCGTTACACAGAGTCCCAATAGCATGTTGCTACATTTCAGTAGCTTCCTTATGAAATTCTACGCAGTTCTAGGGATTTCAAGCCGTAGTTAATTTTCTTTATTTTTCGGAAACTGAATTTATTCATTTTTATCGGTTTTTGGAACCACGTGGGTCCGAATTCCGACTTCAGGGGCTTGCAGCTAGTCACCTGAATTCACACCACATATCATAAAACCAGTGTGTGTGTGTGTGTGTGTGTGAGCGTGTGAGTGTTGTTTGTAAATCCTCCCCCAGTAGCGTTAAGCTCCGTGTAATTTATATTAAATTCAATGCAGGGCATCGCCTGTGTAAGATAGGTTAACATTATTTTAATGGGATGCATTATTATTGTATTAACAAAATTGGTTCCCCATTTTGCTTGCGTTCGACCTGAATAAACAAGTTCAGTATCATTTTTACTTGCCTGTAAATTGTAGTTTTCGAGCACCTCCCCCCTTTGTATTCAACATTGTTTTTCACCAATGTTGAGAACAAGTTTAGATTCAATTTTCTATGTTTAAGTTCCGTTGCGCCGTAAATGATTTTCCTTAGCCACCTTTGTGAAATAAATTTAATTGTGGTGGCTTGTTTATTAATGCCTGTGTGTAATTTCGTGTGAGCTGCTACGTATATTGGCCACTGTATCATTAACTTCCTGTTATTTGAGTAATGAACAAAGTTAGTTCTCAATTTGAGCCAGGGAACAAGGTTTTTCTAGCAGGGATAACCAGTAGTTCACACGGATCTTTTGCTAATTTTACTGCTAAAATTAAGCTTTTTATAACCGTAAATTCTTATCTGGATACCTCCTCCGAGAATTAAGTTTTTATTTCGTACAGTCGTCAAATTTTAACTGCAAATGAGCTTTGTTAAATAATCTTCACGTGGACCGTCCCATTCATTTTTTTAATCAACACTTTAGAGTTTCTTTGGAAAATACTGGTATATATATATATATATATATTTTTTTTTCTTGTATATACGTCACAGGAGCTCTCGCCACACGTTCTAAATAGGGTTGAGATCTGGTGATTAAGGTGGTGTTTGTAAGATTTTGGGGCAATTTTTCAACAAATATTCCTGCACTCTGCGAATCTTATGTTTCGATCCTGGTAAAAATTGAACGTGTTTGATATCCCCGTAGTTTTGCCGAAAATTGTTCTTTAATATCTTGAAGTAGACATATTTGTTCATAACACTGTCAGTGAACACAAATTCTTTCGGTCCAAATGTCGATATACAGTCCCGGACAAGATCACTGCCACGTCCTTGCTTTACAGTCGTTTTAATATTTGAGACAGTAAATTCTTCATTCTTCTTCCACCACACTATTCTTCGTCCATCCGAGCCAAAAACGTTAAATTCTCTTTCGTCGGAAAAATGACGTCTTTTTACCATATTTCGTCCGTCGTAGTAAACTCCCCAGTAAAGTCAAATCTCTTCTTTTGAAACGTGTCCATAAAAAATTATTTTTGTAAGAAAATGTCTAATATTGTGCCTCCTGTTTTGTATCGAGTAACTTGCTTGCAAGGAAATGTATAATATCGCTTCTACTGTATGTATCGATTTGTGTACTTAACTCTGTGAAGTTTCATCTTTGGCAAAGATCATGTATTGCATAGCATTGTAGCTCGCGCTGAGAGAGAGTAGCACTTGTGGTTCAGCTCGCTTAGAGAGCGGTTGAGTTGTGTGTATGGCTCCGATGTAGAGCAGAGGCTGCTTTGCCAGCAAGTCAGAAGCTATATTATGTAGGTAAGGTAATGCTGATTATTAATAATAAGTAACAAAGTTGACCTTTCTTTCCTGTTTCATTTACGTAATTAGAAAATTAACCTACTTCCTTCATTTGATAATTAGTTATTAGTGGATTTAAAGAGCAGTATTGATTTTAATAATATTGTTGAACAGATTTCGTTATTGATGCCACAGTAAATGATAGTTAATTGACTATGATACTAAATTTCAATAATCAGAAACTGATCTGCATAAAATTCTCACAGTCAAGCATTAAGAAAGTGGTTTGTGGTTTTTTAATATCTTTATCGGAGTCAAAAATTTTGAGTATAGTCAGTGTCTGCTTCAAATGGTGACTTGTCACAGTTGTTTTGTGTTTAAAATATCCGTTGCGCACATAATCAATTTAATGCACTGTTTCTTATTTAATAGTATATACATCAATATCAGGGCCATAATTAAACCAAATTGCTGTGTTAATGAACAATTTGTTGTCTGATTTAACGATAGGTTCAACATCCACAACACACACACAGCTTTTATCTGGCGCCCTTTCTGCCAGGATAGTTCACAAACAGGATCGTGACGTAGTTAGATACGTAGTCTTATTTCAGTTAGTTTGTCTTTTCCACTAACCAACTTAACTTTTGGCTCTTTATTGAATTTTTGTAGTACCATCCTCTGTTATAGCAACAGTAGCATAGTAATTGTTTCTGTAGTTTGTTACTTACCATTCTTGACATTGTGTAGTATTGTTTATAGTAGATTAATTGAATATACAAATAATTGCATTACTACTGAAAAAGTCTCTCTTTTACATTGTCTGATGTTTGTTGTGTCGAAACTTCTAGTACCGCAGAACTCGTGTGATAATTAACGGTTCGCGTAATCTCGATTGTGACTGTATGTTGCACTAGCCCGATTCAGCCTATTGTTCTCTCATAATTACCGTGTGTAATTTTCAAAAATTTGCAGTAGGTGAAAATAAATATTAGTGGTCACTTTACTGCAAAATTCTGTTAACAACGTCGAAGAATAGGAGATCCCACGCTGATGCTAAAACTGCTTCCGAAAATGAGACCTTGAATGATGCAAGGAGAGAAGAAGAATTTTTACAAGAGTCTTCTCACTGCACTGATACAAATACGACGGTAAATACCGTGTCCGAAAACGCGGAACAGATTAGTTCAGGAATAGACAATATGGATAATGATAAAGTACAGAATTCGACAATACAGAATTCCGATTCTTGTAACGTGGTTGGGGAAAATAATGCATCGGTTCCGCCTAGCTCTGCTGCAAAAAAAATACTTGTGCGACAGCTATGGAAAATGTATTACCAAATGATTTCATGCAAATTTTATTGTCACAGCTCTCTAAGTTAAATGAGGCACAGTCTCAGAAACTAGGTGAAAAACTTGAGAAACAGTCTCAGAAACTAAATGAAAAATTTGAGAATAGTCAATTACAATCACAGAAATTAGGTGAAAAACTTGAGAAACAATCTTAGAAATTAAATGAAAAACTTGAGAAAATAGACCAGACGTGCGATTCGAGGTTTGTGAGTATTCAAAGTAGTTTTAATAAAATAAATGAGGACAACAATCGGTTCAGGGAACAACTGCTCACTACTTTCAAACGTGAATCTCAGCAAATAAGACAAGATATTCGCGACGAGATTAATCCGGTTATGGAAAGCCTTGCGTCACGTGTCGAAAACGTGGAAAGCCTTGCGTCACGAGTCGAAAATATAGAAACCACCGAACTCGCTCAATTGAAGCAGCAGAGTAATCTATTTGATGAAAAGTTGCAGAACTTCCAGTCAGTCACGACGGAACAGATGAACAAAATTAATAAACAGGTTGAGGATCTCACTGTTAAGATGACCCAAATCAGTGATAACAAAAGTTCTGATGTAACGCATCCTACCCCGTTTAATGAAACTAATGAACATCTCGCCCTTGACCGTTTCAAACAAGGTCAAATGACCATTAATGAGCAATACAAGGCTGAGGTCAGGAAATTAGATGATCGTGTGGCGCGAATAGAGAGGAAATTTGCCCACACTTGTGGAAATCCATACGAAGACGTAGAAGAAAATTTGAACGAAAATGACGATGATGATTCGACTCAAGTAGGTCGCTTGGTACGTGAACGAAGTGTACCTCATTGTAACAACAATGAAGGCGCGATGCGTAGTTTACGCCCACTTACGCCGCACGGGCGAAGGGAAGCGTTTGACTACAAGCATTTCCTGACTATACGTAAATTCAAAAACTCTCCGAACGACTTGCACCCTAAAGAGTGGTTGTAACACTCCGAATATTGTCTTCCCCCGAATTGGCCACTTGAGCACAGACTAGAATTTATATGTGGTTATCTGGAAGGCGAGCCAGCCACCAGAATGAGAGCTATTGCACAAGAGTGCCATAGCGAGAATCAGTTCCGACGCTCATTTCTATCCGCATAATGGTCGGAAGCGGCACAAGATCGCGTTAAAAACAGTATTGTTACGTTCAAAACTTTTGAACGATCAAATTTCTCGAGCCTGGTGGAATATTTCCAACATTTAGTATATAAAAATCAATTTTTATCGGCACCTTACTGCCCTGCCGATTAATTAGAATTTGTTTGAACAAACTGCCTCTACACTTGCGTCAAATTACCATTGCGGCACCATGCAAGAATGATATTGAAGCCTTTAGAAATCTCTTACAAGACTTAGAGGAAGAAGACGAGGAAAATTCCTCGCGCAGTCGACATTTTGAAACAAACAGATATAATCGCCGGTCGCATCAAAGCCCGCTGCGTTCTAAACGTCATCCAGAGCACGAGAATCAAGCAAAAAGTAATTCTTTCACTAATGAAACTTATAAACAACTCTATAGTCAAATGGTGACTTGTCACAGTTGTTTTGTGTTTAAAATATCCATTGCGCACACAATCCATTTAATGCACTGTTTCTTATTTAATAGTATATACATCAATATCAGGGCCATAATTAAACCAAATTGCTGTGTTAATGAACAATTTGTTGTCTGTTTTAACGATAGGTTCAACATCCACAACACACACGCAGCTTTTACTTTCTATTCTATTCATTTACTGTCCATTTACATACGGTTTCTTCCTAGCCACTCGTCCATTGTAGTCACTTTCTTTCAATGCTTTGCGAATCGTCTGAGGATGTACCTTCTTTCCAGTCTCGTGTAGAAGCTCATTTGCTAATCTGGGTGCACTGAGTGTAGGATCTTTATATATTTTCCTTATTAGGTTCCTCTTGTCACGTTCTTCCAACTTACGTGGCTGGCCGTTTTGGAGTATAGAGTCTATAGATCGTCATTTCTGAATCGTCTGATGGTATTTGCCACCGAACTCTTACTCATCTTGAGCGTGGCACGCTTACCTTTCCTGCTGTGAAAAATCACAAGTTGTCGTATCTCAAAACTGGTATTAGCTTTGCGTGGTATCGTACCGTCTGGACAGTCGACCGCGCTTGTAAACATACACTTGCCTTCTGACTTTAAGTGCTTATCCCGGTATTCCAATAGAGAGGGTTTATTTCAATCGTGTTATTGAACAAATGCTTATACGTTTAGCAAATGTCGTTCATACTGTTGTTTTCTAGACATCTACCTTAATGTAATACTTCGGTATGCAATATTTTTGTTGTGATGCAGGACGGTAAAATTATCTTGGTTCCGAATATTAAACACTTATATTTATTTTATGTCTGTGTACCGCTTGCGACCACAAAATTAAGTCGACGGAAATAACAGTTTATTTCTACGCTCCCCCCCTCCCCCCTGCTCGCCGCTGACGTGAACGACGTAATTTGGAACGTAACTGCTGTGAAATTATTCAACATATCCCAGGACCATGCAGTGAAAACATATTTTTCTATATTTGTATATTTGATGTGTTATTATGTTTTTTTTTTTTTTTTTTTTTTTTTTTTTTTTTTTTTTTTTTTTTTTTTTTTTTTTTCCGACGAGACTTTTTCCGTGTTTTCACTGAACCAGTGAACACACAGGATGCTCCGCCACTGAAAATAATGTTCAAATGTTTGTAGAGCTTATGGGACTTAACTACGGAGTCATAAGTCCTTAAACTTACAAACTACTTATGAACTAGCTAATACTGAGGACGGCACAAATATCCATGCCCGAGGGGGGGGGGATTCGAACCCCCGACCGTAGTGGCCGTGCAGACCGTGATGCGAGCCGCAGAGCGCTCGGCCACCGCGGTCGGTTTTTATGCGTCTATCTTTTATAATTGTTGTAAGATGATCATTCGGTCTAGAGTGTCAGCGTTACGTTTAGCGCGGTTGCTCGCATCGGAGGTTCAAGTCCTTCCTCTGGTATGTTTATATGTTTGTGTGTGTGTGTGTGTGTGTTTGTGTGTTTTTCTTAATATAATTTTTAGTGTCTGTTAGTACAGCAACCGATGACAAGTGTAGGTTGGTCCCTTAGAAGTACTGCGGACTATTTTGGAGGGCAATAAATAGCACCTGTTTGTACCTTTTGTTTTGTTTATTGTGAGCATTCACAAAACTTTTGAGACACACCATGTATGTACAATGAATACAGAGACGAAGAAGAGGTGCACTAGTCGTCCAGTTTCGGTTAATATTGACGGTGGACAGTGGAAACTGACAACGGCCAATTGCAATCTCCTATTTAAAGAATGTCAGGTAACGCCAGGGCCGGGGAGGAAGCGAAAGTGGAATTTTCCTTGCATCACTAGCGAGTGTGAACCTAAAACCTACAACACCCCTTAAAACTGTCTTCCTCCGTTGGGGAAAAACCATGACATAATAACTCTTAATACTTTTTTTATTGTGACATTTCCGGCCACGAAAATTTACATTCCCTACAACCTCACGGGGTATACTCCACTTCCATCTTTTCGTGTCAGGGTAGTATTTATCCACCTGACTTCACTTTGTGTAATTGACACTGATGAAGCACAGTGTTATAACCAACAATCTAATAGGCTGTATGTCGACATTTAGAACTGATCATCCCGCCAACAAGTCTTTGAATGGGATTAAGGGCCTTTGTAGGAGTTGGCACAACATCACGACACAGACACAAGTCACCAAATTACAGTAAAAGTCTGGGAGGGGGCTGAAAAGGTCTGACGCCATCACCCATCACCTCCTTGATGTGTTAAATTGGGTTCCGAATTGACGTGTTGCGGGCTCGAAACATGACTGCAGCAAACTCGAAGTCTTGTGACATGGCGCATTATCTTGTTCAAAAATGCCACTCCAATTGGGAAAGTTGATCCCTATGGTGTACACAATCAGAAACCAATGTACGGTTCTTCTTTGCTGTGATGGTGCCTTGAACGAGGTCCACAGGACCCAAGGACACTTCCGTGAATGTTTCCCAGAGCATAATTGAGCAGACGCCAGCTTCTGTCCATTCCGTCATACAGGTCTCAATCAGCTGTTTCCCTGGAAGACGACAGATTCACGGCATGATGAAGAAGATAGCGGAATTCATGAGGCCATGGAACCCTGTGTCACTGTGCTACAATGTACTGACCACGGTCATGTGCGCATTTCAGTTGTAGTTGCCGATGTCGTAATGTCAGACCGCACACGAAATCGACGTCTGGGAAACCCCATTGTAAGGAGTACTCGGTGCGCTGTGTAATGACACACTTGTACACTGACCAGCAATGAAGTCTCAGTTCCACCAAAGTTCGATGTCTGTTCTGTTTCACCAGTCTGCCCAAACTACGATGTGTCGTGAGGTTGCTGTCCAACCCTCAAACTTAGGACGTGGAGTAACGTTCTTTCTGCCACTTGTTGGAGACACAACACAACTCTCCTAAATCGCGACAGGTCGTACAGTTTGAAAGATGCTGACTCCGTCTGACGTTCATCACAGTTTATTCTCATCGAAACTAAATGTCGACGGAAAAATAAAAGTAGCATTGGCGTGTTCTACGGCCCTCTTAAAGTTTTCCTAGAGTATTAAGTTTTTTGCATATATACCAGTCAAATAACATTAAAAGCAAGACTAAAAGGAGTTTTCTAATGAGATGTAGAACGTAGTCTTCAACAATGTAAACAACGTATATATAATTGAATATAATAAAATATTAAAGGAACATGCATGAAATTCTGCACTGAGCAAGCCGATTTACTCGTAATGAATTCCTTTTCAACAAATCTGGTTGTAAATCATTTCTGGTCTTCAGACGTTGACGGACGATGTCATTACGACTTTTCTGTTGTGATACCATCCATCGAATCAACACGTCATATTCTCATTTTAACATACAACAAAAATTACTTGATATTTAGAGTTTAACTTTGGCATACTCTTCTTTTTAACTTTTACCTCTTTAAAGCATTATTTTAATATCCAGTGCATATTGTAATTATGTTTTTCAGTAAATTATTATCAACTGCCTTGCCGTCTTTTTCTAATTTATTACTTTTGCCTGTACTGATTTACGTAAAATGAAGTGACAGTTAAAATCGCCGTTATATTTGCAAATATCTCTTAAACGCTGCTGAATATGGAAAAAAATAATGTTGTAGAATATTTTCTCCTCTACAAACACAAAATTCGTCTCAGTTGAACCGTTAAGCCGTTATTTTCATTAAAATTTCGAGCTGTCAAAAGGCGATCGTAAAGGCCCACGTTTAGTGCCACTACCGTAACCTAAAGTGGGCCAAAATTTCACTTGAATAGATGACGTAGATTTTTATCTGATGGCAGTAGATGCCACCTGTTGGATAGTAGCTATAATGAAAATTGTTTTCTACGTCGTTCATCAACGTTTAGGGACATTCCTGCCATTTTGCCATCTGTGTGTATCTTTTAACAGAGAATGTTTACTGCCATAACGCTCAGTGTGATATCAACGTGTGAAGCAAACAGGAATCATGCCACAGAGACGTGTTTCCTACAGTCAACTGAGCGGGTTTGAAAGGGGCCAATTCGTGGCCTTCCGAGAGCCGAGATGGACGTTTCGGAGAATTGCCACCCAAGTTGAACTGCATCAGTCGTGAAACGATGTGGGTTGCAGCGGTCGCGTGAACCTTCTCGCACTCATAGACCAGAGTCTGGACGTCCAGGCAGCATAGACGCCCGACAAGTTCGTATAGTAAGGACAGCAGCGACGGATCGTACTGGTAACACAGCGTAGGTAAGTGATTTTGTCAGGCCAGATGTGTCGACCGAGACGGTGCATGGCTCGGCTGGTACCGTCAGATCATCACTTGGAATAACAGGGCCTGTTCTTCAGCTATGAAAGTAGATTATGCCTGGACACATGTGATGGTCGTTTGCGCGTACGACGATGAACTGTTGAAGTCACAGAGTGCATTTTGTGCATGAACCACGCTGCCTGTACCATGTGTTATAGTCTGGGGTACGATGAACTAGCAGAACTTTGGTATTTGCGAGAAGCACACTAACCAGCGTTCGGCATGTGTAGAATGCTTTAATCAATTTTATCCTACTATTCCATTTTTGGAACAACAGTTTATATATTTTTTTTTTTTTTTTTTTTTTTTTTTTGTGCATAGGGATTTTAGATTTTGGTAAGTCTGTCACACTGTTGACCTTCTACGTGCTCTCTGATTTTACACAAAACTGCCAGTTGTGCTGCGAGCATCAGCGTAGCAACATTGTTGGTGCTGTAGTAATTGCTGTTTATGGAGAAATGACTACAAGGAAAGGGTAAGTAAGCTCTAATATATTTCACAGTGGATAACGATACTACAGTTCCTAAATATGACTATGGATACAAGAATTATAGTGTGTGAGTTATTTGTTCATATCTCTTCTCAACAATGGGCCATAATGCATTATAGTTGAGTGTTCTACTTTTGGGACAGTAAGACTGAATGGGTGCAGTAACATTTTAGGTTGACTGCCGATGAAATTATAGCATTATTGGAAGAGGATATTGATTTTTCTGATCCTGGTTTGTACACAAGTCCCCTTGATGACCCATAGTGGTCAGATGAAGATTCAGGTGACGAGTGTGAAAGTGATATAAATCATTTAAACATCAAATACTATTCCTGTTACCGACAGAAGAAAGAGGGCTTATAGGGGATGAACTCAGAATATACAAATGAAGTGCAGATAAAGACAAGGACGCTTCCAGAATGTTTGACGGAAGAAATGTTACCAGTACAGCTATATGAACGGTCTTATGACAACATTATTATGGACTTGCTAGCGGAAAACACAAATATTTACGATCATCAGTAGGGAGATGCAACATTCAGTGTATCAAGTGCAGAAATAAGAGTATTCTTGTCCATATTTCTTCTGACAGGTTACTACTTTTTACCAAGATATAGAATGTACTGGGAAATAAACGAGGATTGCCATAATCTAGCTGTGTCAAAATCATTGTCAAGGGGAAGATTTGAATGAATTGTGAATATATACATGCTCGTGATAACAGAGTCTTACGCAAAGATGACAGTTTTTGAGACAACTAAGATGTGGCTGGTGAAAGAAAAACACAACCAAATAATATAAGAAATGTAAAAATTTTGCATGCAAATTGTTATGTGCAGTTTCATACAAACTAACGTTGAATTGAACTCACTAAAACACTCTGTTTTCTTGTTTATTCTTTATTTGGTTATATATTCACATTTTTACTATATGTAAATAAGCTTTATAAAATATATTCTGAGAAAAATTAACGTAAACACGAAAAATTTACTTTCGTTTCTCACAGTATTACGTGCACGCTACCCGTACCCTCCCGCCGTTCCCACTGTCCCATTTTTTTGTACTCATTACATTGTTACAAACATGAAAGTGATATTTAAGGTTTATCTACACTCCAAACATAAAATTTAAACAAGAATTTGTAAAAGATTTTAATGGCAAACCTTATTGGGATCAAACGGGTTAAGACCCAATTTTTCCATTCTTGGAGCAGTAAGGTGATGTGTTGTTACAACAGAATAATGCTTTTTCACACCATGGGCGTGAAAGTTAGCGCGCTCTGTGAGACATTGAAATGGTACTTCCATTTACTATTATATTCTTTCGAAAATAAATTCAAATTAAGAGAAAGAAATGAGAAAATTATTTTTCCTTTTTTTAATTTAAAGTGGCGTGTCAGAATGTATGATAATTGTTTTATTACAATTAACAATTTAACGTGGTAATGTGGCGTGGAATTTCGTTCTTCAATCCTGAAATAAAGTTCATTTATGAGTGGTGCAAATTCTTACCAAATTTTCTGCATCACCGAAAGTTCTAAGTTCATCACACAAGCGCTTATACGTAATCATTAGTGGCAAAAATTCGTGTTAAACGAAAATATTCCGACTAGTTTGACATTAGTTTTATTCCCTAAGCGGAATAAATAAATGTAACAAAAATATCATGGACGTTATTTCGCTCGGCTAAAACTTCAATTATTCAATCTCCAACAATTAAGCATCGCTTGTACGATGATGGCATTGTCGAAACAATTCTGTTAATCCATAATAATGGAAAATTTCATTTCTTGGTAAAGGAATGATCAAGAAATAATGTACTCAAAAGCAAGAATTCTTACTTTAAATAAGCAATTCCATTACTTCGAAAATCATAGCAACAGCTACTTACTTAGTCTAATCAATCTAATCGATATATTGTCTTATTTATGTAAGAGATATTGTTGTGTGATGGCTTAGATAACTTTTAATTAACTTTTGAACATTGTTACAGGAAGTATTTATATTTTTCATTGAACTGTAATCCATTTAAAAGTCATTTTATATGCCTCCGTAACATTATAACATGCATGTTCTAATATACAATGTTTTAGCATTGGATGACACATAGTATTTCATTACCACTTGAGCTATTCAGTTGAAAATCTAAACATTGCATGTTTTCTCTATACGCATCATTTCAGCAATATCTACATCTACATCTACATAGATACTCTGCAAATCACATTCAAGTGCCTGGCAGAGGGTTTATTAACCACTTTCATAACTTTTCTCTACGTTCCATTCTCTAATAGCGCGCGGGAAGAAAGAACACCTAAATCGTTCCGTTTTCGATCTGATTTCTCTTATTTTATTGGGATGGTCATGTCTCCCTAAGTAGGTGGGTGCTAGCAAAATATTTTCACATTCAGAACTAAAAGTCGGTGATTGAAACTTAGATCACGCCGCAATGAATAACGTCTTTCTTTTAATGATTTCCACCCCAATTCGTGCAGCATTTCTGTGACGCTTCCCCCCCCCCCCCCCCCGTAACGTGATAGAACAAAACGAGCTGCCCTTCTCTGAACCTTCTCAATGTCTTCCGTCAATCCCACCTGGTGAGGGTCCCATAAGGGGCAACAGTACTCCAGGAGAGGACGCACAAGTGTGATGCAGCCAGTCTCTTTGGTGGAGCTGGTGCATCTTCGAAGCGTTCTGCCAATGAAACGTAACCTTTGGTTGGAGGGTGTGCAAATAATTTTCGTCAATGTCGATCTAGCACCATTATCGATTCTACACACAGACAACATGCACACTGGTTACGAGGCAGAATCAGTAAATATGTCGCAAACTGAGGTACACCAGTACTGCGTTTACAAGCCAGAAAATTGCTTTAGTTTTCAACTGACTGCACCTGTAAATTCGAACACTCGTCCCATCGCCCGAAAAGGCATTAAAAGCCTGGAGCTTGATATTTTTGTGGCAGCGTTTGCAACCGTATAAGAGACGCTCTTGAGGTGTAACTAGGGTTGCCAGATCTCCGGGCGCCGCCCGGAGTGCCCGGTTTTCGAATGAATTCTCCGGGTCTACGGGTCAATGACTCTCATCTCCGGGTGTGCAGGGCGTGAATGTAACCTTCATCTTAACTTTATTTATTTACTTATTTTACGACTCTTTTTAAGTACTATGCATAGCGACGATCTACATCGAACTTAACGTAACTTAAACTAAGGACACAACATCCATGCCCTAGGGGGGATTCGAACCTCTGGCGGGAGCAGCCACGCGCACCGTGGCAACTGCGCTGCTAGCTGTTAGAGCTCAACTCTCGCCGTACGTAGTATAGCACTGTCGATCAATTCACTATACAAATCGCGATCGTTGTTGATATCCTGTACTTCGGTGTATAATGTTTAATTGATATTACATTAGAACGTCGATTATCCGAACTAATTGGGGAACGTGGGTGTTCGGAAAACTGGTTTATTCGAATAATCTTATCTCTCATAGAAAGGACAGCACTATTACGTTTAATCATTTTATGCCCTCAAGTTTACTTCTTTACGCGGCAGCAAGTGCTCGTAACAGGGAGCAGACGGTAATTTTGCCCCTTCACATGGAGCCAGTGAGAAGCTCTTCTTGGTGGCGCGCGATCCTTCACAGTGCGCGGAGCCACAAGCGGCAACTCTTGGAAGGCGCAGCTGTTGATGTGAGCAGCTTTGATGCTGCCGCCACTTCTGCTGCCACTTTTGCTGGGAGGGAGGAGATGATTAGGGTTCTTTATTTATTTTTTTCATTTTTTTTTAGTATTGACGTGTAATCCTGGTTGGGGGTGGGGGAGTTGGTCGCAGTTGGGGGGGGGGGAGTCATTGGCCAAGGGGTAGGGGGGCACGTCTGGTATCCGGGCCTGCCTCGAGTTCAATCTGGCAACCCTAGGTGTAATTTCATTTGGTTTCTTAAACTGCTGCAATCCCAAGACGGATTTGTCGTAGAGAAATACCGCTACAGACTGTGTACTACTGATGTGTCTACTTCAGTTTACGACTTTATTGACTCACCATGGTACTTCAGGAACAGTGTGTCTTTCTGAATATAGCAATTTCAATTCAGGTGGCTCTGGAATCATCTGGACAGATTTATATCGATAGGAGGTAGGTGTTCGTAACATTTTGGCTGATACGTGTACTATGTTGAAGGAAGGATCCAGCAATTTAGAAGAACCTGTATTACGTCAGCGAGGCTGAGCATGTAGACTCTAGACCAGCGGTACTCAACATTCGACCTGCGGGCCACTTATGGCCTGCCGAGCTTTTTTCAGTGGGCCGGCAAACTAGTCGTCCAGTATTCAAAATTTCGCAAATCTCTAATAACTGGCTAATAAGAATGGGCGAGATGCGTACAGCCGAAACCGACGATTTCAATACCCTAAATTTAAGCATCACGTTCTTCACAACGCATGCCGTTTGTTGTGAATCACGCCCCTCTGACTGGAGCGCTAGAGTGATTCGCGCGTCCCGTGCTGCCCCGGAGCTTTCCCCCTCCCTGTGGCAGCTCGGATAGCGCTCTCAATCGCGTCCTTTTCACTGCGCTGAAGTATCCGTTAGGATATAAGTGAGCCATTTTTGCGGGAATACCTAATGGTGAACTATGAGGAATATGGTCGAGGGACGTTTCTTATGTAGCGTGGGACTAGTAAGAATTTTGGGCGGACGGGAGACGCGCTCCGGATAGACAAGAAGTTATAAGGCGACTGTTAGCCCAAAGTTTGTAATCGATTAATACACATTAACGTAATATTCTAACTTTATCCCGCAGTTTTCAGTTGTTTTCAGCACTAAGATCACAGGGTACAGTAATGAATATTAATTTTTTCTTAAAATATTTTATTATATACAGGGTGTTTCACTAAGTGTCTTTGCCTCTGTAACTTATAGAATAATAGGTAACGGGAAATTTTAATGCGGTAGGTCAACACAAGAAATGTTACACTTTCTGCGGAGCTATGAACATAGTTTATTGTATCATTTTCCAAAGAGTTACACACAAAGACATAATTTTTAAATGAAACAATAGTTTTTTCTATCGTGTATTGGATTAGTTTAAACCATCTGCGTCCAAATCAATTTAAACTACATTCCTATCACTGTTAGTTTGGGAGCTACAACCCTTCAAAGTTTAGGGGGCGGAGGCTGCGATAGTGTAGCTTACTGGCCGAGTGGCTATCCCCTGGGGCACGGCCCACTGTCCAATGACCACCAGCCAGTCAGCTACGCTATCGCAGCCTCCACCCCCGGAACTTTGAAGGGTTGTACCTCCCAAACTAACAGTGATAAGAATGTAGTTTAAATTGATTTGGACGCAGCTGGTTTAAACTAATCCAATACACGATAGAAAAAACTATTGTTTCATTTAAAAAAATTATGTCTTTTTGGTGTAGCTCATTGGAAAATGATACAATAAACTATGTTCATAGCTCCGCAGGAAATGTAACATTTCTTGTGTTGACCTACCGCATTAAAATTTCCCGTCACCTATTATTTTATAAGTTACAGAGGCAAACACACTTAGTGAAACACCCTCTCTCTCTCTCTCTCTCTCTCTCTCTATATATATATATATATATATATATATATATATATATATATATATATATATATGCTCTATTTCATTGGTTCGACAATACACGAATATAAATTCAGAGACTGAAGACGAAATTTCAAGGCTGCCCAATACAGCCACGAGTTAACGATTAACGTTGACTTCGTTAAATTGTCCGTAAAGTAACGATTTAAAGTTTAGCCAAGTTAATTTTTTTAGTAACGGGTTATTGTTAATGAAGTTAACTTTTTGGTAAACGCTGTCCAGCTCCGGCAAGTACTATAGTGGCTGTTCACAGTAATCAATCCCCCTGCCTCTCTTAAACATATATTTCATATTCCATTGATTAACGTATGTTACGAACAGTGGTACTTAACAAATACGTAACCGCTTGGAAATGGCTGTCAAAAGGTTACAACAGACTTTCAGATGGCCAATCAAACTTTTAATGTTCTTACATATCTTTTTTTGAAATTAATTATGATTTGTCTGAACAACAAGTGCACAAATTCTAAAAAAAAAAAAAAAAAAAAAAAAACTAAGAAGATATTAACAATACGTTCAGCTATATTTCAAAAAACAACGTACTCTTCTATTAACAATTGTATATTAAAGTAGATTTAAGTGATAAAACAAATGGGAGTAGCTATTTCGGAGTGTTATTTTGTCGTGTGATAATGTTGTGGCCCACTTGAAATAAATATTTCGAGAATATGGCCCGAGGAAGAAAAATGTTGAGTACGGCTGCTCTAGAGTGTTCGTGTCCCGCTATGCTTGCCGAATCCGAGTTGTTCTAGCAGACGCGCGGCTGCCGCTAGGAGGGAAAGCGAACGCCAGACGGAGGTGGGGCCGTGCTTGGACGAACCGGCAGCAAGCACGCGCAAGTCTGCAGGTTCCGTCTCGCTCCTGACATTCTTCTTCAGAGTTTTAATGAAATTTCCTCAGCGCTGCCCCAGTTTAAGCTCCACGGTCCACTTTGCTCTCTCTCTCTCTCTCTCTCTCTCTCTCTTCCTCTGTTTTCTATCTCACTGTCATGCAGCTGTCTCCTGGCGCTCCATTTGTTATTATCTTATAATCTTTTTCTTAAACGCTGGCAGTAGCAATTCATAAAATATCTAGAGTAATATGAACTAACGCAGTGAAGGGAGAATTATGAATCAAATTACTGAGTAGTATTCAACGTTTCAGCCAGGATCTGTATTCTCGACGGCCAACTTGTCATAATCTAATTAAAATCCGGTCGGCAGCTTAAGATTTCGTAGAAAATTCTTTATTATGAATGAACGAACAAATTCAGCGAAATAGAAAAAAAAAAACTTGCACGAATGAATGGTTTCTTGGATTCGTAATTTATTGATCCACGTAGTTACGGGCGTAGAGACGCATAAATTTTGCTTCATTTAATATTTCGGTTGTGTACCTTCCAGGCATCTTCAGTGTGAGTTCTAGCTTTAAAAGTGCTATAACGTCAGATCGTTGGACGGTACGCCACCGAAATATTAGAAAAATTTATGCGGCTGCACGCCCGCATCTACACGAGGCTGCGAAAACTTGAAGCACACGCTATTTATTCTTATTCTTCTAGAGACCCTAAATAGACAGGTACCGTGGGATACGAAGACAGCAAAATTTCATTTTTGCTCCAAAATCCCTTCTTTCTACATTTTAAGACATTTTAAGAGAAAGAACACTAGCAAAAAAAAAAAAAAATTAAAAAAAAAAAAAAAAAAAAAAAATTAAGTGTTAAGGAACGTTTTTTTTCTTTTTTTGCTAAGCTATTCCAAAATTATCTGCTGGATCTTCTTGTGCACAGCTTACTACATAGTTCCAACAGTGCAGGTAAAAAAAAACAAAAACGAATATTACGTTTTTTAACCGCCAACATACTTCTGCTACGTATGTCCTGACTGTGTCACTGTTTGCCGATATAACTGTGCCTGAGCGTGAGCTTTCGACACTCGACACTTTATATTAACACAACACTGGGGAAACTCATTTTCCTATTCCAGTAGTACATGGTTCACTGACCCTATTATCTCTAATTTTGCCCTCGTGGTCTTTTAGCGAGGTATACGTAGGAGAACGTAATGTATTTTGCCGGCCGCGGTGGCTGAGGGGACTAAGGCGCTTCAGTCACGGTCTGCACGGCCACTACGGTCGGGGGTTCGAATCCCCCCTCGGGCATGGATATTTGTGCCGTCCTAGTTCGTAAGTAGTTCATAAGTAGTTTGTAAGTTTAGGGACTGATGACCCCGTAGTTAAGTCCCATAGACTATACAAACATTTTTCGTAATGTATTGGTTGACTCTTCCAGAAATATAGAACCATTAGTTACCTAGCTGCTCGTGGGGCGAAAATGAAATGAGCACTAAATTGCGTGGGCGGTCGCAAAAACGCTGTATCTAAAGGGAGTTCAATGCATCAACCTATGAACCTAGGACCTTTCCTTCCTAGGCACCCCATGGGAGGAACGAAGGGCCCTTAATAGATCAGAGCCATATTCGCCACAATACCTTGTCTGTGCGCGTTCAGATGGTGAGTCTTTAATGACCACCAAGCCTCAGTTCTTTGTAGAACAGCTCAAGGATAAGTTTGGCGAAGTGGAGTCGTTCTCCAAAGTGCGAAGTGGGTCTGTGCTGATACAGACGGCGTCCCCAGCCCAGTCGATGGCATTACTTGCCTGCGGTAATCTGGGTGATGTTAGTATCAAGCATCATAAGTCACTAAACATGGTCCAGGGTTTAATCTACCACAAAGATCTCCTCTCTCAGACTGATGAAGAGTTGCGAGCAAACTTGGAATGTCGGGGGGTTCGTCCGGCGTGTGTACAAGGGACCTAAAGATCAGAGGGTTGCCACCGGTGCTTTTATCTTGGCATTTGAAGGCAGTACACTGTCTGAGAAGGACAAGGTAATAATATACCGGTGCGATGTAAAACCCTATTTCCCTCTCCCTATGCAGTGTTTCAGGTGCTGGAAGTTCGGGCACATGTCCTCCCGATGTACTTCCAGCCATAACTGCAGGGAATGTGGGTGACCATCGCACCTGGACGCCCCATGTACTCCACCTCCCCTTTGCGTGAACTGTGATCACCACCATCCGCCATGCTCGCCGAACTGTCGTGTATTGCATCATGAGAGAAAAATCATGGAGATAAAGACCCTGGACCGTTTCACATATACTGAGGCACGCAGAGGCACACAAAAAGTACACGCGGCTCTACCCCACTTGGATGGTATTGTCCTGTTACGTCATCGCCACCTCAAATGGGGGCGACAGCCCTGCAACTGCTCTCTACCCCTGTGGCCACTAAGGGCCAAAAATCTCCCATTGCCCCCTCGATGGGTGGGGGCACCTCTTCATCTGTTGCTCCCACAACACCACCTGTGGGAGCAATTACCCTCTCTCCATCGGCGAAATCAGTTCCCGACTCTTAGCCGGAGAAGGAGCAGCCTCCTCAGGCTCCTCTTGCTTGGAATGGTTCCCTCGGGACACTCCCTTCCGAGACTTCTCACTGTGCACGTTGGGATCCCAGCCGACGGCTGAAGGGTCCATGACCTGCTGGTAGAAGGGCTTCTCGCTCTTCTTCCAATCCCAATGCCAGTACAGAGAAGCCCTTCCACGCCTCAAAACCGAAGGGCCAGCGAGAGGGACGCCTAAGGAAAACGAAGAATAAGGAATCTTTGGTGACTAATAAGCCACAGGCATCCTCATCCTCATCCTCAGCCAAGCACTTCTTCAGTGGAAATGCGGTGTTTTTTTAAACGGCATAGCTGAATAATTACAGCAGTTTTTGTGCCGCTTGTCTGTGTTCTGTTTGGCGTTGCAGGAAACGTGTATTCCTGCACAACAGACCCCAGTCCTTCGCGACTGTCGGGGATACTACAAAAACGACAGAGCTTCGGGAGGGGTTTGTATCTACATCCTCGCCACTGTCCCCCTGTGCTGGCGTGCCTCTCCACACGACGCTAGAGGCAGTCGTTGTTCACATCTGGGCAGGGCAGGGCAGGGCAGGGCAGGGCACATCTGGGCAGGGCAGGAATTCACCGCCCTTACCTTCCCCCGGATGCAGCTGTCTCTATCAGTGACGTCGCTACAGTGATTGCGCAACTACCCCCAACATTTCTTCTCTTGGGGGATTTTAATGCCCACCACCCATTGTGGGGTTGGGACGCAGACGACAGTTTGCGGTAGGGATGTAGAGACAATTCTGTCACGGCAGAACATCTGTCTGTTAAACACTGGGGCTCCCACGCATTTCTCTGTGGCACGAGGCACCTACTCGGTAATCGACCTTTCTCTCTGTAGTCCGAGTCTGCTCCCACATATTCGCTGGAGGACCCATGATGACCTTTGCGGCAGCGACCATTTTCCGATCCTTGTGTCGCACCTTCACTTCCAACCTGCAGGCAGCCCACCTCAATGGTCTCTCCGACGAGCTAATTGGCAGGCTTACACCTCCACTGCTACCTTTTCTATACCAGTGCCTGTCACTGTGGACACGGCGGTTCATCAAGTGACTGCTGCCATCATTTCCGCCGCTGAGGCCTCCGTTTCCCCCACCTCTGGCTCCGTGCCCTGGTGGACGCCAGAGATCGCTGCAGCCATTCGGGATCGTCGGCGAGCGCTCCAGCGCCATCGGCGCCAGCCCACCATAGACAACTTGATAGCCTTTTAACAGCTCATATAGCAGAGCAAGCAGGACAGCTGGGAGAAGTATGTCGCCAGCATCAGCACCTGCCCTTCGCCATCTAAGGTATGGATCCAGGTTAGACGCCTCTTTGGGTACCGTCCATCAGCAGCCATCACCATCTTACAGATTCAGGGTACAGTATGCACCGACGCCACTGCTATTGCTGAGCATATGGCGGAGTATAACGCTCGCAACTGTGCAACTGCAGCATACAGTGCAGACTTTCGTGCGCTTAAAGAGACAGTTGAACTCCCCGTTCAGTGAATGGAAATTCCAAACTGCCCTCTCAGCATGCCTCGATACCTCCGTGGGACCATACAGGATCCACAGCCAGTTTATCTGGCACCTTCCAGCGGAGTTTAAACACCAGCTTCTTTCCTTGTTCAAGCATCTGTTGACAGAGGGGACTGTACCGTCACAGTGGCAGCAAAGCATCACAATACCAGTGCTTAAACCTGGTGTTGATCCACAGGTGGCTGATATTTACCGCTCGATCAGCCTCACCAACGTTCTTTGCAAGCTCTTAGAACGTATGGTGAGTCGGCAGCTTATGTGGATTCTAGAAGAGCATGGACTCCTTGCTCCACAACAGGCGGGCTTCTGACAGGGTCGTTCTACCATTGACAACCTCGTGTCACTGGAGTTGGCCATTCACACTGCCTTCGCTAGGCGTGAGCATTTGATTGTTGTATTTTTTTATCCTTGCGAGGTGTACGATACCACCTGGCGCCACCATATATTGACTACTCTGCATGATTGGGGCTTACGTGGCCCCCTTCCTATTTTTATTCGCAACTTCCTCTCCCACTGCTCGTTTAGGGTGAGGGTTGGGGCCTCTTTTAGCTCCCAACATATTCAAGATAACGGTGTTGCACAGGGCTCCATCCCCAGTGTCCCATTGTTTTTAGTGGCAATAAACGGTCTTGCTGTGGCTGTGGCGTCATCGACCAGTCGCTCCCTGTTCACTGATGATCTGATTGTATTTCAGCTCTGTTAGCATCAGTGTAGCTGAAAGGCGGCTGCAGGGTGCTATCCGAAAGACCCACTCATGGGCCTCTACTCACGGATTTCAGTTATCCGCACAGAAAACCCACGTGATGCACTTCTGTCGCCGTCGGGTAGTTCACCCTGACCCAGAGCTCCACCTGGGTGGTGAACTACTTCAGGTCGAGGAAACACATCGCTTTCTGCATATGGTTTTCGATGCCCGGCTGACTTGGCTGCCACACCTACGTCAGCTGAAACAGAAATGTGCACGGCATTTAAATATTCTCAAATGCCTCAGCCATACTGGTTGGGGAGCAGCCTATTCCACCCTCCTTCAGCTCTACAAGACACTTATTCAGTCAAGGCTTGATTACGGGAGATTGGTTTATGACTCAGCAGCCCGATCTGCGTTGAGGCTCTTAGACCCCGTTTACCACACTGGTGTGTGTCTCGTGACGGGGGCTTTTCGGAACAGTCCAGTACCGAGCCTCCTAGCTGAAGCTGGTGTTCCCCCTCTGCGGTATCGCCGGCAATGATTGTTGGTGTCTTATATTGCCTGGGTTCATGCTTCACCCCACCATTCGAACCATAGGTTTCTCTTCGCACTTTCTGCACTCCCTTCCCAACAATGTCTGCCCAAGTCGGGTCTTCCGATTGCGGTCCATGTACGTTCTCTTCTCTCACTTGATTCCTAACCCCTTACTCCACCTTTCCACTACTCCCCCCCCCCCCGTATCCCCCCTGGACAATTCCTTGCCTGGAGCTTTGATTCGATTTGTCCCAGGATTCGAAAGCCTCCATTCCACCAATGATTGTCCATCGCCAGTTCCAAGCACTGCTAGACACATTTCATGGGGCGAACATTATTTACACGGACGGTTCTTTAGTTGATGGTCATGCCGGATATGCCTTTGTCTGTGGTGACCACATAGAACAGCGATCATTGCCTTTTGGAAGCAGCATCTTCACCGCGGAACTGGTCGGTATTTTGAGAGCTCTTGAAGACCTCAGAGCTCGCCCCAGGGGGTCGTTAGTCATCTGCAGCGACTCCCTGAGTGGCCTACAGGCCCTCGACCAGTTTCTACCGAAACACACAGTGGTGCGAGCCATTCAAGATGCTGTCATCGCCCTTGGCGAGTCAGGCCGTTCTGTCGTTTTTGTCTGGACGCCAGGGCACATAGGTATACGGGACAATGAATGCGTTGATCAGATGGCCAAGCAGGCCACCACTTCACGGTGCCTGGATATTGTCCTCCCAGACTCATACCTCCAAAGCTTGTTGACCCGCAAGGTCCTTGGGGTTTGGAATTCTGAATTTCAGACTCGACTGAACGAAATAAGCTTCGTGTTGTCAAGCCCTCTACCGCTGCATAGAAGACCTCCCTGAAGGCTTCTCGCAGGGATTCGATTGTTCATTGCCGGCTCCGTATAGGCCATACTTGGCTTACGCGTGCTCACCTTCTGCGTTGCGAGGACTCCTCAGTGTCGATGTGGTGCGCCTTTGACATTCGCCCACATCTTACTTGAATGCCGCAATTTAGCCGCAGCGCGACGAAATTTTATTATACTGGACGCTTTGCAGCTTGCTTTAACCGACAATGCCTCCACGGTTGACTCTGTTTTATATTTTATTCGTGAGTGTGGATTTTACAAATCTATTTAAAGTTTGTGTATGTCTGTCATTGCTCTGTCCTCCATCTGCCTAAGTCTTTTAGGTAGGTGGTTCTAAAGTGTCCCAGAGTGACTGGATGTGTTCCTTATATTTCTGTGATCACTCAGCAAAAACACTCTTGTACTGTTTCAGCTTTTTTATCCTTCTCCGTTTTTAGTTGTATCCTTTCTTCATATTTACCTGTGAATTTTAAACTTTGACTTGTTAAAGCATTTACTTAGGAACCCTTCACAAAATGTTTTATCTCTAAGACTGGAACAAAGGACTGATAACCGTCGCTGTTTAGGCCCTTCCAAAAACCAACAACAACAATATACACTCCATTTCCACCACATTGGTCCTGTTCCACTGTAAAATCAATGCGAGACTATTCATTTCTTGTGCAATTGTTTTCACAGTATAATTGTTTAAATTATAAAAAGTTAGAAAATAAGTCATAGATTAATGAATACAATAGGCTTGTTTTAAATGAGGCCCCCCCCCTTCCGTAGAACCAAAACCTGGCTGTGCCTCTGGTTGGTTTTATAACATCCCCGTGTGACAAGTCAGTTTCACTTCAGAAAACTTCTTACTGTTGAGTATGACATTATGTGTTCAAATGTTTGTATAGCTTATGGGACTTAACTACGGGGTCATCAGTCCATAAACTTACAAACTACTTATGAACTAACTAATACTAATCACGGCACAAATATCCATGCCCGAGGGGGGATTGGAAACCCCAACCGTAGTGGCCGTGCAGACCGTGACTGGAGCGCCTCAGTCCCATCGGCCACCGCGGCCGGCATTATGTGTTCACTATGCTGGAAAGTATTCATTACAACCACTAAGATGATCTGATATCGCTCGCATTTTGTACGACGAACTGCATATGTCTTTCAGAAGTCAAGGGTCACGACATCTACTTATACCTTGTGTGTACTGCTTTGCTTGCGAAACTTATGCTGATTCCGACAGATGACATTTTCATCTCTAAGTATGTCGTGGTACATCAGCATATGTTTATCTGAGTTAAGTATCCGTAAGATAGCTACCTACCGGTACTGAGGAAACCAGTATGAAAAATAGTGATGGTCTGAAATATCATTACTTGGTCACAATTTACTCTTCCTTGTGTAAATAACTGTAGTACAGAAAGTAACAGATTGAAATTTATACGACAACTAATCGTCTGTTACGCTTGAACAACGTAAATTTTCCATGATACTCTATTGGCCACCCATCGAAAACCAACCAAACACATCTCTTATACAACAACAGAAATGTGTGCGCACATGTAATTACTGCACCTTCGTAGCCAGGTAGAAAGCATGGTGGGTTAACAAGGAAGGAGGTCGGGTTGGTTTTCCTGTCGGGCCGGGGATTTTCTTGATGTAATGTCATCAATAAAGACTTACACCACTCATGTCATACACGATCGCAGCTGGGGCTAAAGGCCAAAACTGTCGTGCGTTCATCATTATTGTAGTCGAAGGAATTTATTATGGAATGAAGTTATCAACAGCAACTGTTCACTTAAAAGATCGATTTAGGTCAATTATTTACGTTTTATTCGAATGATGACAAGATACAAGTACAATGAAAATTTCTTTCTTGACGTCAGGGTGCTGTGGAGGAGAATGAATCCTTTTCACTATAGAAAAACTGACAGAAAACAGGAACCATCTTTTCACAGGTACTGATTTTTTTCTCTGAAATATTAGAAAATACATTCAGAGAATGAAAAATAATTTGTTATGCATATTACAAAAGTATTACATACAAAACAGTATTGGATAAATTATGGTAAACGTATGACAGAAGAGAAGTTCTTCCGCGCGAGGCGTTTTAAGATTTTGTAGGGCAGGATCAGGAGAGCAATACTAGACAGTAAACGCTTAACCGGAAATGTGCCGTTTGGAGGACAAACGTGTTTGAAAAGACGTCGAGAGATACGCAGCACGCCTATCAATGAACTTGTACCTGCGTGTAATACAAGAGATGCTCGAAGTGGCGACAAGCTCCGTTGCACAAAGTGTACTACGAATGATACTCACGTGCACATCCTCCTGTACTCCGCAATAGCTTCCTCTGCAGCCACTACACGGCCAAGGTGATCATCCTGTTACTCCACAGGTGTCTCGTAAAATATAGCCTTTATGGAACGGGACGGGAAAATTACGAGATAGATGTTAGATCGGGTGATCGTGGAGGGTAACGAATTGGTCCACCACAACCCATTCAACTTTTCTCCAATATTTGGTACAGGAGTCGACCAAAGTAGCGCGAAAAGGTAGTAGGCTTGCAATCGTGCTGGAATCGCGATATCCAATGCATATACAATTTCGCCTCTGTGTGGGCTCTAATGTAATTACTCCCTCACTGACGTTTTCGAAATAAACGTTAATGTAAGCAACATACTGATTATTTTGTACAGGTTTTCAGCCAAGATCGCGTTTTTTATTTATTTTATTTCATTTTCATTTTTTATTTTTCTACGTCTACATCTACATATATACACTTCAAATCATATTTAAGTGCCTGGGAGAGGGTTCATTAACCACTTTCATAACCTTTCTCTACCGTTCCAGTCTCTAATAGCTCCTAAATCGTTCCGTTTTCTATCTGATTTCTCTTATTTTATTGGGATGGTCATGTCGCCCTATGTAGGTGGGTACTAGAAAAATATTTTCACATTCAGAAGTAAAAGTCGGTTATTGAAATTTCGTAAATAGATCTCGCAGCAATGAATAACGTCTTTGTTTTAATGATTTCCACCTCAAATCGTGCAACATTTCGGTGACGCTTTCCCCTCTGTAACGTGATAAAACAAAACGAGCTTCCCTTCTCTGAACCTTCTCCAATGTCTTTCGTCAGCCCCGTCCCACAAGGGGCAACAATACTCCAGGATAGGACGCACAAGTGTGATGTAGGCAGTCTCTTTGGTGGAGCTGTTGCATCTTTGAAGCCTTCTGCCAATGGATCGTAACCTCTGGTTCGCCTTTCCGACAATATTTTTTATGTGTTCTCTCCAGTATAGGTCGTTCGTAATTGTAACTCTGAGGTATTTGGTAGAATTTACGACCTTAAGAACGTCAGATATGGCTTCTGTTTTACTCGATGATATTTTGAGGCCAGATACTTTTCTAATGAGATTAATAATAAGTTGTAGTTTCGGTAAATCGATTTTAACTCTATTCTAATAATGTATCACACTTTGGTTGAATCTGATACCTACAGTCAGATGCAGGTCTTTCTTGCCGCGTGTGAAACTTAAAATCATATAGTTTCCAAATGATAAGCCAATCGCAAACTATCAATTTATTATGTGACGACCGGTTTCGGTGCACTACTGTGTCACCATCATCTGGTCATATATATATATATATATATATATATATATATATATATATAATATGGCCATCTTGTTACAAAATTGGGTATAAAATAAGAAGTGCAACATAAAAAAAGTGTTAGTTTGCGATCTTGAGTTATCATTTGGAAACTATCAAACGAATTGATCGCCTCCAGACCAGACGATGTCAGGTAATCTTAAAATTATATTCCATGGAATTAAATAATATTTTTCTCTGTAAAAGCAAGTAAGTTTAGTTTTCAGTAAATTGGTCTTTGTTGGCGTTAATTGGACGAAATTTGTAGAAGAGTGACTGTTACAATCGTAGGGACCACCAGATTAACGAACGAACAAAGATTTACACTGTCTAGAAAGCAAGGAGTATAAAGCTCAGACACACATATCTTTATTCATTAATTAAAAGAACTTCCGCTGCGGCTAATTTCAATTTTTCAGCGTTAGAATTTCTTCATATACTCGGGAAGGAGTCGGTTCCAACCACTCTCCGGCCATCCTGATCTGGGTTTTCCCTGATTTCCCTAAATCACTCTACGGAAATGCCGGAATGGTTCCTTTGAATGGGGATGACCAACATCCTTCCTCGTCGTTGGAAAGAATCATTCAGAATGTTTTCTCCGTTCATAATGACCACAATGCCGACAGGACCGTAAATTGGAATCTTCTTTACTTCTTCACGGCAACTACAACATCGACCGCGAAAATCATCATTGGACTACGAGGTAATTTACATACGTCGTAAAGAGCAAGCTCCTATAACACCAGTTTGGAATTCTCCAGAAATTACATTCACGTCCTAAGACCTACGAATGGCATGCGTTATGTTAGCTAGTATTAACATAATCATTGCTTTCTGAACCCATGTATATTCCTACATAGGTTAATTTTCTCTCTTCAGAAACCTCAGATTTGTCGAACAAAAAACCTGTTCCAAAATTCTACTCGTACAATAGAACGACGTTAGAGAAACAGACCTATACATTATTTTTTCACACCTTGTTTGACGTCTCTCCTCGAAAACAAGAATGACCCAATAATTGGGTATACTTCGCTCCTTTATAAATCTTCGGTACACTGATGCTAGAACGGCGGCAATCTCCCTCGCATACGTCGGGCAATAGCGAATTTGTATCCCGTCAGGTCTAGTGACCTATGTTGAGCGATTTCAGTTCTCACCAGCTGAACAAAATGCATCCACCTTGTGGTGGTATAAGTAAAGTAGTTGTCCTTCACTACACGATGCTCTCGGATGCATCTACAGGTACTCATTGACTAAGTTTTGCTCGTCCTGAGAGACTGATTTTTTGCTAAAGATGGGGAACGAAATCGGCTGTGTCCTTAGAATGGAACCAATCACGAAACCATCCAAACCCGCCGTACTTCCGAATCGAGTCTAGTGTGTCGCCACTGTGTCGCCTCGCTTGATACGCTTAACTCCAGTAACGGAAAATTAGCAAAACACACGGATAAAGTAATGTGTACATACAATAAGCTTATCAACTTTTTTCATTGCGTATTCTGTATCCTTCCAAGCCCCTTATGTGTTCCCACAAGAGTGCTCCAGTGCTCTATGTTTGGCCGGTCACACTTCGCTTGGCTCTCTCTCTCTCTCTCTCTCTCTCTGCCATCTTTGTTGTGTCTCCTGTTTTTCCTTCTCTTTTCTTTCTCTTTTTTTTATTTTTATTTTTGTTAAGTAATGTTCCTGCACGCATTTTTGTGGCACAATTAACGTCATACTGGAAGAAACTCAGACTATTTTTCCAAACAGAAGTTTTATTCTACCACGACGTCCACATGTAACGAGTACTATTCTCGTAATCTACAAAAAGACTTATTTATGAAGAAAATACGCAAAGACTACTGTATATTCACAGACAAACAGACACACAATTATGTCTCTAATACCTCCTCCGGCAAGTATTCTCAAAAACATTAAGTTTTATTATTTATTTATTGCTTATTCATCCGGACCAGATTAAGGTCTTTTGGCCACTGTTGACAATAATAACTGTAGTGGTAGTTATAACAGTATTACAGGGCTCGTAGGAAAGAGTGGAATATAGAGTCGACACACGGCGGGGGGAGGGGGGAGGGGTAATGCAAACTGAGCAGAGTAAGCTGCAGAGAGGTGGCTATTATGATAGTGAAGTGAGCAATCGGCCACATAACGGAATTAGTCTTTGATTGTGGAACGAAGGAGGAGTCGGGTAGGCATCGGTTCGCAAGAGGTAGCGGATATTCTGTTAAGAAATGCCAGTTGATTTCGCAGCCAAAGCCATTTCTCCAGATGACGACGCCATGTAAACGTACCTGGGAGTGTGTCCAAAAAACCACGTCGAGTACACATAGCTCAGTCACTAAGGCTAATCCGATGCAGGCGTTCATTAATAGGTATTAAATTATTAATCACTTTGTACCAAAAGGGTACTTTTTCCATATGGTGAACAGGGAGACTGGGTGACAAGAATTCAACTGGGTTGGGAAGAAGCACCTTGCCTCTGCGATCGAGGAAGTAATGCCCACTGATCGCTTGTCGCCTAAATACGTCGTTTCCCTCATAGCTCACAGAAATATAAAATTCTCGGATGTGGGGTAATTTGAAAAGTATATGACCTACTTGACAAGGTGAATCCATGTTACCTGGCAGCATTAGAGAGTAAACTACAGGAGCATTGCCTAACATTATTTTACTCTACCTCTTCATTTTCTCTTTGACAAAGGAATTAAATAAGCCGCTCGGGAATGGCCGTGCGGTCTAGGGCGCCACGTTACGGACAGCGCAGTCGCTCTCGTTGGAAGTTCGAGTCCTCCCTCGGGCATACGTGTATGTGTTGTTCTTAGGGTAAGTAATTTGTAACTCTAGGGATCCATGGCCACAGCAGTTTAGACCATTTGGTATTTGAATTAAATAAATGCCAGTAACTTTATCGCTCTGATATTTCACACAATTAATTTAGAGTTTTCCTTTTGTGGTACCCAACACTGTTGTGATTGCAGATCCAGTAGGTCAGTGATTTTCATCCTTTGGGTTGCTAGCCCCTGGGGGGTGGCACAGCCTTGCTTCCGGAGTTGTGGCTGCCGGTGGAAGAATTGGCAGTGCGTCCGACAATGTATGTTTCGTGAGGATTATGTGCTGTGGTGGGCGTGTCACATAGAAGTGGACAGGAAATAGTGAAAGCCCATTCCAAATTCTCTCACGTCAGATGTGGCACTTACTTGTAGTAATGTACATGAATTTCATTTAAAGATACTAATCTCCAGTGACGGCTAGTGCTACAGATGACTGGGGGTTAACTCTTTTGAGTGCCGGATCTTGATAGTGGCGCCCTCCCCCCACCCCCAGACGGTCCAGCTCGGCGTTCAAAGAGACAGTTTGGCGCAAATCTTCCAGTGGCGCCGTGGCAAAAAGCATCGGTTCCCCCCCCCCCCTCCCTCGACTTAACATATTTCATTAAAAGATATGCAGAATGTCGTAACTTGGCTTGTTTGTGCTTGCTTCAACTCCATCTGAGGCGTCAGCCTACCATGCGTTCTTATTTCAAAGTTTTGTTGCAAGTTTAAACCTGAGTAATAGAGATACTGAATGTTGTTCATTTTTATTTGATAATAAACATCAAGAACATATGAATATACACAAGAACATTAAAACACAGTAAGTAAATGATTACACTATTAAGTGACTGTAACAAAATTAATCTGTTATGTTGAAGAAACAAGCTACCTTTGGGTCATGTGACACTGTAAACAGCACCCCCTCCTAACCTTATACGTCCCCAAACGCTGCTCTCCACCACATCATTTCAAACAGTTAAATACTTGTTACAATGAAGAGTATGAATGTCGTCTACCCTAAAAATCGCGACACTTTTCTAACACGTCTAAAGATATGTGGCATGGTAACAATACAAAAGTCATTCTTGTTCCAGTATATCTTACAATGGGGTTGAAAGGAGCCTGTTATTAAAACTAGCAAGATCTCGGACAGCTGAGATCCGCAAATGAAAGTTCAAACGCTCACTGCTGTTCAAATTACTTTCTGAGTGGCTACAGTGCATACGCAATGGGAATTTTTCTAAGTGCTAACTCCTTAAGGGAGCAGCCAAATGTTTCATCAAACACAAAATCAACATTAAAAATTAATGAATAGATAATTAAACGTGGGATGGGGAGTAGGAAATCATAAAACAGAGGTTTGATACTTTAAACTCATAATCTATTCAGTAAAATAACAAGCAAATAAATATGGGAAGACCAAATTAAGTACCCACCTTGTACAAAAGTGAATTAAATAATAGAATTACTGCCTGTATTAAAATCTTTTGTGCCCTTTATGAATATGGAGGTAATGTGGGAGGAAATTGGCAAACACACAATGGATAGCTGAAAGCACTTTCATTCATTAGTAGATATGTGCAGCATGATTAGCGGTATATTACTGTCCCAGGAACACTTGAAAGCAATGGCTAAACGAGGTGTCGGCAGCGTTTTGACGAGATGGCAGGTGTCATTATCACTAATTTTAAGTACATTGTGCACTAAACGAACTGATGTTTGGGGAGGCAGTGGTTTACTATTCTTAAGTACCACGTGGTGGGCAACCACACCAAATTTCATACCATTTACAAACAGAAATTAATTTAGAATAAGCGAGTAAAGCACACGCGAGAATTCGTATAGAAGAAAGGTTGTATTAACAAAAGTATGGCTGAAGGCCAGAGTAACGACCGTTTCAAAAGCATGTGGTGCAATCTGTCATTCAAGACCAGAAATCTGAGAAATATTTAGCATACTCACAATGTGAAACGTTATTTAAAAACACGAAGGAAATTCAAACGTACTAGGTTCACACAAAGGCTGAAGGTCACACGGGTGTATTCTAACTTGAGCAAAACCAGACACACATTCATCACCGGAATGAAAATGCAAATAATAAATTTACACTCAATTTACTCGAGCTTTGTAAATTAAGAAACACTTCGCCACGCAAAGCGAAAGAATTACTCAAGAGAACTATCACTGAAAAAAAAAACCAAAACTGCCTGATCACAAAGAAATGAAAGTCCTAACAGCATGCTTTTCCCTCAGAATGATTCGGCGGAGTACTTACTTCCACAGTCGTCGGAGCCAGAATGAAGAGTGAAGACTGAAGCTATAATGCCTCAGAAAAACTTCCCCATGCCATACACAGGATGTAGAGCACACTAAATGTGACACAGTGTGTCCAGAGGCTGGTGTTTTCTCCAAACCTTGTTACCTGGCCAAGACAGTTCCCTCTACAACCACTCCCAGAGAGGTCTCCTGTCACCTCTTTCGTCCAAGATTACGTTGGTACAGCACTGACAACATGGCCACCTCGTCACCTTTCCAAGCAAGCTTGTCTCTAGCCATCCAGCAGATGCCAGCAGAGACGACAAACGAAACCATGCATTCTTAACTACAGCAAAACGAGGCCTAAAACGGGAAGCGGCGACTGTAAGTCATTGCACGGCAGCCAGTCAGTATTAAGAGCACACATTCACATTCACATGAACACACAAGTTCATTCATACGGGTGGAAACATTTATACAACTAGGGGGCAAACATATATAAACATGGGGCATTGGTAATTAATAAAAAGAATAAAATAAGAAACAGATAGGTAACATTAATGGTGCAGAAACACTTTAGGTTAAGGAATAAATCAAAATGGAACACGACCTCAAAATCAGTGGACTTTTTCAGGGTTTAAATAAAATTCCTTGCAACCCACCACCTTCGATGGCGCAACGCCGTGGCGCTAACCACACGGCTATTCTTGCAAGGTGGATAGTAGTAACTTCATTATTATAGGATCTTCTGAAGCCTTTCCTACATCTACCTATATACTCCGCAATCCAACGTAAGGTAAACTGTGTACCGTAGGGTACACTGTACCACTACTAGGCTTTTACAGTCGTTGCGTCTTTAATTTATAATATATTTATGACGTGTTTTTGATTAATGTTAATTGCGCCAGAAACAAATATGAAGGGTGGGTGTTGCCTTCATGAAGGATTTACGCATGCACAAGGCAGTAACTGCCTTGTCTTCCTTCGGAACCATTTGTGCGTAACCGCCAGAGATCGAGTAGGCAGGAGCTGGTGTCTCTACCAGCTTCAACTGCAATGTTAAAAGCGGCGATTCCCCTAGCCCCTCCATGTCGTGGGAGCGCCCTTATTCTGCCTCCAGGGGGTTCAGAAGAGAATTTGAACCCCAGCCACGAATACGCATCGCAACGCGGCGGCCACGGCCACTGAGGCCGCGCTATGACTCGTTTACCTGCTGTCTCCGCGACGTAAAATGTTTCTCATGCGATTAAAATACTTTGAGTCTGCATCTAAAATGGTCCGATAAAAGAACGGAACGAAGATTCATAGTTTAAACATTTTTTATTTTATTTATTTACTTTTTTTCATGACGAGATTTCTTCGGGGGTTTCACTGATCCAGTGAACACATAGGATGCGCCGCCACGGAAAGATAATAAACTTTTCAAATACGCAAGAGTGGCGGTGTTTACTTGACGTCACTCGAATGCACCGCTTACCGGCCAAGCGGTGGGTTGCCGCTTGTACACATCTGGTACCTGACGTCAGCGGAGCAGTGAGTACTAGCAGCACCATAGCAACGGCTGCCCTGGCTGAAGGTAGTGTCGTGTGAAAGCACCCTAGGTTCTGTTCACACGGTCTGCGCGAGTTCGCCGAAAGCGAGTAGGAAGAACAATGTTAGGTTCCGGTTTTGAACGGCGGTATGGGGCAACGTCTTGTGCAGTTGTGACAACTTACTGTGATAAAAATATTATACGGAACTAGAGCAATTCATGAGAGCTCACTTCACATTGTGGTACAGTATGGCTGTAACAATACACAAACTCACACCTGATATGCAAGTCTCGCACCACGTTTTTTAGAATGCATTTCAGTAACTGACTTCGAAGCAGAAAATAGATCGCTTGGGTTGGCTGCAATGACAGAATTCACGAAGTGCTACGATTTCTACCGAACTGATATAGGACACTTGAGCTCACCTCACATTGTAATTGACACATTGTGTTTTTGTAGCTCTGTGCCTTGACTGGAATTTGCCACAAACTCGTCATTACTTGTCGCTTTCCGATTGGGCAAAATTACCATGTTTGTTACCGGCGTAGAGGGGGCGAACTGAGAGACTGGGCAAGAGTTTTTCCACTGTGCACGGTCGACACGATGGTGTAACTCCCCTGAATACGCAAGGGGCATGAAAAAAATTGAAATCGACTGTTTTAAGATGGCTGCATATTCTAAAATGCAGTGATCGAAATGATGACGGAAATAATTTTCCCTGCCACAATGAATGTAATGTCACTGAATTTTAACGCAATGATGGGCAAATTCGTGCGTCGAGGCAGGAAACACTAGAAATAAGTACCTACTATGAGCAGTTTCATATATGTATGGGATGCGGTAGTTTGCAGCAACGCTTCCTATGACGCTGAAAAGTAAGCGTAAATTCTGCCGTAGGTTGAAATTGGGAAACAAATTTAGAAATGGGAGACAGACTGGTTTATTGCCTGTGACCGTGCACATTGAAACGAGATTGTCATGTTGAGTCATTGCTTTGCTGTCTCATTATATCAACTTAACGATGAAGAATCATTCTTGCCTTAATAAAATTTTAATTGATTCACTTGAGAATGGTCAGCAACACATTGTGGTACGTGTTGCAGACTATAAAAGCAATTGTAGAAACAGAGATGGGTAAGGTATATATTTTATTTTTGTCCCACTTGTTATCAATTACTCTCCTATTTCCCCCAACCTCGTGTGTTATAGAATGCGAGTGGAAATCAATAATATTTCTTTGTGTGTTCGTAACGTGGGGAATATTGTAATCTTTGGTTGTGACAATGTAGTTAGTGGCGGCAAAGACTGCCTAATAGCAAAGGTTTTGTTTGCGTTTTGAGGTAGAGGGTCGATTTGGTCAGCCATGGAGTTTGTGAAGGTGGTGGAGTAACGGACACTCGGTGTCCAACCAATCAGGATGCTACGCCCCCGCGAATTTGAAGAGGGGGAGGTTGGCCGTGGTGGCGCCTAGCGGGAGAAAGAGATTGGTGCATGACGGAGTTAGGATAGCTGCTCGCTGGTATCCTGGAGATGAGAATCTTCAGCAATGTTGCTTATGGTGACGCTATCACCATCTTGTTAGGGGACATAATCAATAGGTATTAACTTCAACATTTTATCGGTGGATTTCAGGTGATCGAATCAGATCGAGATGGTGTGCTCTTTGTCATGAGTCAAAGTTGCTTCTATGTCGGTTATTTATTGAATTATCATGGGGAGTATTAGTTCGTTGAATGGGATTTTGCAGTTGTTTCTAGTACATACTCATTTTGAGTGCTTTTATTCTAATTTAAAGTGTTTTTCTTTGTAACTAGGGACTTTGTACGAGAAACGGGGTTTGCAGTTTATGAGTTCAGTTGGTGCAGTGGTAGTCTTTTATTGGTCATAATTTGTTCCTTGTGTGTTTTCCATTTGTTTAATGCATAAATGTGGAGGATTAACCTCGGAATTATGACGGTTTTCTTTGTGCAGTGTGATCAGGATGTACGTTGTGAAACGTGGTGGCCAGTACAAAGTACGTCTGGTAACGGAGCGTCTGTTGCCATTGCTTACCCTGCTCATGCAGTAGTGTTACAGTAATTACGTGAAAATTAAGAGCAACTGGTAGATTTTAGTAAATTTTTTTGGGGTTGCTTTGTAATGATTGTGTGCTTTGATGGTAGGCCCACGGGTTTGTAATATTGTTGCCATACGTGATGTATTCAAATAATGATACCAAATTCCGTAGAAGTAACAGTAGATTCAGCGTGGTGGTAATTCTTTTAAATTAAATTTCAGTAACTTGGTTTCTGCTTGGAGCTACGCTGATAGTGTATGTTCACCACTTCTACAGGCATTGTAATGTGGTGTGATCCACTGGCATGTTCTCGTTGTAGTCAGTAAGTCGGTAATGCAAATCCCATTCTCACGTAATATTTTGTGTACTTAACCAATGTGTCCGTTCACACCATTTTGCTGCACCCTGGCTCGCAATGACCGCACGGATTTCTCCTTTGCATGCCTCGTGTGAATATATATATATATATATATATATATATATATATATATATATATATATATATATATATATATATATATATATATTTGTAAACATTTTTGTAATGTTCATATGACCCTATTCAGCACTAGTAATTCCATACTTAAGTCCTTTCTGTGGTCTGCAATGGTGCACTGGAACATAAATGTCAGATTAACGTACCCGTTCCATTTTAGTACATATGTTGGGTTCCAATAATTAGTTCATATGCGTTTGTAATCTTATCTGTTGCGCGGGTCAATCTTATGATTCTTAAATTTGATTGCTGTTGTCGGCCGTGCGTATTTCGCACGTGGCGGAAACCCATATGTGTACTCAAACTGGATAAAGCCTGCGTAGACAAGTCATTCCTCATACGAACGTGTGAGCGATGGGCACGTTACAATATTTTAATGTTAAAGTTGGATAACATTACGAAAAGTTTCGTAAGACCACAACGAAACTGACAACGGAAAATGATAATGAGACTGCAGTATCTAAAATCGAATAATATGTCAAGACAGAGTACTGTACTCTATAGTTAATTGCGGCATTAAACTAAACTGACAAGGCGGATTCCATATCACAACTACTGCTTAAAATTTCCAGAATTTCTGAGTGGAAAATGACGATGTCTTATTTCAAAAATAAGCTGCTATAGTGGGATATAATTTTCAAAATATTTAATCGATAGAAATTGTCATGCACACTCTCAATACAATCTGATGGGTCACGAAATCAGTATAATTACATCTGCTTCTCCCTCATACTATTGCTAAGTTTGAAGTGACAGTGAAAAATTAATGGATCTGTTCCTTACTCTTCGTGACAAAAGAAGGTTACAATTGACATATTATTTAATCGGTAATATGAGAGAATGACAAAATAATGTATCGTTTCAGCGTGACTGGATGCACGGACACTATGTTCTAGCGGTACTTTTTAAAAAATGACCCTCGCATATTGTTATTCTCAAATGGAAAACCGATACTGAGGAAATAAGGGAAAGCTGGCACGAGGAAGGAATATTTAGAAGGGGCCATACAAAGTAAATGATCTTGAAGACAGTGTTGCAAAAAGGGAAGCGAAACTAGATGAAGATGAGATGAGGATAGTAGAAGAGGGAGCTGCTTGACTCACCATTGTAAGACCTAAGTCGAAACAAAGCCCCTAGAGTGGACGACATTCTCTCGGAACTGTTGAAGACTCTGGGAGAGGCATGCATAACAAAACTATTCAGTCTGGTTTACAAGATGTAAAAGACGGGTGAAATAACATCATACTGCAAATGAAAAGTCTTAATATCAATTCCAAAGAAAGAAGAAGCAGACAGTTGTGTAAATTACGGATCATTTTAATAATTCATGGTTGCAAAATTCTAATACGCATTAGTTACAGAAAAATGAAAAAAACTGGTAGAAGCCAACGTCAGGGAAGATCACTTTGAATTTAGGAGAAACGTACTGAAATGTTAGGCAATATTGACACTACGACATACGTTAGAAGAGAGGTTAAGGAAAGGCAAATCAAAATTTGAGAAGAGTGGAAAGGCGTGAAGGGGAAGCATTTGTTGAGAAAGGAGATTGTAGCCTTTCTCCTATATTATTCAATCAGCAAGTTTAAAGGAAAAAAACACAAATGTTTGTAAAGCTATTGGACCAAACTGCCTTGCTCATCAGTGCCTAGATTTACAAACTTCTTAAACTTACACTAAAGACAACTCACACACGTGCCTGAGGGAGAATTCGAACTTCCGAAGGCGAGCAAACGCGCGCTACGCAGCAAGCGCCTTAAAACGCTCGGCCACTCCATCGCGGCCTTTAAAGGAAAGCAAGGACAAATTTGGACTGGAAATTAAAGTTCAAGCACGAGATATAAAACCTCTTTGACTTGTCGATGTGACGGTCGTCGGAGACAGCAAAGGACCTGGAAGAGCAGTTGAACGAAATGGACTTTGTCTCGAAAGGGGAGTGAAAGATGAACATTAACGTTACTAAAACGGTAATGGAATATAGTCGAAGAAAATCGGATAATGCCGAAGGTGTTAGATTAGCTAACGATACAATAAAAGAAGTCTTCTAGTACTTAAGGACGCCGGATTAGCAGAAGTGCCGATTATTGAGAACACGGATACAAATACGACTATATATAAAGTGCAATTTTAAAGGAACTTGCTCCCCTTTTAGGATCAATACACTGCAGCCTGTGGTAGAGTGAAGCGCTACTAATGATGGGAAAGCAACACAGGTCATTTCCGTTTTCAAGTAGGATCATCGAACATATGGGCTGTACCTCTGAAATCGCGGACCGATTTACGCTTGTTGTTGTTATGTCGGCAATGCAGAACTGTCAAACACCTGCCTGTACGACAAAGAAGAAAGCATCCACTTAGGGGCCCTTCCCCCGTATCTACTGGTTTCTAGGTCTCGTTTACCAACAGAGAGAGCTGCGTTTGACTCGATTCTTGTGTTGAGAATCCACACTCATTCCTACATATGACATTTTCCATCTCTAATGTGCGAGTGTTATGATTAGACCGCGGATATTTAGGTTGTAAGAACAGAGTTTTAGGCACCTAAAATAGGCTCATCTATTATTTCATTTAGGCCAAATAAAACCTAAAATAGGCCCTAAAAAGCATTCATCAGAAGAAATAAACATAATGTAAAATACATAGTGTTGAGTTATAAGCAAAATTTTTGTGCAGTAAGGAAAATAAAAACGTGCACACCTGTTCAACACAGCAAACTTCACACAACAATAATACTCAAACTGACACCAAGACAAAAGACAAAAATACGGTGGGCGCGCGGAAATGGACGTGTGCTTTAAGACGCCATGTGACGGATTGCAGGGCCGCTCCCGTCGGCTCCCTCTGGCATGGGTGCGTGTATCGTCCTTATAGCGCTCGTCTGTTTCTATTTTGTTATATGCCTAGAATGATCGTTCCTACATCAAGGAATCTGACAATGACGTACTCAACTTCCAAGACGTTTTGGACTGGAATGCTGCGTTCAGCGGAAGCCTTCCAAACACTTAACAGTGTCTTACCACAAACTTTCTTACCCTGCATATTTATTTATTTACTTAGGATACAGTAGCCTCGCGTGCTCTGCTGCACGTTCATACCATGTGCTCCTCAAATTACATGCTGCATCAAAGAGCAGAACACTAGGAGGAATGAAACGCCGCAAACATACGTGCAGCGGCATTCGTAAAAGCCAGAAGCGCTTTATTTTCATCCGCGCCAGTGCTGACATAGTGTGCGATTATCTGCTCTGTTGTGTTGAAGAAATCAAATGATCTCTTCATTGCCAACAATCGGTTCTGAAATGTGCCGACCAAGATTGTCAATAGTTTCATCTACGGAAAGCCACATGCAAGACTCCGCAATGTCTTCTCGGGTTGTCTGCAGTGCGTCCGTGTAAGTTTAATCGACAAAATTTTTACGCGGCGTCAACTCTGTTGGTACAAATCGAAGGCGATACTTTTTGCCAAATATCGACTTCAGTGTTTCTACATTTGATTCTTCGAAGTTAGTCTTTCGGAAATATTAGAAGTAGGTGCCTTTTAGAATCTTAAAGCTGAAATTATAAAAAATAATTATTATTAATTTTTTTCTTTTTTTTTTTTTCAACTGGCTGTTAGGTTACATGCTAAAGATCCACGTTCTAGTTATGACTCAAAACGAGTTTCCTTTTTAAATATGTGATACAGAACAGCAAATAAAATAACAATTCGAAATAACGTTTGCATAAAATAACAGACAACAATGTTGCGCATGGTATTGCCTTCTTGTGTGCGTCTTTTCTGATACGCGTAATAGTACTGAGAGGCCAGACTAGTAGTGCCGGGTTGGCATGGCTGTAGTGTAGCTGAGTTATTTGTGTAACAAAGTAACTGATGACACTGGAAGTAAAGAAGATATAAAATGCAGGATGAGTATGAGGAGAATAGAATTTGTGATAAAGAGAAATTTTTTGGCATCCAATATTAATTTAAATTTCATGAAATGTTTTCTAAGATATTTTTCTGGTTGAACGCCGTCAATAATATGTTCCGAGAAATGTGGTGCTGACGAATTCTAAAGATTGGATGGGTAAATGGCGTAACTAATGAGGTGATACTGAAAAGAGCTGGAGTGAAAAGAAATTTCTTGCATATCTTGAATAGAAGAAGGAATCGACTGGTGGTTCACATTCTGAGACATAAAGGAATCTTTCACGTAGTGTTGCTGGGGACTATGGGAGATAAAATATCGCAGAAGGAGACTATGCGACGAATACGGTTAAAAGGCTCAAAGCTGGTAAAATACGGAACTGAAACTGAACTTAGTCCACCTAGCGTTCATTGCTTTTATCGAAGAGTAACGTGGAGCTTAATACCACAAGAAAATCACCAGTTTTCTCCTATTGATTCTAAATCTCGGCTGAAAAATCATACAATCAAGGAACTCATTATTTGAGCAATGCAAATAGTCAGTAATTTCAGTTTTGCATTCTGAAGCAACCACAAAAATAAGGGCTCGGTTATTATTCCAAGCTTATAGTAGGACAATAACACCATCGGAATATGAATGAAATTTATCTTCTCTTACAACGAACATTGTAGATGCTTTCTCTTTAACTGATACTTCAACTTTGTAATACCTCCACCCACTTTCCTTTTGAGGCATATGGAGCATTGTACCTCATTATTACTGCGCTTTGTTAAGTACTTTCGGATTCTGGACAGTGCTTTTTAAAACACAACCAATGTTCGGTGACGACAGTGAGGAACTGCCGTACTATGACCAGACGGAGGCAAGTTTTGCACACTGCGTCGTACGAATTGTCATGCCATCCGTTTAATATTTGTTTGATTATTTGCCTTCTGATTTTGAACTCAATGTCGCTATCTTCAGCGCACAGTGCCAATGTACATGTAAGTGAATGAACAAAAACAGAAGTACAATTTGAATAAAAAGTTCTCGGGTTTCCGTCCGCGTCAGGTGGTTAAAACTCTACGAGCTTTCGGCCAAGTACTCCTTGGCCATTGTCAAGTGATATTGCTCAATACCACTTGACAATGGCCAAGGAGTGCTTGGCCGAAAGCTCGTGGGGTTTTAATCACCTGACGCGGACGGAAACCCGAGAATTTTTTATTCAAAGTTTTCGCCGCGAGACAATGCATTCCTACGGAAGTACATTTTGACAAAAATGGGAAAGCGAAATCTGTAAGCGAACACCATATGTGGTTAAACTGTTAGATACCAAAGTATTTAAAACTACTGAGGCGCTTCAGTCGCGGTCTGCACGGCCACTACGGTCGGGGGTTCTAATCCCCCCTCGGGCATGGATATTCGTGCCGTCCTAGTTCGTAAGTAGTTCATAAGTAGTTTGTAAGTTTAGGGACTGATGACCCCGTAGTCCCATAAGCTTTACAAACATTAATAAAAAACTACACTATATTACAATTCAAATCATTTCTGAATAATCTTCAAAAGCAAAACCTTATAATGTACGAGGGCGAGTCAGTAAATAGTCGCAAATTGAGGCAGTTCCGACAGTACTGTGCGCTGTGTGGAGGCATTTCTCTACCACTATGAGACATCTGCCTTGCGATTGCAGCAGTTTTAGGAACCAAATGAAGCTGTAAAAGTGTTCAAATGTTTGTAAAGCTTATGGGACTAAACTACGGGGTCATCAGTCCCTGAACTTACAAACTACTTATGAACTAGCTAATACTAAGGACGGCACAAATATCAGTTCCCGAGGGGGGATTCGAACCCCCGACTGTAGTGGCCGTGCAGACCGCGACTGACGCACCGCAGTACGCTCGGCCACCGCGGCCGGCATAAAGCTACAGTTCAAGAGCGTCTCTTATAGGGTATAAACGCTGCCTCGAAAAGCTCCAGGCTTTCAAAGCCTTCTCTAAAAATGTTCAAAATTACATATGGAGTCAGCTGCAAAGAAAAGCCATTTTTACGCTTTTAAACGCAGTACTGGCGTGCCTACCTTCGTTTCCAACTTATTTACAGTGTCGCCCTCGTATTACCATCACAGTTAATACCTACAGATTGTGGCCAGTGATCTTAAGAAAATTATGACTTTTTATGCCTTGCCTCGTTGGAGTAGTGGTCTAAAGCGTCTCGCTGCGGAGCGCGCGGTTGCTCGCCGTGGAGGTTCGAGTCCTCCTTGTGGCACGGGTGTGTGTGTGTGTGTTTGTCCTTAGGTTAGTTTACCTAGGTTGAAGTAGTTTGTAAGCTACGGACTGATGACCACGCAGTTTGGTCCGATAGAGTTACAAACATTTGAACATTTGATTTTTTATGTCTTCTGTAAATAAAAGGGAAGAAAGCTGACTGAAGAAGGGGATATCCCATATTCTTTAATGTCTGCAGGAAGTTCAACCATTCACTGTCAAATCTGGGACACCATGTGGTTGACATCAACTTTCGTCACAGGATCACGCTCACATGCTGCCGAATCGTAGACGTTGATCCGCTGTATATATTGTGGATAAGAGGCGTGGTTGAAGCGAAGCAGTAAGATGGCTGAAATCGGGGGTCGGTCGAAATAAGTTCTCATAAACCATAGCTGTGTAAAAATCCAAGGTTGTAGCACTGTGTAATAAGCGCCTCTCATTCGTTAGGAAACATTCCACATTTATTGTCACTGTTGTTTCGCGTGTTCTTTCACCGCATACGCCATGCAAAAGCGAATTTGTATCCCATCAGGTCCAGTGATATACGTTGAGCGATTTCAGTTCACACCAGCTGAACAAAATGCTTGCACCTTATGGTGGTATGAGTGAAGTAGTTGTCCTTCACCAGACGATGCTCTCGGATACATCTATAGGTACTCATTGACTGAGTTTTGTTGGCCTTAGAGATTAATTTTTTGCTGAGGATGGGGAACGAAATCGGCTGTATCTTTAGAAGGGAACCTATGACGAAATCATCCAAATAATGATGAACAGTGGCGGATTTAGCCGTCGTCCCCCAGAAAATCGAGTCTAGTGTGTCGCTTGGTAGGCTTAACATCAGAAATGGAAAATTAGCAAACCACATGGATAAAGTGATCTGTACATACAATAAGCTGATCATCTTTTTTCATTGCTTCTTCTGTATCCTTCCAAATCCCTTATGCTTCCCCACTAGAGTGATACAGTGCTCTACGTCTGACCGGTTACAGTTCGCTTGGCTTTTTCTCTCTGCCATCCTTGTTGTGTCTCTGTTCCTGACGTCTCTGTCTCTTTTTTCTTGCTTTCTCTTTTTTTCCTTTATGGTATGTTCCTACACGCATTTATGTGGCACAGTTAACGTCATACAGCAAGAAAATCAGATTCTTTTTCCAAACAGAATATTTATTCTACCAGTACGCGCACATGTAATGAGTACTGTTCCGTAATCTAAAAAAAGACTTATTTGTAAAGAAAATACGCAAGGACTACCGTATATTCACAGACAAACAGGCATACAATTCTAACACCTCCTCCGGCAAGTATTCTCAAAAATATTAACTTTTATTATTTATTTATTGCTGATTTATTCGGCCAGATTAGCGCCTTGTGTCCACGGTTGACAATAATAATAACTATAGCGGTAGTTATAACAGTAGTACAGAGAATTTAAAATGATATAGATTAATACATAGGAAGCAATGTTTAGTGTTGTGAGGAGTGGAGAATTGTAGAGAAGGAGAAAGAAATGATAGTGACAGAGGCTGTTAGGAAAGAGTGGAATATAAACAGAGTGGCTTTGTCGACAAAGAGGGGACGGAAGGTTTGAGGGGTATTGCGAAATGACCAGAGAGAGCTGCAGAGAGTTGGCTATTATGCTAGTAAAACGAGCAATCAACCACATAACGGAATTAGTCTTTGACTGTGGAACGAAGGAGGAATCGGGTAGGAATCGGGTCGCAAGAGGTAGCGGAAATTCTGACAAGAAACGTCAGTTGATTTTGCAGCCAAAGCCATTTCTCCAGATGACCATGGCATGTAAACGTATGTGGGACTGTGTCCAAAAACCCACATCGACTACACATAGCTCAGTCACTATGGCTAATTCCATGTAAGCGTTCATTAATAGGTATTAAATTATTAATCTAGCACATTGCCTAAGGATACCGCTTGTTTGGCCTTTGCATCAACTTCCTGATTGTAGCAGATACCAGGGTGTGGAAGCACCCATGGTAAATTAATTTTCCGCCCAGTATTTTTTTTCCAGCTCCGGCGTTGGAGGGCACTTTGAGAGTCAGAGATAATTCATATCTTAGGGAACGCAATGGTACAAAGAAACGTAACTGCTTCCAGAAATGCCACTGTCTCCGCCGTCAATATAGAAGCATTCGTTGGCAGTTTGGAGGTTCTCCGGATCTGAATCTGAGGGCAGTGAAAGGCACACCCAGTACACTCTTCTAGCTGCGCTTTGGATCCATCCGTATATACACAAAGAAAAACATGTCTCTGAGCCGCAGGAAGGCGACTTAATCTAGTATTGAATTTGTTGCTTCGCCAGCAAGTCATATTAAAATATAAAACTGGAGTCGGGGAACGAAGTGTTTGTAGATCATATTCAAAAGGAGGCGGATGTGGTGAACATTTTAGAGAACGTATCATAGGTGACCGAGTTTCGATGCTAATACAAAGGGCTGGAGGTATATTCCTTCTATAAGAGGCAAACTTGTATTTCTGTCTACTAAACAGTCGATGAAAGGCATGCCTTGAAAATAGAATTTAACCGACAACATTTGGCGCATAATGCTTAAAGGCATCTTTCCTGCTTCCACTAAAAGAGTGCTGGTGGGCGTCGATCGCATGGCTCCAAGACAGGTTCGGATCGCTATATACTGAAGAGTATCGATTTCGAGAGAGGAACCTTCGGTGCGTTGTGGTACAGATGACAGCCATACTCTAGCCGATACATGATGGGTAAAGTGCTCTGGTGCGTACCCAACTATAAACTGGTGAGTCAGTGGATTACATTTAGGCTCTCTTCCGACTTGGTAACCGTGGCTCGGATGTGAAGCGCCCAGTTTAACCGAGAGTTGAAAGTAATTCCCAGGAATCCCATTTGAGACTTTATCTCGAAAGAGTATGTTCCACACTTAAAGATACGATCAATGAGATTCCATGTCGACTTGTGGAATGGGACAGTTACTGATTTCTCATTATTTGATACTGTGTCAATATTACGAACAACATCCTTCACTATCAAGCTGGTATTATGAGCAAACAAAAATATTTTACAACCACCTGTTACACTCGAAGGCATATCATTTATATAAATAAGAAACAACAGTGGCCCCAGAACAGACCCCTGGGGCACCCAATACTTAACTGCGACCCATTGTGATTGTACGTCTTAGCCAATTTCAATAATGCGGAGAATTACATTCTGCTGTCTGTTTTTAAAGTAAGACGTGAACCAGTTTTGAGCTACTCCTCGTATTCCATAATGTTCCAACTTCTGCAACAATAATTTGTGATCAAAACAATCAAACGCCTTTGTTAAATCAAAGAAGATGCCTAATATCTGTAACCTTGTTTTTAACCCATCAAGTGCTTCACAGAGAAACGAAAATATAGCATTTTCAGTCGTTAGACCACTTCTAAAACCAAACTGTACGTTTGACAACATATGTGAACTGAAATGATCAATTAATCTTAAATATACAGCCTTTTCAATATCGTAAGAAAAACTGATGGCATAGAAATAGGTCTTTAGTTGTCTACATTATCCTTCTCCTTTTTTTTAAAGTTGTTTCATTACTGAGTACTTTAGTGCGTCAGGAAACTGACCATTCTGAAAGGAAAAATAACAAATATGGCTTAGTACTGGGCTAAAATATGGAGAACAGTAGAATTTTGCTAAATACACCATCGTATCCACAAGAGTCCTTAGTCTATTAGTGATTTAATTATTAACTCAATCTCCCTTTGGAAGTACCATAGAGGACCATTTTAGGAAACAGCCTCGGAAAGCCATTTTCTACAATGTTATATGATTACCTGTAGAAACAAGCATTCTGTTTACTTCACCTGCTATATTCAGAAAGTGATTACTGAATACTACACATATATATAACTTATCAGTAACAGAAACTTTTCTACTAGGCATTGACATTATAACATCTACCTGCTGCTGCTGACCAGACACTTCCTACATGACTGACCAGAAGGTTTTTATTTTATCCCGCGAGTTTGCTATTCTTTTTGAATACCACATACTTTTTGCTTCTTAATGGCATTTTTCAGGACCTTACGGTACTGTTTGCCATGAGCTATTGCATCTTCATTCAGACTGATTCAAACATTTTGATACAATTCCCGCTTTGTTCTAGATGATAATCTTGTCCCCTTTGTCAGATACCCTGGTTGCCTGTTGTTGAACGTTCTAGCGTAAAGCAACTTTGAAACTGCGTAAGAAATGTCCAGGAAAGCATTATATTTACCATCAATCTAAATACCCCGGCATAACTGCCTTCTTGCCAACTGCCAGTTCCAATTCCCCAGCATCCCTTCTCATCCTCAGCCTTCATAGTTCCTCCTCAGCGTTTTCCAACGGCATCTGAAGGGCCCACCATGAACATTTTTACTACAAGTCCCACACTGCAACCCACTACGCACGACCCTAGGACAGAGCCCACACTAATGGTAAAATCTTTCAGTTACGAAAAACTAACGTCTACGTTATATAAGTTACGTTTCTACAAAAGAACGAGGAAGTACCTTAACTACAGCAATCAACAAATCTCAGTCGCTACAAATGACTAACAACAACAACTAATACTACTATTACTGGTGTCAATAAAAAGCAAATAATACCACCACAAAAAATTTACACATTCGCTTGTATAAAAAAGAACAAATTCAAGCGTCACTAATAAACTAACTAAACACAGTGAGAGAAAAAGAGTAACGGACAGTCTCCCAACCGTAATTACGTTAAAAACAGCAAGAAGACACCGGTTGAAAAGTACTTAATTTAATAAATAACTAGCGTGTTAACACCTATAATAATATACTAACGTTAATAATTTAACTACAACACACAAACACTTATTGAAATTTATCTTTTGGAGACCGCTACGAATGGATCTACTCGCCACCAGATGTAATAAAAATAAATAAATAAACCTGTCCCTGTACCACAGTGTAGCTCTTCAAATCATTTATACATTCGTCAGTATTGGTACTGGTACTGCCTGGTGCAGCGTTCAAATGTCTACTGCGAGTAACCGCCAATGAAGCGTAGTGCTCCACAACACTGTAGGTGTTAGGGCGGATAACAGTTGTTAATTTCAAATATGGACCGATTTCAGCATTGTATGGTAGCTAAATTTTATTTAAAAATTTTTGAAATATCTTCATGTAAATATTGTAAGTTCTAGTTAAATTTTCTTCTTTGTTAGATATCTGAAGATGACCTAAGCAGGCGAAACGCTTCATTCAATAAAAAAATTTGCAACCAAAACATTATTTTATTCAAGAACTCTCAGGATGTTGTACCTACTAAATTCGCTACTTGTACTGCGGTTACCCTTTTTTTCTCACTTTTGTTTTCAATTACATGAGGTCACGGGTCACGTCCGCGGCGCTGCTATTGCGCGGTCGCCCCCGTCGCAATTAGCGCGTCCATTACGTTAAGTGGTATTTACTCCGGCCGACTTGCGCCGCCTCCCCTGGCTGGACACTCAGTTTTAATTAGCCCTCCGGAGCGACCCCCACTCCCCTCGCCGCGGCCTCCGCGTTAATAACAGCAGCCGAAGGACTTTAAACGCCACCCATCCGGAGAAACGCGTGTCCGCATTAATCTTCATCAACTTAACGACCGCGCGGGCCCCGGTTCACTGCAACGTGTCTCCTGTTGTCCGTCATTCATTCTCAGTCATAAGTCCGTTTGTATACATAACACAGTTAATGTGTTCGCTTTGTTTTACATATGCTGCAGTACTACTCTTGTTTTTTGTGTATTAATCTTTTGGCTGTGTTGTTTCTATGTTTCAGAGTTTTCTGCACCATTCAGGGTAAATATTTCTTTCCCTTCTGTTACTTCCAGATGTTCTAGGACGCAGAACCGAACATGGACCTTGCTTTTCTCCGCCAGATATTCACTATAGCATACTTACAATTACAGAGGACTCCTATGACACCTATGACCGGCACGGAACCACACGAAACCATACTTACAACAACACTAGATTAGATTAGTAGTTGTTCCATAGGTCACGAATACAACACTTCGTAATGATGTGGAACGTGTCAGGTTAATGAATGCTGTCTTTAGAGATTACTACTTTGTACAAAATATTACATGACACGATTTTTTTTATTTATTTATTTCAAATTTACTAATTTATATCTAAAGATTAATCTCTAGTATAGGAGTTTCCATGCAGAAATTCTTTTAATTTATTTTCAAATGCTTGTTGGCAATCTGTCAGGCTTTCGATGCTGTTTGGTAGGTGACCAAAGACTTTTGTGGTGACATAATTCACCCTTTTCTGTGGCAAAGGTAGATTTAACCTTGAATAGTCAAGAGCATTTTTTGTCCTCGTGTTTTAGTTTTGTACAAAGCTATTGCTTTTAAATTCGGTGGGATTGGTAATAACAAATTTCATAAGTATGTATATATAGTGTGTTTCACTAAGTGTGTTTGACTCTGTAACTTATAAAATAATAGGTGACGGGAAATAATAATGCGGTAGGTCAACACAAGAAATGTTACACTTTCTGCGGAGCTATGAACATAGTTTATTGTATCATTTTACAAAGAGTTACAGCACAAAGATATAATTTTTAAACTGGAACAATAGTTTCTTCTATCGTGCATTGGATTCGTTGAAACCAGCTGCGTCCAAATCAATTTAAACTACATTCCTATCACTGTTAGTTTGGGAGCTACAACCCTTCAAAGTTTCAGGGGGCGGAGGCTACGACAGCGTAGCTGACTGGCTGGTGGTCATGAGACAGTGGGCAGTGCCCCAGGGGATAGCCACTCGGCCAGTCAGCTACGCTATCGCAGCCTCCGCCCCCGGAACTTAGTGAAACACCCAATATATATATATATATATATATATATATATATATATATATATATATATATATGTGTGTGTGTGTGTGTGTGTGTGTGTGTGTGAAGATCCCTAGCTCTTTAAATAAATGTCAGCAGGATGATCTTGGATGGACTTCAGCAATTATTCTGATCAAACGCATTTGTGCAATGAATACTTTTTTACTCAATGATCAATTACCCCAGAAACTGATGTCATAGTAAGCTAATTTACTGAGATGTATATCACCAAAATTTGCAATTACCTTAATAGCATAAGTTGCCGAACTCAAACATTTCAACATATCTTCAATGCGCTTTTTCCAGTTCAACCCCTCATCAATACTTACACCTAAAAATTTTTAATATTCTAACTTTGCTACAGATTTTTGACCAATGTCTTTATTTGTTGATGGTATCATTCCATTTACTGTATGGAACTGTATGTACTGTGTTTTATCAAAATTTAATGGTATTGAATTTGCTGAGAACCACTTAGTGACTTTCTGAAAGACGTCATTTACTTCTCGTCTATCAGATGTGATAACTATACTTACATCATCAGCAAAAATAACCAGCTTTGCATCTTCATGAATATAAAATGGCAAGTCATTAATATATATTAAGGACAGCAAAGGGCCCAAGACCGAACCTTGTGGCACCCCATTTTTGATTGTTCCCCAGTCTGAGAAATCAGCTGTTTTTGCATATTATGAGATATACTTATGTCAACTTTCTGCACTCTTCATGTTAGGTATGATTTAAACCATTTTTACACTGTCCCATTCATACCACAATAATGTAGTATATCTAGAACAGTTCCATGATTTACAAAATCAAAAGCCTTGGAGAGATCAGAAAAATTCCCTACTGGTGGTATCCGGTTATTCAGAGCATTTAATATTTCGTTGGTGAAAGTATATATATAGCATTTTCTGTTGAAATTCCTTTCTGAAAACCAAACTGACATTTTGTTAGAACCCTATTTTTACCTATGTGTCAAAATACTCTAGAATACATTACTTTTTCAATAATTTTGGATAAGTTTGTAAGAAGTGAGATTGGGCGGTAGTTGTTGACATCAGACGTATCCCCTTTTTTTTTGGTGCAGTGGTTTAACTAAAGCATATTTCAGTCTATCAGGAAAAATACCCTGCTCCACAGAACTATTGAATATGTGGCTAAGAATCCTACTTATTTCTTGAGAACAAAGTTTTATTACTCTGCTGGAAATACCATCCATGTTAGCTTTTGCTATTTAGAGAGTTTATAATTTTCTTGATTTCAGAAGGAGATGTGGGTGGAATTTCAGTTGTATCAAATTGTGTGGGTATGGCCTGTTCCATTAACTGCCTAGCTTCTTCTAATGAACATTTAGATCCTATTTTCTCCACAACATTTAAAAAATAATTATTAAAATTGTTTTCAACTTCTGGCTTGTTGTAAACTTTTCATTCACTTTTATGATAATGCTGTCGCCCTGTGCTCTTGGTTGACCTGTCTCCCTGGTAATAATATTCCAAATTGTTTTAATTTTGTTATCAGAGGTACTAATCTCAGGCATGATGCACATGCAGAGCAGTTTTTATAATGTTTGACGGTTTCTGTTACAAGATATTCTTGCTCATTTAGTAAGCTGTGGTTTCTTGCATGATTTCTTGTCATTATATTCAACTGGGGGAAACAATTTTCAAATACTCTTACAAATCTATCATGAAATAAGTTATATTTTAAATTAGCATCGCCTTCCTTATACACCTCATCCCAGTCTAACTACTTAAGATTTTCCCTGAAATTTCTAATTGTTGAAATGTTAACTGAATGTACAACTTTGGAGGGCTGTTTTGAATTACATTTATTGTAACTAGCTGTGCACCATGCTCAGAAAGACCATTCTCAACAGGACAAGCATTTATGTTCTTAAACTTATGTTGGTCTATAAAAAAGTTACATATCAGTGTGCTGCTGTCCTTTACTACTCGAGTACGAATTGAAAGAACCGAGTAAGACTTCCTATTACTCTCCTTTAGTGAGTCAACATTTTTTCTCTTATCCGACAGATAGCACAACAAAGCATCCAAATTTTCCATGAATAACTGAAAGTTTCCTGAAGGGGACCTATATACTGTTACAATTATGAAAGAAGAACCTTTGCTCAGTTTAAGCTGACAAGCACATGCTTCTATACGTTGCTCTACACAAAACTTTTGTGTTTCTAAACTTTTTACACAGTGATAACTTTTGACATAGATGGCAACTCCTTCTCTCACCTTATTCTCTCTATTCACATGTGCTGCTAGTCTATAACTGCTTATGTTTACTTTTTCCACATACGTCACAATGTGATGCTCAGATAGGCATAATATATCTATTACATTCTCTGATTCTACGTCATCGAAACAAACCAATAGTTCATCTACTTTGTTCTTAAATCCCCTAATATTTTGGTGAAAGATAGTAACTTTATTTTTTACTTTACTTTTGTGGGACTCAACTTTATTCTTTAGTCCCCCATTATTTTGGTGAAATATTGTAACGTTATTTTTTACTTTACTTTTGTTAGATTCATGAGTTATGAGCATCTTTAGTACATGCCTGACTGAGATTCCCATTGGACCCTAGTTTTAGCCTAAAAAAGAGGAACATTCATGAATTGCAGTGTCTCCCCTTAAGGTTTCTGCTATTAACCCAGCCAGTTTTCCCTTCCCTTTCCTATTGAGGAGTAGGCTATGCCTTGTGAAGTCCCACCTATCTATAGCCTCAACAAGAACGAAACCAATGTCTGACAGAGCGGTTCAACTGGGGCTGATCATGTTGCACGAAAGCAGGCACCAGACCAACTTTTGTGTGGGTCGTAGCAAAGGCTACTTTTAACAGGTCACACTCAATACTGTGGCCCTGATACCTATTGATACTCTTTTCACTCCACCCACTACCACAACATGTTCTTGTTTAGTGAAATCTTTGCACAGGGAAACTAAATCCTCTACCACCTGGCTAAGACATGCGCTGGGCTTGAAAAAGTTTATGACCTGGTACCTGTCATCTAATTTTTCCTGCAAAATCTGACCCACACCTCTTCCATGGATACTACCTAGCAACAGAACTTGCTTCCTACTTTCTACTTTTGTGGAACCTTTGGTTTACTAATGGAGTTCTGTTGCATCTTAGCTACTCCTACTTCTACTGGAGCCTCTTTCTTATTCAACATAGCGGAGCAAATCTATTGGTTGTGCAGGGTGTTTCACTGTGTTTGCCTCTGTAACTTATAAAATAATAGGTGACGGGAAATTTTAATGCGGTAGGTCAACACAAGAAATGTTACACTTTCTGCAGAGCTATGAACATAGTTTATTGTATCATTTTCCAAAGAGTTACAGCGCAAAGATATATTTTTAAAATGGAACAATAGTTTTTTCTATCGTGCATTGGATTCCTTGAAACCAGCTGCTTCCAAATCAATTTAAACTACATTCCTATCACTGTTAGTTTGGGAGCTACAACCCTTCAAAGTTTCAGGGGCAGATACCACAAACGCTGCGCAAAATGCAATGCACCTTCTAAATGTGGTGCGGCCGAGTTGTAACGTCGCCAGTGTCACGGAGCGAGAAGCTTCCTCGATGCGCCGTTAGACTGCCGACTGTCGCCGCACACGGCCGTATACACGACAGTTGGAGCCACACAAACAACCGGGGCTCAATATACCACAGTTACTGACATCGGATGACGATGTCATACACGAACAATGAGTATGCTGACATGTTGCTGATCCTCGGAGAGTGCCGACACGATGCCACTGAAGCAGCCACGGCGTATGCCGTGAGATATCCTAGGCGAAGAGCCCCGGCAGTCATTACGTTCTTACATGCCGAACAACGACTTCGGGAAACAGGCAGCTTGGTAATGCGCCGCAGTAACAGACGAAGACCTGCAAGAAGTGAGGAGACGGAGGAGTTTGCTTTAGTTGCACTACACCACGATCCTCATGTCAGCTTACGAGCCGTTGCTGCAGTCGCTAGTGTTAGTCTCACATCAGTGTGTCGTATAGTACACGGCCACAGGTTTCACCCGTACCGCCTGTCACTGACCCAGGAGCTGCATGGGAACGATTTCCGTGCAAGAGTGACAGTTTGTGAGTGGACCATGCGTAATTTCACGCTGGAGTCTTTACAAAGTGTTATGTTCTCTGATGAGTCCACTTTCACAAATTATGGTGCAGTGAATCGCCGTAACATGCATTACTGGGCCGCAGACAATCCTCGGTAAGTACGACCTGTCGACCGTCAATGTAGGTGGTCTATTAACGTGTCGTGTGGAATCCTTGGGGATGAAATCATCGGTCCACACTACTTCCCAGGTACACTGACAGGTGAGTTATATCGCGCTTTTATAGCCGACAGTTTGGGTGGTCTCCTTGAAAATGTGTGTCTACACACGTGACTCCATATGTGGATGCAGCACGATGGTCACCCAGCCCATTCTGCGCTTGCTGTTGTGGAAGAACTAAACGACAGGTTTGCAGGAAGGTGGTTGGGGCGCCATGGTCCTCATTCATGGCCCGCATAGTCGCCCGAATTAACACCAGTAGATTTCTTTTTGTGGGGATATCTAAAGGATCGTGTTTATGGTTTATGTCACTGAACCCACATCTCCAAATGATCTAAAACGGCGCATCGAGGTCGCATGTCTCTCCGTCACACCGGCGATGTTACATCTCGTCCGCAGATCCTTTCGACGGCGCATTGCAGTATGCATTGAGGAACATGGACACACATTTGAACATCTCATGTAAATCAACTTCCCACCGCCATAACATCCATCACCCAGCACACAGACATGTATTATGTACAGCGTGTGGTATCTCCCCTGAAACTTTGAAGAGTTGTAGCTCCCAAACTAACAGTGATAGGAATGTAGTTGAAACTGATTTGGACGCAGCTGGTTTCAACGATTCCATTGCAAGATAGAAAAAAACTATTGCTGCATTAAAAATTATATCTTTGTGCTGTAACTCTTTGGAAAATGGTACAATAAACTATGTTCATAGCTCCGCAGAAAGTGTAACATTTCTTGTGTTGACCTACCGCATTAAAATTTCCAGTCACCTATTATTTTATAAGTTACAGATGCAAACACACTTAAGGAAACACCCCGTGTACAGCGGGCTATCAAAAGTCAGTAAAAATTTGAAAAAATAAATCACGAAATAATGTAGATAGGTAAAAATTGACACACATGCTTGGAATAACATTGGGTTTTATTAGAATAAAAAAAAGTATTGCTAGATGCGTGAAAGATCTCTTGTGCGTGTCGTTTGGTGATGATCGTGTGCTCAGTCGCCACTTTCGTCATGCTTGGTCTTCCAGGTCCCCAGACCTCAGTCCGTGCGATTATTGGGTTTGGGGTTACCTGAAGTCGCAAGTGCATCGTGATCGACCAACATCTCTAGGGATGCTGAAAGACAACATCCGACGCCAATGCCTCACAATAACTCCAGACATGCTTTACAGTGCTGTTCACAACATTATTTCTCGACTAAATATTTTTTTTGAGGGGTGATGGTGAACGTATTGAGTGTTTCCTGTAAAGAACATCATCTTTGCTATGTCTTAATATGCTATGCTAATTAGTGCTTTTTCTGATCAAATGAAGCGCCATCTGTCGGACATTTTTTAAACTTTTGTTTTGCTATTTGGTTCTAATAAAATCCCATGTCCTTCCAAGTATGTGTGTCAATTTTTACCTCTCTCTCTACACTATTCCGTGATTTATTAAGTTTTCAAATTTATACTGAGATTTCAAAATAAATCACAGTTTCTGTGATTTGGTCCAAACTAGGAACATTTCATCTCGATTAATGCCATCAATATATTTTTATTGCAAATGTTATAATCTAGGTTGATCAAGTATCCAATAAATGGACTCTTACCTACGACTTTATGCCTTGGATGGCGGTAAAACGCCCGACAGCGAAGTGAATTGTAATGGGTTCCAACCTTACAACGATGTGAGGAGTCGCATGAAATAACACGTGGTTCGGATTCGAAACTTAGCTGTAAGTCTCTTTCTCCTGCTTGGATAATTAAAATGTTCAAATGTTTGTAAGCTTATGGGACTTAGCTGCGGGGTCAACAGTCACTAAACTTACAAAATACTTATGAACTAACGTATACTAAAGACAACACAAATATCCATGCCATAGGGAGGATTAGAACCTCCGACGCGGGAGGCCTCGCGATCCGAAACGTGGCGTTCCACGCTCGGTTACTCCCCCGCGGCACTTGAGAAACTGCTCTTAAGACAGGGGCAAGAGCCACCCGAAATTATAATTATAATTGATTTCAAACGTTTCCCTGATGCTAAAATTTATATCACATTATGTGTATTTCCCATATTTAATGAATTCTTAACCATGCTTTTCAAGTCTTTCATGTAGGCCTATTTCAGACAGTGTGCTGTCTAATACTCTGAGTAAAATGCCGCGAAAAAAAGAAGAATTTCTGTTGGCTTGTTTGTTAATATTCCATGTAAATCTGCAGTATATTTCAGATTTTAATGAACTTTTGCCCACTTGACACCATTTTACAAGGTGCGTCTTAAAATTTCGTAAATGGTCTCACGAAATATAGGAAACAAGAGTTAGGGTTAAAAACAAAATACTTTACTGGCATTCAGAGTAATAGCCATTAGCTACAATACATTTGTGACTTCGGTTGTAAGGCTGTTGGACGATGTCAGCAAACGCTTCTTGTGGAATCGCTCAAAGCAATGATATCACGCATCGTTAGATCTACGCAATCACTTATTGTCAGACACATACTTTTTATTTACTGCTTCTACACCACCCACGTGCACTAGCATCCCATGGATCTCCGTCACCGTTTGAAATGAAACGTAATGTTAACGCGTTGCCCCGTTGCTCCAGTTTGCGCTCCACGTTGCAATTACACAAGTCCTTACGCTGACCCTATTAGTTCAGTCGCAGCGTGTACCACCGCTTCGCTTGTGCTTTGCACTGTAGGGGGCGCTTGTTGACATGTCCTTCAATGTGTATGCGCGGGCACCTCATCCTCAACAGTTCGGTTTGAAAAATAGGGTAAGGTGGAACAATTTCGATCATTTCGGACAAATGTAATTGTAACTGGAAATATATTGAGAAAATAAATAATTTCAACTATTTCACTAGTTCCCGGATGTTTATTGAATATATAACACAAATATTAGACAGTTACAATTGTTGGTATAAATACTAGAAAAAGTTACAGAATTGTGAAAAATCGATCGAAAATGTACCACACTGGGTACAATTATGATAACTTCCTCGTACAATTTTGATAATGGGCATCTTCCACATAGAAAGCACTTTTTCCTTAAGGCACCAATGCACACTTCGTGGTACCAGACATTGCATATTTAGCAGCGAATCCAATCATCCTTAACCAGAAAATGTATAAGAGCGCGTTGGACTAAGTAGCTTCACTAACCTCTTAAAAGGAAAAAAAAAGAATATCTCCGTAGCATAAAGTGGTGTATTCTTGGAAAAGACAGGAGGAGCTGTAGAAAAATACTACACTACAACGCCACACAACGAGACACCATGAAATTGACAGCCGGCCGCGGTGGCCGAGGGGACTGAGGCGCTTCAGTCAAAGTCTGCACGGCCACTATGGTCGGGGGTTCGAATCCCCCTTGGGCATGAATATTTGTGCCGTCCTTAGTCTTAGCTAGTTCATAAGTAGTTTGTAAGCTTAGGGACTGATGACCCCGTAGTTAAGTCCCATAAGTTCTACAAACATTTGAACATTTTGAAATTGACAAATGGCGCGAAAACTTACGTTGATCGGAATTGTACCTCTATCGAATTTGTACCAACTTACCCTATGGGACCACTGAATGAACTTTGTATTCCGATCTTGCGTTTATCCTCAAAGCAAGAGAACAAGCACAGCTTACGTAATGTTTTGTACCTTGCAACACACAACGACACTGTCTGACAGATCACAGTGAAACTTATCACGTGCATGTATTTTCTGTGGCAAAGGTTTTTATATTGTGCAAGACAGTAAGGTGCTTAGCGGAACGTTCCTTGAAATAAACTTCGACACCGTTTCATTGATCACTAACAGTTGTCAGATATAAGTGTTAATCGACAAGGGAAGAGGAGAGGGACAGAAAGAAATTCAGAGGATGAGTAGATGGTCCAAGAGAGGGGGCGGAGACGGGTCGAGAGAAAGGAGGAGGTGGTCCGTGAGAAATGGAGAGTGGAAGACTGACAGAATGGGAGGCAAGGAAATGATGGACAGGAGCAGAGGGTAGAACAATGTCAAATGATAGGGTCAAATGTTCAAATGTTTGTATAGCTTATGGGGCTTAACTACGGGGTCATCAGTCCCTAAACTTACAAACTAGCTACAGCAAAGGACGGCACAAATTTCCCTGCCCGAGGGGGGATTCGAACCCCGTAGTGGCCGTGTAGACCGTGACTGGAGCGCCTCAGTCCCATCGGCCACCGCGGCCGGCCGAGAGAGGAGCAGAAGGAGGGGTTGTACCAATGGAAGTATGTAATAAATAAAGACGAGAATTTCATGGAAAGACAAGCCGTATGCATACTGGTATGTTTTAGGCCACTTGAGGGGCATATGCATGTCTCTGAGTCTATTCGATGTGAAAGCATGTTTCAGACGTTATACTGAATGCTGAATAGTTTTAGTGCTTATATCAGCTTTTATTGATTTTCTAACTACACACTGTAATTATGACAATGTCAGTAACTTGGTATCCTCAACTAAATAGATGTATGTAAAATTTATGGATGTATCAATCTTAATGTTCTCAAACCTATAAAAAATATGTCAGTCATCTTAAAGTGATGCTTTGTTTTATAAATGTATTTTTCCCAGACTCCCCATCTCCGCACCACCGAAGAAAAAGACCGCTCGTGCCTCCGCCTCCTGGAAATCCTTGTTGGCGAACCTGGGGACCCGTCGACCGTCCTCTATACCTATAAATGATGCGCGATCTGATTTTCCCGGCATATTTCTAATTTAAAGAGTTCTCGGGTGTTCGGCCGGGTCAAGTCGTAATTTCAAATGTTCAAATGTTTGTATCGTCTATGGGACTTAACTACGGGGTCATCAGTCCCTAAACTTACAAACTACTTATGAACTACTTACGAACTAGGACGGCACAAATATCCATGCCCGAGGGGGGATTCGAACCCCCGACCCTAGTGGCCGTGCAGACCGTGACTGGAGTGCTTCAGTCTCCTCGGCAACCGCGGCCGGCAGTCGTAATTTCTCCGCGATATTTCGGCAAACCGACACGTTGCCATATTCAAATGGTCTCTGACGAAAACCGTGCTCTTCCTGTCAGTGCCGTATTTATAGGCGTTACCGGGGAAGAAGTGGAGGGGGTAACGCCTATATATACTACACTGACAGGAGAGCACGGCATTCGTAAGGGACCACCTGAAGATGGCAACGAGTCGGTTTGCCGAAATATCGTGGAGAAATTACGACATGACCCGGCCGAACACCCGAGAATTCTTTAAATTACAAATATCTCGTCTGTCCCATCGCCTGCGTCTCGCATCCTGTCTCGATCTCCGCGCCCCCCCCCCCCCCCTCCCCGCGAATCCTTATGAAGTCCCTCGACATCCTGGATCGCCACGTCCTCCGTCTCACCTTCCGTACCCCTCCCTCCCCCGATCCACCACACGGCTCCTCTATGACCTCATTCCCTTCCTCCACCTTGTCCGCTTCATTGAACACCTCTCCATCCATTTACTCTACCGTAAACTGGATTCCGCTCACCCTATTGTCCATCCTCTGAACATTCCCGGTCCAATCAAATGTTTGTAGAGCTTATGGGACTTACCTATGGGGTCATCAGTCCCTAAACTTACAAACATGACAATTTCCGGGCCCTTCCCCTCCCTGATGATTCCCTCCGCCTAGGCGTCTACCCTTCGACGAGGTCTGCTTCCTCCCCTTCTTCTCCCCTCTCCCCCTCCTCCCCCCTCCACGGTCCTTTACCTGATCTTGAGAGGCCCGCTCCCCTAGTCCCACGCCACCCTACACAATATAATTGTTCATATACCATACTCTGCAGTTCTAGGAAACCCTCTTCTACATTTTACAAGATAGGCAACAAATAGCCCTACTCACTACCCTAGAACAGCTGCCATGTATCTGACTTCAAGCTCAACAACAACATACGATAGACATACTACTCTCAAGTGTACTGACAACCAAAAATATGGCGTCCGAGTTTACAAAAGTTGCGCAAAGAGCGCTGTAACTCGTGTGTTAGCCACTCTATGAAATTTAAGCTCGTCGGCTGTCTTCTACTGGTCTTTCTGTATGGTGAGATTTTCGTCTTCCAAGGTTTCTTCTTCATCTCTGGTGCACTGGTTGAGTTGCTACACAGTACAGTATAGTAAGCTGTGTTCAGAGAATAGGATTTTAGTGTTTGTGGGCATTAGTGATGCAGGTGCATTTACTGAAGTTCTCCTACAGGTTTTTAAAGTCTGGCGTTGTTTCGCAAGATTAATCGATACTGGCTAACAAATAATAATTTTAATACGCGATCGTGTCTGCATACCAAGAAACTTTACCCTCCTATTTAGTGTGATTCACTGGAAAGCATAGTTATAATAGTGTTTTTATACAATTACTATTACACTAAAACAACATTTTGTATACATCACCTTGTTATCTCGGTTGTTCAGTGGTAGATGTTGTTTTAATAGCTCGCCTGCCTTTAAACAACAATGAAAACATCAGGGCAACGGATTCTTCCAAGTGATGGAAACTACCAATATGACACGTTTCATTTTATGTATTTTTATTTAATCTTGATGAAGCACATAAACAGAAGTAATATTTAATGACAAATTTATTAATGTCTCATGACTGCTTTAAGACTAACTTCATACTTAACAATGACTGTCATGACTGCTTGAAGACTAAGTTATTACTGCTTCATACTGATTGCTTTCGCGCCAATTCGCACGTATTAATACATATTATATTTTCGAGAACATTCTAGAACATGGAAGTTACTATGTGTTATATTAAGTAATTTGTTTATGAAACATAAATAAATCATCAAGAAAAGATAAGAAAAATTATGACAAATGTAATATGATTTTAATATCAAAACAAAACAATACAAAGCATCGTAAGTAAATACAATAAGCGCAGTGTTAATATATGTATACATTAACCATTTAAAATAAATTAAGGTAGTTAGGCAGTTTTACGGTCAGCAAAGTATTACATTACGGTCAATACATTATAGAAAACATCAGATAATGTTAGTTATTAATTTCATTAACAAACTCACTATCGCCCAACACTACGATTCTCAATAATTAATTAATTTAGTTTGGTTTATTAGAAGACTAATGAAAGTGATTAAATCTATGTGACCAGCTAGTTGTGGTATAAAATGCTTTTATAAATATGGAATATTAGGTTACAATACCATGATCAAATATGGTATCGTACTTTGCATTAATCCAAACAAACGAGACTTTCCAGGCCAAATACATTATGTAGAGAATATATAAAAGTCATCGCAGGCTTCTGCGGCCCTTCTCACTGTCAACAGTATTCCACTGGGTATCTAACCAAGATGTCGGCGTATAAAGTTCACTGACGTTTCGTCACTATTGCAAGTGGTCATCTTCAGTATGTTTCTTTTAACTTTTAATCCTTAACGTCCCAGGTGCTGTCTCAGAGAACGCAAACGTTTATTGTTAGTCAATTCTTAATGGACAGGGGTGGGGAAGGATAACACAGCGTTGTGTAATCGTTGCTTCCAACACCTGCACTTTTTTCCATTGTCAGTAGCGACGTTAACGCGAGTCGGAGCAATATCATCACATCTTCTTTTGTGCCAGCGGTCTCTGAGACCGCACCAGGGCCTTTGCGTCGTTATGGATTCCGCACCGAGCTCTTCATCTACTGTGCGTGCTACAATCCCTCACTTTGAGGATACTGTTTTCAAATGGTTTGAAGACCATTCAGGAACTGATGTGGAATCAATGACTATGAGATTCAAAGTGAACATCATTCAGACTCAGAATAGTGTGAAAGTGAAGAAGAAATTGTATTGGCACTGTGAAACGTAGAACATGCTCCACCTGTGACCCAAAAAAAAAAAAAAAAAAAAAAAAAAAAAAAAAAAAAAAAAAAAAAAAAAAAAAATTAATAGAAAGACGCGTTATGTTTGCCACTGTTGCAAGTAGCCCACATACCTTGAGTGTTCTATCGAAATTTATATCGAGTGCAGAGAAAACATTTGAAAAGATAAAAGTTACCAACGAAGTAGTAGTGAAATTCTAATTATTTTTTGTGAAGTTTTTTGGATAGTTTCTTTTTTTAACATTAAATACATAGTAAACAATAAAAATAGGGCACAAAGTAAAATTTAAAAGCCAGAGTATTTGACTTTTTACAGTGATAATAAAATAATGTAATGTTAAATCCATTTTCTGCAGTTTTATATTTGAATATATATATTGTATACAATTAATTTTAAAATACATTCCTTTTGCAGCATTTATGTAGACAGAAGTAGCGTTTTGCCTAATAAATTGAATTAGTTCACTTAGATAACAATCACGACTATATATGATTATTTAAAAATTGCGGTCTGTCAGACCGCACCTGGGACAGAGTGTGACAGAAAAATGACCTGGGAAGCTGAGGGTTAATACCGTGGAGGTTCGAGTCCTCCCTGGGGCATGGGTATGTGTGTTGTCCTTAGGTTAGTTTACCTAGGTTTAAGTAGTTTGTAAGCTACGGACTGATGACCACGCAGTTTGGTCCGATAGATTTATAGACATTTGAACATTTTGTGGTGTCGCACAAGTACGAAGTGCGCGCCACTTACTTTCGCCGCGCGCACGGCGCGGCGTTCTTACGACGTCAGCCACGAGCGCCCTCTGCTACAACTCCGCTCGTGGACAGCACTGAACGACATCGTTCACTTGGGACTGAGATAGGAACCAGTAAACACTTCGGAATCAGATAGGCACCAGTGAAGACTTGGCTATCGGACAGGCACTAGGCAGGTCTCTATCTCAACTATGTATCAGCATTCTGCAGTACTAAGCTATGTAAAAGTTAAGTATTACTAAGTCTCTAAGAAATATATAAGTCGTTCTAATTTACTCTAGTGTTTCTAGTTTCTACTGTCCCACTGGCTGTACAAGCGTGCATCCTTTATTCCTGTGTCGGTCTTTCTACTCGGCCACCGACACCTACAACGGAAAGGAGACACAAAAGCGGCGACGAGGCTGGGACAGATAACATTTGAATTTGGTTAATACCCTAGCAAGGGAGCAGTGCACTCATTTACAAATGTAAGCCCAACAGAAGTACGTACTCGTGACGAAATCAATTTCGTACGACTGGAATCACCCTCGGGGGTGTAGCTGCAGTGCGCAGGTGACTGACAGCAGGTGGTGCGGCGGCCAGGGCGCGGCCAGCCAGAGACCCGGTTGTCGCAGATTAATCAGGCTTAGTGGGCGGAAGTCCATTAGCACGGCGGGCCGCCAAGGAGCCCCAGCCGGGAACAAAGCGAGGGCTGCCACAGCTGACGCCGCTGCAGGCGGCCGCGTCGGGCGCCTGCCACAACCTCTTAAAACACCTTTGAAGACAACAGATGAGGACTCATCTGGACCGATCCGCGATTGCTACCATTATTCGTCTTCGCTTCAATCACGCCTCTTATCCAGATCAACGTCTACGATTCGGCGGCATGTGAGTGTTATCCTGAAACGGAAGCTGATGTCAACCACATCCTGTTCAGGTGCCCAAAATTTGACCGAGAACGTTTGAACTTCTTGCAGACATTGGTGAAGATGGGATATCCCCTTCCCCAGATAGCTTCTTCCCTGTTGATTACAAGACATTCGTGTATATAAAATGATAATTAAGTTTATTAAGATCACTGTACACAATTTATAAGCATCAAGTGTGTTAGTAATATAAGGTTTTGCTTGTGAATATGTGAAAATGTTCCAACAGTATTCAAATTGTAATGAAATGCCGTTTCGCTTTGTTTCCACTTTCCATTTTAACAAAATGTATCTCTGTTTTGTCTGTTTATTTAAATATATGAAATTTCCACTGCGTACTGTAGATGGCCACATTGAGTTAACACTCAGAAAAAAAAAAAAAAAAAAAAAAAAAAAAAAAAAAAAAAAAACTACTTTGCCGATGCTAACTACTGATACTGTAGCTAAACACCAGCAACAAGTATGTTGTCTTTACTTTTCTCCTAGCTGTTCTGTGTCATCATCTACCACATGCTCTTTTCTCTTTCTCTAAATACATTGAGGTGAGAAAAGTCGTGGAATTACTCATAATAGTTCGTCACACTTCCTGTTCGTCAGTGAAGTGTAACAGTTCCAAGTGGCACAAACTCAGGACGTTTGAGGTTCTGTGGATACTGCTGCTTTGATAAAATGGGCATTACACTCAAACCTCGATATAGCGGACCTCGATATATCGAAGATCTATCAATACCGAACTTTACATCATTCCCTTCCCTCAGAAGCCCAAAATAATATTTCCAATAAAACGCTCCATTTTATGGAAGTATTTGTAGGAATCAAGGGCAGGTATATCGAAATTCTGTGGGGGAAAAATTATATCGAAGCCTTTTTGTGCTACCTCTGCATAGGGATGGCGGTTATTGCTGAAACAACCGGTTTTCGGTTATACCGGTTCTTTTCATCTACAGTTTAACCGCACTGTAAAAATTACTCGAGATAACCGGTTTTTTAAATAACCGTCCAGTAGAGTTCGACCGAAACATATTTTGCGGCCGAAACAGAAACCGTAATCGAATTTTCGGTTCTTCTAGTTTCGTCCGAAACCGAAACTTATGAAATTTAGTTAAAAATTAGGTAAATTTACGTTATACGACCATTCACTAGTCTTTCCATATTTTGCAAGATCCCCTCCCAATACTACGCCTTCTGGAGTGTGTGCAAGACTAGTCACGAGTCCATAGAAGACGATATACGAAGCATACAAATTTAGTGGCCTAGTATTTCCATCCTGCAGTTGCGAATATTCAACTAACCACTCCTTAAGTTGGACTTGTGCACCAACGAATATCTCGTTATATACACAATATATATAAGTCACAGTCAGTAAATGAACTTCAGTCAGTGCTGCAGACGTATTTCGAAAAATAAAGTCACAATTCCGACTAACAGTATGATTGTTGTCAGTGTAAATTTACGCAAATTGTACTAGGAAAGCTGTGTTCCACATGATCAAAGAATGTTCAAATGGGAGTGAGTTCTTATGAGGCCTAACTGCTTAGGTCATCGGTCCCTAGACATAAAAAACTACTTAATCTAACTCATACTAACTTAAGCTAAGGACAACATACACACCCATGACGGAGGACTCGAACCTCCGACCTCAGACCGCACGGCTACCTCGTGAGGCACCTCATGATCAATGTTACCTATACCCATATTGGTTATTAAATAAGCCCCTCACTTTCAAGGAATCACATTAATAAAACTTGTTAGCATAACAATATGATAATACATTAAAAGTTATTCTTCCAAGCTTATAGTACATCACTTACATAATAGGTATATGTTTCGAATTACCTTCTCTTCCAAGAAACATTTTGGATGTTTTCTCCTTAAATGACACAGCATCTTTGTAGTACCTCCACCCGTTTTCAGTTTTTTAAAGCAAATGGATCATTGTACTTCGTGAAGTGTACTTCGGGATGGTGCCATTTAAGACACAACCGAAGTCTGGCGACGACAGCAGGGCACTGCCGCATGACCAGACGGAGGCAAGTCTCTTACACTGCCGGTGCACGCGCGTCGTCTAATAGGCCACGCCACACGGCAACAGGTGCATCGATGCCTCAATAGCTGCAGCAGTTCCACAAGTTCTTATGCCACGCGTTTGTTGCGCGTTTCTGACTGCCGGGATTGTTCTTAAATTATCATGTGATCACTTTTCTTAGTTACTGAAATGACCTAATATTTCTCAGAAGTGGAAATTTTAGGAATAGCCCTAAATATTAGGGTCTACTAGTTTTACTTTTTTCTTTTAAATTATTTACGAAAAACACAATTTGAACCACTACTACAGGAATTAGTCGTACCAGGTTTTTTTAACCGGTTTTTGGCAGTAATTAAATAAAACCAGTTACAACCGACACCAAATAAATACCGAAAAAAGCGGTTATGCAAAACTAAAATACCGGTATCGGTTTTAACCGGTCGGTTTTTCCCCATCCCTACCTCTGAATATCGAAGTCCGCTCAAATAGAGGAATCCTAGTATCTTCCCTTCCTGCCTCTACGCATCGCCGAGATCTGGGTCTCTCTGCAGTTCCCACGACCCGTGCAGGTGCGATTTAACACCGCCTAGAAGACCAGGCGCACAACTGTCCGTACCTACGTCACACCGAGAGGCCGCGAAAGCTTGCTGACTGGCTGACTGCTGTATCACGCCCACCACCGGCCAGTCAGCTAGCTTTCGCGGCCTCTCGGTGTGACGTAGGTACGGCCAGTTGTGCGCTTGGTCTTTTAGGCGGTGTTGGATTTAAGCAGTATTTCTTTGATTCAATGTGAGCTGCAACGGCCAGCCATGGTTTCTAAGCGGAGATGTCTGTCAATTGGTGAAAAACGAAAGTTAATTGACGAAGAGAGAATAGGAGTAAAGAAAAATAAAGACGTAGCAGCGGAGTTTTGGATTCCAACAAGCACGCTGTCGGAAATAATGGAGAATGAAGTCCATGTGACAACCGCATACGAAGGCACAGATCGGAAACGACAACGAAAGGTTGAGTCTCCAGTTTTAGGTCTAGAAGTGTGGTTCCGGCAACAGAGAATAGTATGTAATGTGAATATTGATTGACTTATTTTTAAAGAAAAAGCAGATTATTTTGCATTATCGTTGGGATATGATGCGTTCCGAGCGAGTAATCGATGGCTTGATAATACCTGGAAAAGACACGGCATTTTTTTCCGAAAAATGAGTGGGAAAGTGCCAGGTTAAATAAGAGAATAATTGACGAGTTGAAGATAAAGCTTCAGAGAACCCTTCAAGATTACAAAGCGGATAAGGTTGATTTAAGAAAAATAAAACTCTGCGTAATGATAGTTCCTGACATGTATGTTACATTACTAAACTTAAACATAGGCTTCAATCACACATAGACGCGAAAATAAATTCACATTAATCACAATAATAAAAAAAATCGTGACATTTTTCTGGAACACCACGTTATATCGAACTCTGGATACGATGAATTAATTTTGTCTTCCCTAGAGATTCGATACGTCGAGGTTTGACAGTACGAAATTGGTTATCGGTTACCTCTTTCCCCGAATGAACTGGCGCTATCACTTCTCACTTGTTATTCTTCTGTTCTTCCGAATGCGAATGGCACCACGCTCTAACATAGTTTTAGTCTTGAATTACAAAAGTAAAAGGGACAACATGGGAAAACCATAGGCAAAGGACACAATTGGTAACTGACTCTAATAGCATACAGGATGACTTAGAAAAAATTTCTAGTTGGTGCGAAGAATGGCAAGGAGCTCTCGATGTAGAAAAATGTAAGGTGATGCGCATGAGTAGAAAAAACAATCCCATAATGTACGAATACAGCAATAGTAGTGAACTACTTGATGCTGTCGCGTCGTTCAAATATCTAGGCGTAATATTGCAGAGCGATATGAAATGGAACGAGCATGTAAGGACAGTTGTGACTAAGGCGGACAGCCGACTTCGTTTTATTGGGAGAATTTTGGGAAGATGTACTTCACCTGTAAAGGAGACCGCGTATAAAACGCTTGTACGACCACGTCTTGAGTAATGCTCAACTGTTTGGGACCCGCAGCAGTTCGGTTTGAAGGAAGACATAGAGGCGGTTCAGAGGCGATCAGCTAGATTTGTTACCGGTAGGTTCGACCAATGCGTGAGTGTCACGCAAATGCTCCGGCAACTCAATTGGGGATCGCTGGAAGAAAGACGACGTACTTGTCGTGAATTTCTATTAAGTAAATTTAGAGGGCCGGAATTTGAATCTGAGTGTAGTACGATCTTGCTGCCGCCTACTTACATTTCGCGTAAAGATCACAAAGACAATATAAGAGAAATTAGGGCTCGTACGGAAGCATATAGTCATTCCTTTTTTCCTCGTTCAATTTGGGAGTGAAATATGAAAGGAAATGCCTAGTAGTGGTACAGTGTACCCTCCGCCACGCACCTTACGGTGAATTGCGGAGTATGTATGTAGATGTAGAATTTCAGATATGGTAGAAAGCTGCAAATATCATTTGAAAAGACAGATGGAAAGACAGCTGTCCTATAACAGGGCAACAACGTTTACTGTTCATGGCGCCGACTATGCGCGGCAGCGTGAGGACATCTACCATAAAAAATGCATGTCCAAGAATTTTGGCATGCAGGATGTGCCTTCACGTAAGTGATGGAATTTTGTGTGCACGGTGTAGACTTGGCGAGCGTTGTCTCATAGAGTACAATCGGCGACGACACACGAGGACCACCAGAGGCTTTTTGTAAAATGTAAACTTTCACGGTCATAAATGTCAGTATTATTACGCCGTGGTCTTATGGATTTATTACTGAAGCCCAACGTTTCGTCCACATCTTAGGAGGACATTGTCCAAAGTCTCTTGTACGTCCGATACACACCCTAGCTCGTTACTGACTGCAGCCGAATTCCGTTTACGCGTGCTCGCGCGTAGTGATAGGACGTCAGATGTTTTGGATGTGCGCACGCAATTCGTCGTTGCCGATTGCCGATATTTGTTGTTAATGTCGTCCCATGATGGAAGACTGCTACATTTCTTCTTCAACACCGGAATCTAGATTTCGTTTAGTTTCATGCCCTCCTCCACCTATTGAAATTATTGGGGTGTGTCATAATTTCTATAGCTTCTCTGCACAGTCTTCCGTGATACATGTGGCTACCAGAACCTGAATCTTATCAAATTGAATAAGGTGGTCCCCTGGTTGAAAAACATGTTCAGCAACAGCTGATATGTCAACCTCACCCCTTCTACAGTTACCCTTCTGATAGTTTTTTGACTGTTCTTTCTGTGGTACCCACGTATACGTCTCCGTCGCCATACGGAGTCCTACAAATTCCTTCTTTTCCAGAGGTTTGCGAGAATCCTTTGTAGATTTTAGGTGATCCTGTATCTTCCGAGTGATATTGTATATATTGGCGACACTCCGTTTCGTCAAAATTTTACCGATGATCACGGTGACGTCCTTAATAGAAAGCAGGAAAACTTTAAATTTCACAGGAAACTAATAATTGTTTTGAATTCTACGTGGCAGTCTCAAAGCCATCCTTATCTCTGTGGACGACTAGCCATTCTTGAGTAAGGCATTAGTCACGTGTTTTAATTCCGATTCGAGTAGTTCCGGTTGGCAGATGATCCTTGCTCTGTCTGCCAACGTCTTTATTATGCCCCGTTTTTGTAGTGGGTGGTGGTTTCGATCCCGGAGCAGATAACAGCCTGTGTTTTTGGGCTTCCGATAAACTGTATGGTCCAATCTGGCACTCCCCTTTTTGAAAACTGTCACTTCAAGAAAATTCAGTTTTACGTCTGCCTCTTTTCTCCATGGTAAACTGAATTCTAGAATCAATCCCGTTGAGGTGTTCAAGGAACCGATCTAATTTCTCTTTGCATACCTCCATTCAACAAACGTATCGTCTACATAGCGAAACCAATAGAAAGCTGATGTGTTGTCCTCGCAGCATACTGCTCACCCACACCCCGAAAGTGAAACTCGACGTGCTTCACAATACGAGCAAAAAACGACTTCCCTGACCGGAGTGCTTGTGGCCCTGACGCGACAAAAGACACGTGTGACACTCAACCCAGAACTCTTGCAGAACTACGCGAACGTATCAATCAGGCATGGAATAAAGTACCCCAAGACAGTATTCGCCAACTGTGTCATAAAATGAATGCCACAGCTTCTATACTGTCGCCTCGAGAGTCTACCGACGTACTAATATGGGTTTCAGAGTGGTTCACTACCTGGTATCCAGTACAGCTTGATCTATTAATATAAACATTGCTTGCATCAAATGTTCAAATGTTTGTTAATTTTATGGGACTTAACTACGGGGTCATCAGTCCCTAAACTTACAAACTACTTATGAACTACCTACAACTAAGGAGGGCACAAATATCCATGCCCGAGGGGGGATTCGAACCCCTGACCGTAGTGGCCATGCAGACCGTGACTGGAGCGCCTCAGTCCCCTCGGCCACCGCGGCTGGCTTTGCTTGTATAAATATGCGTTGTATCAGCAATAAATCACAAATGAACTGCAAAACTCTCCTACTCAGTATGACATATATCCGGCACTGTCCCCTTTCTGTTGCCCCCCCTCCCCACCCCCTTTAACCCCTCCTTTACTTTGTGGCCACCTCCTACACCACCTGGCACAGTTCATTTCCTCTTACACCTATAAAAATCAATTACATCGGCCAACTTTCATGGTATTCAGAGAAACGGCATCGACGTTTTGCAGGTTACCCTCTGCCATTCACCATATGGTCCGTTAAAAGTATACAAATCCTTGTTCATGGAAACGTACATCCATACGCCAACTTTCATGCTGATCGGACGCATAGGAGCCAGCACTGAGAGCACCTTGTAGGCACTCAGTTGTCCTCTGTCCCCTACGTATTGACCATACCTGGTTAACACAATGCCATTTTCTTCACCATGAGGACCAGCCCAAGTGTCGTTGTGGTGCTTTCTTGACAGTGGCTCACGTCTAGTTGGATCCCTTTTTGTTTCCCTTGCGGCAGTCTTCCAATCACCTGCTATGCTTCCGTTAACTCTTGGTGACATTGCCCAAATTTTAATGTGTCTGTTTGTCTGTCTTGCTTACATCTAGAAGTGTTTATTGTTTGTAGACTGGTTAGATCATACCTTATTATCATTGTGATCATACAGTCACAGTAGTATAATGCAATCTCTTTGTTGAGTCAATCACTTGCTCTATTACTTTTGTGTTTTCCTTCTTTGTGTTGTCATTGTCGCGTTCGCTGTCACTCTGCACAACTTGGGAGTCTTCTCTCTGGGTGCTCAGTGTTATTATTATTATCTTTTTTCTTACTGTATCCAGGCGTCTGCCTTTGTGCCTCCGTCTGCAACAGGGGACTGATGACCCTGCTGTTTAGTCCCTTCAAAAATCCAAAACAACAACAATTCTTTTATAGGGTCCGCGGATTTTCTTCCCCATACCTCAAAAATTTATCTGAACGCGTGTTCCGTCGCTAACAACCATGATGTCGACGCAACGTTAAATGCAACCTGTGATCGCGGTATACCATACAGTTAGCGTGCAGTATTCTGCAGACAGTGTACAAAATCAGGACTACCACCACAGCACCAGGGACACTAAATTAGTGCTTCTAACAGCGTGATCTTGGTAATTTGGAAAATCTGTGCGGTAATTAGCGTGTTTCATTGCTCGTTAAAGAGAAGTCATTTTCAGTAATTTGCAGCCGCACTAAAAGGCTTTTATCGCTACTCTCTAATCGAGGAGCTAAGAATCTTAAAGCAGAATTCTACGAGGTCACTGACGTCATAAAGGATTCAATAGAGAACCTACGTTAATTTTATCGTCTTCCTGTGTCATTCGGTGTACTTGTCTTACATTTGAACATAATGTACAGTATCTCATCAGGCGACAGTAGTGTTTTGTAAACAATGTTGGTGGTTCCAGTAGCTAATCAAATGCAGCAATATACCGAAAGTCTCTAGAGAAGCAAAGCGTTCCTCAGGAATGGAAAGAAAGCGTAGGTCATTCCCGCTTACTAGAATGGTCGTCGATCAGATGTGCAAACATTTTATTGCTAAACAATTGCATAAAAAGGAGATACGTCATATCTCAACAACTATCGCCCAATCTCACTTCTGACAGCTTTACCCAAAGTTCTTGAGACAACATTGTATTCAAAAACAGCTTAAAAATAAGGTACTGAGGAAAGGTCAGTTTGGTTTCCAAAAAAGCTAATTAACAGAACATGTTATATATGCTTTCAATGATGAAATGTAAAAAGGCATCGAATTACCAAACATCATCCGTTGGGACTCCTTATGACCTCTCAAAGGGTTTTGATTGGGATTTGATTTTGTAAATCATGACATTCTTCTAGATCCGCTTCATCATTGTGGTATTAGTGGGGCAGTGCACAAATGATTTAATTCCTACTTAAATGGAAGACTGTACAAAGCTGAAATAAGTATTTCAAGTAATCTGCAAAAATCAGCTGATTGTTCAAACTGTGAAGTTATCAAGAATGAGGTCCCAGAGGGTTCGGTCTTGGGGCCTTCATTGTTCTTGATATGTATTAATGATCCACGATTATTCAAAGCTTGTTCTTTCGCTGATGAGACAAATATAGTACCACACCCGGCAAACAATAGTACAAAGTTAGGAATATCCCCGTTATTTTCCACCTCCACCGTAAATTGTATGTTCTTGTGTAAGCTGTTGGGGTGCTGGTGGAATCTGTGTCGTTCTGCCTCTCCACGCGGCCATATAACGAATGTGTCGATGTGCAATGGAGTTTCCACGACAGTTCTAGGATTTTCGGTAGCCCAAATTCTGCAGTTGTGGGCGTTGACAGGCCTTCGGAGCGTGAAATGAGCTTTTTCGGTCCACAACACTTTACTCAACCAATCGTCATCTTCCGACATCTTTTGAAACGCCCACACTGCAAATGGCCTCCGCTTCACTAAATCGACAGGTAACAGTGCATGATGACGATGGATTTTTTAAGGATAGCATCGGAGGGTACGCATAAGTGTCAGCCAAATCGTGGTGTGTGGAATGCCAGTGTGACTTGCGACTGCACGAGCGCTGACTTCCCCGTGCACAGACGAACCCGCTACAGTCTCCATTTCTTCTTGAACTGTCTCATCAGCACTACGCCTTGTGCTCGGTCGGCTACTACGGTGTCTATCGTCTAAGAAACCCGTGGCTCCGAACTTCGAAATCATTCTCGCCACAGCTGCATTTGTCAACGGACCTTTACCCGTTCGAATCCCCTTCCTATGGCGATAGGATCGAAACGCTGAACTAGCACATTCCCCATTCTGATAATACAGCTTTACTAAAAGCGCCTTTTCAGAACGTCAACATTCTGCGATTGCTGATTCATCTGATTCTCTCTCATTACAGCTCCTTTTATACACGATTTTCATGCACAGTCATTGACGTTTCGCTATCCAGCGCCATCTGTCAGACATTTTATAAACTATTTTGTGTTTTTTTTATTTTATTTTATTTTTTGTTCTAATAAAACCCCATGTCATTCCAAGCATGTGTGTCAGTTTTTACCTCTCTATCTACATTATTCCGTGATTTATTAAGTTTTCAAATTTATACTGACTTTTTGATCACCCGGTATGTCAAGTGCTACAGGTAAAAGGGGAGAACCCATTGTCACTTCGTCTGTCTGTTCATAAATTACACCGTATATAGCGGTTTACATTCATCAGCATCAAACAGTTAACTGCCATGAAGAGGAACGTTCCCAATGCCTTTAGTATGCGTGAAAATGACGTATTCTAGTACCCAGTATTGTTTTATTTAAAGTGATACCGGACGTGGAAGCCTACGAACTTATACTTTGCGCATCATTTGACTAAATGAACCTCCAGTTCAGTTGATCTTCATTGACATCTAACCGACTCATTTCGTCTTTAGTATGGGTTAATGGCGCTAGGTTATGTTCGATGGACATTTATGGATTCATTGCCTTGAAATTGACAATCTACACTAATGTCACATTGTAAATTCTCATAAAATACGTCATCCTTTCACATTAAAACATCTATTTTTCATAGTATGGGAAACTTGGAACCACTTTTCGCAGAAAATATCACAGTAAAATATAAATATTTCATTATACAGGATGTTTCAGAACGAATAGTAATTATTTTAGGATTTGGTAGTAGAGACGAATTGTAACACAAATCTATATTACATGTGTCCATTGCTGTTGGGTAGAGGTACAGCTCGTATAATATAACATAAGGAAACATAAAGGAAAGGAAATGAGGATGTTCAAATACCGCCGCCAACGCTGCCTGTCGCCCTCGCGTTCCGACAGCGGGGAACGCAGAGGCCAACGAGAAAGACACGTCAGCAAAGAAGGCTTGAACGTGATCTCTAGCTTACTGGCTGGTCGCTATGGGACAGTGGGCTATGCCCCAGCAGTCAGGCACTCAGCTAGCGCTCACGTTGTCTCAAGCCTTCTATGATGACTTGTCATGACATACGTGCCATGGTCTGTCTTTCTCGTTGACCTCAGAGGTACGCCGCCTGACATCACGACCCCGCTGGCTGTGTCCTAAGTCAGCTGCACCTGCACCCAGTTCTGCAGAGTGAGCAGTTCCATCCATGTGCCTACAGCAGGCTCCTCATCTCCTCTACTACGTAAAGAAAAAACGGACAGTATATATTATTGTCCAAATAAACGAAGAAATTATATGTCTCCAGAAACTGCTGTCCACACTACATCTTGACTCCCTCCGCAGTCAATGAATAGAAGTAACGCTCACTATATACTACAGATATACATTGGTTAGTTTTCAAAACCGAACAAATCCAGGTGTTAATATCAAACTTTTCCAAGTCCCGGGTGTAGCTCATTTTGATGACTGATGTAGTCACGCGAAAGATTCAGGTGATATGGAGCCTGTTACACTGTCTCCCAACCAGAGCACTGAAGTGTAGCCATCTTCTCATTATCAGTATGGCGACGGTTGTCAATGCATCTCTTCCGTATCATCACACGGAACGAAACATGGCATACTATCTGGAGTTATTTTATTATGAATTTTTTCTAGCAGTACTGTAAATAACAATTTTACTTACATTAATGAGAGAGTGTGAAACACTTTTCCACCTTACACTGATATTTCCTGAAAGCAGCTTCTAGAAATAACATCCTTGAACTTACAGTGATCTCGCAAATAGTTCTGTGTCTCACTGGGAGTAAAAAATGTCTGATATCGTTAGTGCTGCCAACAAAAGCAAATACATTGAAAGTCGAAATTATTATCTACCAGCGGACGGATGTTCTCATGCTAGAGCTTGATAATACTTAAGTGCCGGGCCAGGATTAATACCCATTCATGTAGAGACGTTGAGGAATCTGCAGTTTTTAACAAATTGTAGTCGAACAATATTGTCACGAAGGGATCAAATTCCGCGTTGAAGGCTGTCGGAAAAAAAATGTTCAAATGTTTGTAAATCTATCCGTAGTTTACAAGCTACTTAAACTAAGGTAAACTAACCTACGGACAACACACACACACACACACACACACACACACACACACACACACACACACACCAGGGAGGATTCGAACCTCCGACGGCGAGCAACCGAGCGCTCTGCAGCGAGACGCCTTAGACCGCCCGGCTACCTCACGCGACAAAGGCAGTCTGAGTTGCATTCTCAGCCCAGAACCAATTTTACCGACTTACAGAAGCTCAAATAGAATATGGAATAAGTGTCCTGTGAGCCTAAATAGCGTTCATTTCGTCACTACAAGTAAATCACTAGTATAAGAAGGAACAGAGTTTCTACACGTACCACTGCTGGCTTTCTTGTGGTTCAACCTTAACACTACATGTTAGAGAAGAAATATGATGTTTAGTGAATTTCAGACCACAATGCCATTATACCTTCTTCACTTGGCGTAGTGTAGTGGGACACATTTGTAAGCCCCTACTCTTTCATATCAGCCTTGTTTTGCAGAAGATGAAAATTAAAAATTGTATATTAATGAAAATGATTTATTGAATGTTGAGTAATGATTTTTATAATATGATACTTAAAAAATGTTTGTGTTTGTTTCTGTTTGTTTCATGGTCGATCGAGGTACTGCAATAAACAAGAACAGCGTCGCCGCAGCCCCGACCGGCATCACAGAGCTGGCCTTGCGTTATATGAAGTTAGCCGACGGTCACGGGATAGCGGACGTCTCTGCGCCTTCTTTATTGCGGGACATCGATCGGCCTCTAAGAAGAGTATTTAACATTATTTTGCTCTGGATGTTTGTCAGTTCAGATTATGTCCTTGTAAATGTATGGTCAGATCATAAGCAAATAGTATACGCTTGTATTGCAAGAAGAAAAAAATGTTCAAATGTTTGTAAATCTATCGGACCAAACTGCGTGGTCATCAGTCCGTAGCTTATAAACTACTTAAAGCTAGGGAAACTAACCTAAGGACATACACACACCCATGCCCCAGGGAGGACTCGAACCTCCACGGCGAGCAACCACGCGCTCCGCAGCGAGGTGCTTTAGACCGCTCGGCTACTCCACCGCGGCTATTGCAAGAAGACCAATAAACATGTGATGTTTGACTGAAGAAAAGTTTTAAATATTACATCATCTATATGGAATGATTTATTATTTAATGGGAAATATGGAAATGTTATATGATCTTCTACATCTTGGAAGAAAACACTATCAGTTTGTAAAGTTTATAACAGGCTATTGAATTTCAAGACGCATTCAAATGAAACAGCGGTATTTTAAATGTGAAACTAAAAAATAGTAGGCTGTGGATTTTCGCTCGAACGCTAGTTTCATGACTGAATTGGTACTAAAGAGTTTAAACTTTGAATGTGAAGTTATATACTGGCCTTATATTTTCTCCCGCGGGTATAAGGACCTGTTTGTTTAAGAAAAGATAGAAATATAAATATTATAAATTTTTATTATATTAGGCGGTTGACGTAGACTTCGGAGAGAAGTTCGGTACCACGGTTCGCGAGAGGTGTTAAGTTGCTAGGTGACGTTAGAAAACTTATAAATATTTACTTAGCAACTGACTATAAGAGCTATAAACAAGCTTTCTTTTTAAGACTGAACCAAATTTAGGACGCGTTTGGTATGATACAAGATTGGTTTGACAATTTAAAGTTCCTCATCATCTTTTCCCTTTGTCCCACCGCAGTAGCGAGAGGTAAACAGAATCTGTCTCTCCCTATCAAAGATCGTCGGCAGTAGCTGGAATCGAACTAAGACCATAATTACATCAACCTATCATCAGTGCAAAAGACCACCAAATCCTCTTCTCTGTGACTCATTTTTTATTTCTATCGCCGTTGCGCCACAGAGGATGAGAATTCTTACACACAGGTTTCCTGTAGTTGTTTGCAGCATTTTCGGTATATTAATTTACTTGATTGACTGAATCGCCATGAACTAGCTGCCTCGGCTACCCTGTGTATTCATTCGACTCTGTTTGTGATCACCGAGACCAAATCACATAACTGCCACCCACACAGAAGTGCCAACACAGTAGCATGCAGATATTTAAATGGGAACTGTTGCTTTCCACTTGAGCTACTCTATTCCGCTATCTGTTTGTTGAAAATGTTGTGCAGAGCAGAAGAAAATCTGTAACTGTCTGTCTCTCAATGTTCATGTTCAATAGACGGATGGAAGAAGCAGATGCATCTACAAATTTTTCTATTATGTATGGGGAGAGCTCATCGTGCGAAAATACGTCAGAAAAATATATTCTACATTAGCTGTCGTGTGGTAGTTTGTTTCAAATCGAAGAAATCCAGGTGTTAATTTGAATCCTTTCCAAGTCCAGAGTGTAGCTCATTTTGGAGCATGTGACACTGTCTCCCAACCAATGCACTGAAGTGTAGCTACTGACTCATTATCAGTATGGCGACGGTTGTCAACGCCTCTCTTCCGTATTATCACACAGGACGAAAGATGGTATACTATCTCGAGTCATTTCATTATGAAATTTTTTCTAGCAGTCCTATAAATAACGATTTTAATTACATTACTGAGTGAGTGTGAAACACTTTGCGGTCTTACAATGATATTTCCTGAAATAATGCCAACGAAACAGAGAAACATCCCTCAGTTGTGCCGAAGACAGAACTACATTGTAATGACGAACGTTGTAATACACGTCTCTGTCGTTAATAACTGATATTGAACCGAAGAATTCGGGCAGATAGCCATTTTGAAATGTAATATTAGTATATTAGTATATTATGTATTGCATGGAAATAATAATTACCTCACAAGGAGACCACGTGTGTATTGAATTTTAGAATTTTTTTATGTTAACGGGACTTGAAGTTCAGAGCTCAAATCACAATCAGCCAAAGCCACTTGACGCAACTCTCAGAAATTCTCGAGAAAATCGACTGTGAAGTTTCGCAAGTAAGCCTAAGGAGCAATCATTAAATAAATTATAGTATTTCTCGTTGTAGTTCAGGTGGTAACGATGTGGCCTTACAACCGGTCGGTGGTTCGAATCCTGTCATAACAATTTATTTATTTTATTTTATTTTTTTTTTTCGTTATGTTCGAACACTTTTACAATTTTAATATGTAATGGTAAATTTTATGAGAAGTGCACGTAGTTTTTTTATTCGTAATTTACTACATTTTACAGAAGGTTGTTAGTTACTATGGTTTCAATCAAAAGAATAGCTTAAATTTTTTTTTCAATATTAGCTTCACTATTAGTTCACAACGGTAGTGTTTGATTGTACAGTTTGTGAGTAGCTACAACACTGTTTTTGGAAAGTCATCTCCGTAGGTACTAAGGGTTTTCCAAGCAGCTAACCTACTCAACCATCGTTTTACGTGAAGAAAAGGTTTTCAGCTCGTTTACATACCCATAAACAGACAATGACACCAATATGTTTTACTACTTAATTCGAAATCAACGAAAAATATATATACTATATATCTGTTATAGCGGGATTAGAACCGCCGAATATATGGTTTCGAGTCCGGTGCTACACTGACACAGGCTGCAACTGTTTTCAAATGTTCAAATGTTTGTACAGTCTATGGGACTTAACTACGGAGTCATCAGTCCCTAAACCTACAAACTACTTATGACCTACTTACGAACTAGGACGGCCCAAATATCCATGCCCGAGGGGGGATTCGAACCCCCGACCGTAGTGGTCGTGCAGACCGTGACTGGAGCGCCTTAGTCCCCTCGGCCACCGCGGCCGGCGCAACTGTTTTAGTTATTGGTACTTATATGTACGCCGGCCGCGGTGGCCGAGGGGACTGCGTCGCGCCAATCACTGTCTGCACAGCCACTACGGTCGGGGGTTCATATCCCCCCTCGGGCATGGATATTTGTGGCGTCCTTAGTATTAGGTAGTTCATAAGTAGTTTGTAGGTTTAGGGACTGATGACCCCGTAGTTAAGTCCCATAAGCTCTACAAACATTTAACATGTATGTACTTGCAAAACTTCAAAGTCGATTTTCTCCCCAATTTTTGAGAGTAGTATCCAATGGTATCCAATGGCTTTGATTGTTATTTAAGTTCTGAACTTCACGCACCACAAATATAAAGAAATTCTAAACTCCGATACCGATGTGGTCTTCTTGTCAGTTGAAAAGCAGTGATATACAGATCGAGTTAATAATCATCACTAAGTATAAAAAAAACAACTGAAGTGTCCTCTTTATCATTTGAAGAGCTGCGAACCTTATCCTGTATATGTATTACATATAAACGTAGATTCTTCTTATGCTCTCTTGTTGTTGAATTTTCGTTGAGCCTTCATGCGGTCGTTCATCAGCAGTACATTTATCGATGATTGAACTTGCTCATCTACTTCTCTGACGTTGGTCACATTATGAGAATCTCTTCGATAAGCTAAGAGACTCCGAATAGTTATTGTCACCTACAAAACTGAATGTCACATGCTATAATAATCGTAATTGTAAGGACCACCAAATTTTAAGCCGCGGCGGAGTAGCCGAGCGGTCTAAAGCACCTCGCTGCGGAGCGCGCGGTTGCTCGCCGTGGAGGTTCGAGTTCTCCCTGGGGCATGGGTGTGTGTATGTCCTTAGGTTAGTTTACCTAGGTTTAAGTAGTTTGTAAGCTACGGACTGATGACCACGCAGTTTGGTCCGATAGATTTACAGACATTTAAATATTTTTGAACCAAAATTAAAAAAAAAAAAATCAAAAGTGTCAAAACATTACCGCCGATATCCATTTCAGTGATCTGTGATACAAGAGCCTAATTATGCTTGCTAATGCAGTTATTGTCTCGTAAAATTAGATTTAACATAAAGTGAATAATACTTAAAAAGATAAATAAATAAATCAATTTCCAAACTAGTGTCTGTTGAATAACTAGTTCGGCCAAAACTACATCAAACGTGCTTTGATGTCGTTGCTGACATTAAAGAGAGAAGACAAAACGAAAAACTCATAGTCAAGAATCCCTTTATAAGATTTTTATTGCCATAGATGGCTTATTGATTTCTTTATGACTAGTTTCGACTCGTTAAAGAGTCATTATCAAATCTGTAAAAATTATTATAAAAAACTCTTTAACGAGTTGAAACTAGTCATAAAGAAATCAATAAGCGATCTATGACAATAAATATCTTATGAAGGGAATCTTAACTATTATATTAAAATATCGCCTCCTACAAAAAATCCTGAATAAGATGTCAGGTAATTATAAAAATATCTCAAGGTTGGGTATTTCGGTAATTTGCTATACCGTTTTCTGCCGCTTCTGTAAAAACATCAAACGTGGCTTTCTCTGAAATTGAGCTCCTCATACATACCTCGCTGGTAGTGTGTGACATCCTCGTCCGATTCAAATCGCCAGAGACAGGAAAGTAACAATGTGACAAAAATTCAAATGTTTGTACAGCTTATGGGACTTAACTAAGGGGTCATCAGTCCATAAACTTACAAACTACTTACGAACTACCTAATACTAAGGACGGCACAAATATCCATGCCCGAGGGGCAACCGTAGTGACCGTGCAGACCGTGACTGGAGCGCCTCAGTCCCCTCGGCCACCGCGGCCGGCAACACGGTGACAGATGAGGACTTTACGGAGGATATTGCAGTGTTTCCACGCATTTCATCGGATCGCCAAATGTGTGAATATCGCGTGCTGAGTAATGCATGCGGGACGGCGGAAATTGCAGGGTTCCGCAACCAAACAGCTTGCGTTTGATTGGCAGTGTGGGGATGGCAGGGATCGCCCGACGGGACGATTGCGTCAGGCAGCATTCGTGGGCGGCCTTATGGTGTCTGTCTAAAAAGGGCTGTGGGGTGAGTTCCACGCGGGAACAGGGGAGCAGCCTGCCGGGGCGCTAGCTCAGCGCGTTCGGTGAGAGGGCTGCGTGCCCTCTGTAACGAAAAAAATCGCACTGACGTGTTTTACGGCCCTCTTTAGATTTGTAGTTTTATAAGTTTTTGCTAACATTTTGGTTCAAAATAATAATCTAAATAATACAAAATTAATCAATAAGAAACACTTTTAGGAAAAAAAAAAAAAAAAAAAAGGGTAGTGGCGGGTTCCGAGCCACTGATCTTCGGCGTCTTAGTCCAACGCCTTGCACACCACCCTACGGCTATCAATCAAATGTTGTTCCCTTTAATTTCATACTATTGATGACCGTTGTTAACTGATGCTTATACGGCATTTTTAGACTCTAGATTATCATTTATCGTACGAAGAACGACGTGTTTTTGTTAATTTTTCAGTGCGCCATTGCTCTGAAATGGCAACGTGTAAGTTACAATAAGAAAATCATCAAATACGAAACGCAAGATGGCGTATGCCAGAGAGAGAGAGAGTTCTGGGCGAGGAATGTCAGGTGACATCTCCGAACGGCTGGTTTTCGTTAATTCAATGGAGGGTGTCAAATCTCCGTTATTTTTGCAAATATCTTTCAAACGATACGAGATATGAAAAAACCATAAGGGAACAAAGTTGTAGATTATTTTCACCTCTACAAATTCGGTTATTTATTTTTCGCGTCGGATGAACGGTTTATGTGCAATTAAAATGTAGTATTTCTAACTTATTTCTTGTCCGAAATATTTGAAAAAGCGATGTTCTGATCTCTGGTAGCCAACAATTATGTCTGTAAAATGTGGTGCCGATCGGTTGAACTGTTCGACTTAAACAGTGGGAACACGTTGCAGACAGACAGACGTACATCGTAAAATCGCCGTTATTTTTTCAAATATCTCTGCAACGATCCAAGATATGAAAAAAAAAAACATAACAGAACGAAGTTGTAGAAACTTTTCTCCTCTAACAATTAGGTTACTCAATTTTCGTGTCAGATGAATAGTTAAGCCGTTATGTTCATTTAAACGTTCGCCAAGGCCCACTTTTAGTGTTACTACCGTAACCTAAAGTGGGCGGAATCAGACTCACAGACGCTACGAGCAACACTGAACAAAGTGAACCAACGCTCTAACAGGACCAATGAAGCTCAAGGAAAAAGAAGCGGTTCAAAGCGTCTTGTCACGGCCAGCAAGGTTCGAGTCCTACCTCGGGCATATGTGTGTGTGTGTGTGTGTGTGTGTGTGTGTGTGTGTGTGTATGTGTGTGCCCTTAGCTTAGTTTAAATAAACTCACTAGTTAAGTCCCGTAAGTATACAAACATTTGACTTTCTTGTACGTGGACTGTGTTTCCATGGTCGAGGATCTCGACGAGCAGAGAAGAGGGAGGTCGCCGTATCGGAACTTTGATTTATTTGGCCGGTGAGATGCGGGATGTTTCTACATTTGACTTTAACATTTTCCCTAGAACTTAAAACGCTGGCAGCACTATGAAAGTTCCCCTGCGTTCTAGTTAACCTTTTCATTCCCACAGTTGTTCCTCGACAACAACGTATTAAAAGCCGATTTATACCCTATTTTGTGTATCAATCTTTACATTCAAAAAATGTTTGTAAATCTATCGGACCAAACTGCGTGGTCATCATTCCGTAGCTTACAAACTACTTAAACTAAGGTAAACTAACCCACGCTTCAGGGAGGGCTCGAACCTCTGACGGCGAGCATTCGCGCGCTGCGTAGCGAGTGGTCTTAGACCGCTCCGCTACTCCACCACGGCCATTTTTAAAGTCGCATTGTTGCTTCTAGTACTACATTTTGTCGCTTCGTACGGCATGTAGCCGCTTCGGAGGCATTGATCTGTCCGTCTTGGAGGTTGTGTTACGGTGCCGTCTGTACGTGGCGTGTACGTAGAGTGTGAGCGTCAGTGTGGTTCATGTTATTTTATTTCACCAGTGATTGTCTTGTCTTTGGTGCTGTGGCGAAGATTACGCTAGCATTATTGAACTGACAGTTTAACTATCAACAAAATTACGTCACAACTAATAAAATACCTCTATATAAATGTATGTATTATTTTTGAAATACATAACATAAAAAGACGTAACAGTTTGATCAAGAACTTTGAAACATATATTTTGATGTTTAGTGCTCTGTAATAATACCGGAAACACTGAATTTTAATTTTTCTAAGACTGAATTCATAATGTGGGAATGAAAGGGTCAACGATACTGATGACAGTAAATATTAGATAATAAATGATTTTCCAGAGACATATTTTGTTTCAATATATATCAGAAGGAGAGGCTGGAATCAAAAGTTTGTTATGGCCGGGATTCGAGTCCGGGACCTCCTGCTTACTAGACAGGCGCTAACCACTAAGCCACATGACTTAATGAATACGGTGACTGCACGAATTTTAATGCTTTTCCTTCAGTTCCATATCTCTGATACAATGATTTTGTTATTTGATATTTACAAATATCACCTATGCCTGAGGAACAAGCCAGGATCGTTCCCATTCACGTTCATCGCTGGGGTGGTATTGCGCTATTGGAGAGCCTCTGTAACATGATATGTGTTTACACGGGGAACATAAGGCAGAATTGAAGTTTGTACACAAAACACTGGCACTGACACTGAGACTTGCACACTGATGAAGCACTGATTAAAACTGATGGCCTAGGTTCCCTACAGGGATTAAGGATGGGAGGGGTGGCAGAGAAGGGAAGGGCTGGAGGTGAGGGGGAGAGGGGGTATGATGCAAGAACTCCCGAGAAAGGAGAGGGAGGGGATAGCCAGGCGATGAGGGAAAGAGGATGGAAAGAGGGACGGAGAGGGGGCATTCAAATACAGGAAAAGGTTAAGGTTGGTAAGATGGGTAAATGTCGGAACAGAGGGCTTCATCTGGGAGGGGGAGGTGACGGTAGATACCCTTGGAGAGGATGCGGAGATTGTGGAGGTGAAGGGAGGAAGGGATAACAAGAGGATGCAGCAAGAGATGGGATATAATCGGGTGTTGGGAGTCAAGTTTGCGAGTTACAATTTGAGGCAGAAGTCTTCGATGAATTTGAGCAGGTGTGGAAAAGGAATAAGGTCATAAGGGGTCCGCGTTGGGGAGGAGAGACGGATGTGCTAAACGAGGCAGAGGGCATGAAGTTCGAGGGCCTGGTGTGAGTGGTAGTAGGCTGGGGGAGCAGAAACCCAAGTGGAGTAGAAGCAGCATAGGATTGGATACATGATGGAACGGTAAGTTAAGAGGATGGTGAATGTGTTGAGGTCCCATGTCTGGCCAGAAAGCAGTTTGAGGAGGTTCAGGTGGAAGAGGCTTTTATCACGGACTGTTTGAAGGTGGAGTTTCCAGGACAGAGAGCGGTCGAGGGTGAGGCCTAGGTATTTGAGAGTTTTGGTTTGTTGGATGGGGCAGTTGTGGAGCGTAAGGTGCAGGTCTCAGTGACGGAAGGATGGGGTGGTGTGACCTATGATGTTTGCCAGAGATTTTGTGGGATTAACGATGAGGAGTCACTGGTTACACCAGGTGGAGAATTTGGAGAGATGGGATTAAAGGAGGTGTTGGGAGCAGGCCAGGGAATGGGCAATGCCAATGAGGCGAAGCATATTGCAGGAGGTGGAAAGGACGCTGGGGTTGGGGCATGTCTGCCGAGAGGAGAGGGGAGAGGGAAGAGCCCTAGGGCACTGCGATGGAGGGGTAAAACAAATGGGAGTCGGAAGTATTGACAGTGACATAGGATGGGCCCCGGGCGAGAAAGGTGTCAATGAATCAGACCTAATTAATGGCAACGGTGTAGAGTTGAAGTCTGAAAATGAGACCACAATGCCATACATGGTTATAAAGGCCATATCGATGTCAAAGGAAACGAGGATAGCAGAACAACAGGAGTTCGTCTGGATGGAAAGGAGGTGGGTAAGGCATAGGAGCTGCTCATCGGCAGAGAAGGAAGTACGGAAGCAACATTGAGAGCACATGGTTTGTATAGGATTAGTCTATGTGAGATAGGAAGTCAAGTTACACATATGCAACCGTAGTCAAACGTATTTAGTTGCTCTGTCTCAACCATAGACGGGCACTTCTTTCTAACGCAATCCGACAGGGGTGGAACACGCAATACAAAGAGGTAATTGCTTTCTTGTCCCCCACTGGAATAAATGTGTTCTCGCGTGTCACGACTACTTGAATCGAACCACCACATTGTCACATTCCAGGGGATTTTCGGTTTACGTTTGACTGCGTTTCACATAACCGCGCTTTCGTGCTCTGCTTTCCTTCTGCCGTACTGCGTACCAAATTAAATCTTCCACGTAAACCCTCAAATGTATTTTTCTTTTCCGAGATGAATCACGCGAGCCTTTTGAAACGGGAATGCAAATGGCGGCGCAGGTGACAGCTCGCTCAGTAAACACGCCCTGCATACGGGCGATACGCCATGCTGCGCGCGCGCTGGCCGTGACGTGGAAACAAAGCGCCGTAATGAGTGCGGCAGTCGCCGCCGCTGCCGCGCTGCTCAAATAACGGAACAGCTGCCGCCGCGCCGGACACTCGCAGCACTGCATTGATTCGGCAACACGAAACAGTGGGCGCGAACTGTGCCCGATCACGGAACTCGACAAAGAGAAGCGCACTGTTTATTCTAGCTAACGCTGTGTACAGACATTAATGTCCACTTAGCATATTTATTACGACTTTAATCAAATAGGAATGTACAAATGTATGCTGGTCGAGAGCATGATACTCTGCCGGACGTTTCGACTTCTGCTGCTGAGGACATCTTCGGATACTTTACAGACACTGGTTCACACTTATGTCATCTCCGTAAGCCATACTGTTTACGTGTCTCTATGCAACGGCCCGCTCTTAGCGTCATGACACCGCTGCCGACTATCGCGGAGTCGCGCCACTGTATGCTATGAAGCTTGAAGTGGAGATCTGGTACTATTTAATTTACTTATCAGTTTCATGTGATTGAAGACTTCCTTGTTTACCGTCGATATTACTTTTGTGCTTCAGAATTTCGTATCTTTTAGGAGAATAATATATAACTTATATAACACCCCTTTTTCCGTAAAACTACATAATTACCTTGTTAGTTACGTGTGGAATGCAACAACGCCGTTTCCTTAAAATTCCATGCCCCTGAGCCCATATTTAGCACGGTGAGTAATAAAATTGCAGGTTTCAGGACAGGCTAACACGTATTGGAACAGGGGTGTATTAAGTACAGTTGGTTACTGTCTGAAACTGAAAACATAATAGCCGGCCGCGGTGGCCGAGGGAACTGAGGCGCTTCAGTCACGGTCTGCCCGGCCACTACGGTCGGGGGTTCGAATCCCCCCTCGGGCATGGATATTTGTGCCGTCCTAGTTCGTAAGTAGTTCATAAGTAGTTTGTAAGTTTAGGGACTGATGACCCCGTAGTTAAGTCCCATAAGCTTAACAAACATTTCAACATTTGAATTTTGAAAACATAATATTTTAATAGCAAATAACCATCAGTGCGCAATACGCGCGGTCCATACAAAACTGGCAACTACAGCTCATCATTTGCAACTTAGACAAAATGATACTAGCAGCAATCCAATATCTAATTCCGAGTAAAAACGACTGCTAGTAGATCTCAACAGCACAGCAACTGAGAACGACGGATAGCGACTGAGAGAAAGGCTGTCGCCTCAGCAGTCAGCAGTCATCAGCCCTCTTCACGTGAGCGCTCTGCTCACCCTCGCAGGCGCCCTCTGGCGGCCCGTATCGCGACCGATCATGTCGACCACTGTTTGCGACCTCTCCAGAGACGTTAACATGGTATCGTATAGAAAGAGAGGAATATAATTAAAATTTGTGCTTTGGGCGGAATTCGAACCCGGGTTATCATGGTTATGAGGCAGGCGCTCTAGACTATTTTTCCCCCTGGTAGATGTACGCGGTCCTTCATTCAGTTTACTCGTGGTTGTTCGTTGAAGCGTTGGCTCAGCTTTTTTTATTACAGGTCGCTCAGCTAACTCAGCGTTTAGGACAAAATGACTACATGTGCTGTCTTCAAGCACGTCTCCCTCCACACCATATACTTTAATTTTCCTATATTGGCATAGCATCCCGGCAAAGAACATGAATTAAAACAATCGCGTCTTGTTCCTCAGACAGAGATGATATAAATATCATCAATAATTCAGTTCCCTGAGTCAAACGTTGTCTTATTATACCAATGGTACTGAATATATAGAGAAACATAGAACTAGATACGTATTTCTCAGGGAACAATAAGCCAAAATTAAAGTAAGTAGTGTGAAAACAAGCTTGCTTGAACACAGTAACTTTTTCGCAACATTGTGTAAGCTCAGCAGTCTAAAGCGCCTGCTTAGTGAGCAAGAGGTCGAGGGTTCGAATCCTGGCTACAGGACCAGTGCTAATTCTATTTCTCTCCTTATATTTAATAAAAAAATACGACAATATTTGTCTCAAAGAACTGAATTATCGTTGAGATTTGTATCACATCTGCCTGAGAAACAAGGCGGGATTGTTCCCATTGACGTTCCTTGGTGGGGTGCTATCCCTGTGTAGGAGAGCGTTGGCAATTTGATACGTACAAGTTCTTCACAGGGAACATGAGGCAGAATTAAACTATCAGGTGTGGAGGGAGTCGTGACTGAACACAGTCCGTGTAGTCGTTTTGTACGGAGCGCTGTATTACCTGAGTGGTTTAAATCGCCTACCTAAAAAGCAGGTGGCCCTGGGTTCGAATCCTGGCCCCGACGCAAGTTTTCATTGTTGCCTCTTCTTATATTCAATAGCTTTGGTACAATGAGACAATTTTTGTTTCAAGGAACTGAATTATTGTTAATATTTAAATACATACGATACTTAGGATACCACTGATATGTTTGTTTGAGAAACTCTTCGCCTTGTCGAGAGGTCGTTCGAAATGAAGTGGGAACAATTTAGTTTCATATCTGAGATGCCGAGAATGATTTTATATTGGTCTTAAGTGATCTGGAAACAAATTAACATCATCCTGATGAAGAAAATTATTCGAGGATGAGGTAAGGAAACAATTTCCGAATTTTGCGGCGCTAGTAGAATTTTCTCTGATAGCTATTCTTCAAAGATTGTCAGGGACATAACGTTACTTTTGAATTTTACGTCGATTACCTCTCAAATACCATCATGATTCATCATCTGTCAAAGTTGAAATTTTACACATAATACCGTAATGTGTACGTAATTTAGATTTTCAGGGACTCACGGTTCTTTTTTATGTTATGTGATTCTGTTTAAAAAATTATCATGATTGAGTGAGACTGTTTACAGATGTGTCTTTTGAATTTGATTATCAGTCAAAGTACGAATTTTAAACTTCATTACAGAATTCGTATGTTACTTATGTATCAATAGATGTGATTGTAACTTTTGTTTTAATCTACTTGTGCCGACTTAGTTGTTAATGTAAATTAATTATTTAAAAATAGCTCAAAAACTTGCAGCATAATTCACATATGAAATATGCAAAGAAAATAATTTGTAGTATTGCAGCATTGCATTATGAGAGCAATTGTCGGTGTTTGCAGTTGGAGAGTAAATGTATGTTATTTATAATGACGACTTATTATCACTGCGGCACCATTGGAAATTAAATGAAATTGATTCTTCTTCAATACAGTTATGGTTGTGCGAAATATTCTTTGCTAGTATTGATCATTCAGATCTCAATTATTCTTTTCAGGTCCGATCTAATTATAGAAACACGATACACTCATTTCCAACACGAGAACACAAACGTAGACGATCAATAATGTAGACTCATCTGATGACATTAGCTAGGCAGCAATAATTTATTGATTTCAAATAGTTCACATTCACAGGCATTGATTCACACACAAACACACTCTCAGACTATTATTAGGCAAATTTCCAGCTTTTCAAAAGCTTAACCTTGCGTGACAATTACTTTGCAATTTCATCCAAATTCTGAAGAACAAACACAGCTTCAATAAAAAGGAAAAAGGACTTATATTAGTCAAATTGTTGGGCTTAGTGGCAAATCAATTAGATAATACTAACTCTCTATCTCTTCACCACAAGCTCCATATCATACGTCGGCGCGACTCCGCGATCGACGGCATCTGTCTCATGATGTCAGGAGTCGACCGTTGCGTGGATATGCATATACAGAACGCCTGGGCGAGAGGACTTATGTGTCAATCTTTGTCTGCGATAGCTCAAATGTCTTCAGCAGTTCAAACATCGGAAATATGCCTATAGTTCAACAATATAAAGTAAGTTGCTAAGTTTGTAGCGACAGACCTAGACATCGTCTAACGAGTCTCCACGACACATGAAATACACTATTGGCCATTACAATTGCTACACCAAGAAGAAATGCAGATGATAAAACGGGTATTAATTGGACAAATATATTATACTAGAACTGATATGTGATAACATTTTTACGCAATTCGGGTGCATAGATTAGGAGAAATCAATACCCAGAACAACCACTTCTCGCCGTAATAACGAAAAAAAAAAATGTTCAAATGTTTGTTAAGCTTTTGGGACTTAACTTCGGGGTCATCAGTCCCTAAACTTACAAACTACTTATCAACTACCTTATACTAAGGACGGCACAAATATCCATGTCCGAAGGGGGAATCGAACCCCCGACCGTAGTGCCGTGCAGACCGTGACTGCAGCGCCTCAGTCCCCTCGGCCACCGAGGCCGGCCCGTAATAACGGTCTTGATACGCCAGGCCATTGAATCAAATAGAGCTTGGATGGCGTGTACAGGTACAGAAGCCCATGCAGCTTCTACACGATAGCACAGTTCATCAAGAGTAGTGACTGGCACATTGTGACTAGCCAGTTGCTCGGCCACCATTGACCAGACGTTGTCAATTACTGAAAAAAATGGAGAATGTTCTGGTCAAGGCAGCAGTCGAACATTTTCCGTATCCAGAAACGCCCGTACAGGACCTGCAACTTGCGGGTCGTGCGTTACCCTGCACAGAAATGTTGGGTCTCGCAAGGATCTAATGAAGGGTAGAACCAAGGGTCGTAACATATCTGACATGGTAACCGCCACTGTTCGAAGTGCCGTCGATGCGAATAAGAGGTGACAGAGACGTGTAACCAATGGCACCCCATACCATTACGAGGGTGATACGCCAGTATGGCGATGACGAATGCAGGCTTCAAATGTGCGTTCACCGCGATGTCCCCAAACACGGATGTGACCATCATGATGCTGTAAACAGAACCTGGATTAATCCGAAAAAATGACTTTTTGCCATTTGTGCACCCAGGTTCGTCGTTGCGTACACCATCGCAGGCGCTCCTGTATGTGATGCAGCGTCAAGGGTAACCGCAGCGCCGGCCGCGGTGGCCGAGGAGACTAAGGCGCTCCAGTCACGGTCTGCACGGCCACTACGGTCTGGGGTTCGAATCCCCCCTTGGGCATGGATATTTGTGCCGTCCTAGTTTGTAAGTAGTTCATAAGTAGTTTGTAAGTTTAGGGACTGATAACCCCGTAGTTAAGTCCCATAGACTTTACAAACATTTGAACATTTGGTAACCGCAGCCATGGCCTCCGAGCTGATAGCCCATGCTGCTGTAAACGTCGCGGAACTGTTCGAGCAGATGGTTGTCTTGCAAACGTCCCCATCTGTTGACTCAGGGATCGAGAAGTGGCTGGACGATCCGTTTCAGCCATGTGGATAAGATGCCTGTCATCTCGACTGCTAATGATACGAAGCCGTTGAGATCCAGCACGGCGTTCCGTATTGCCCTCCTGAACCCACCGATTCCATATTCTGCTAACAGTCATTGCATCGCGACCAATGCGAGCAGCAATGTCGCGATAAGATAAACCGCAATCTCTACAATCCTATATCAAAGTCGGAAACGTGATGGTAAGCATTTCTCCTCCTTACACGAAGCATCACAACAACGTTTCACCAGTCAACGCCGGTCAACTGCTGTTTGTGTATGAGAAAATTGTTGGAAACTTTCCTCATGACAGCACGTTCTAGGTGTCGCCACAGGCGCCAATTTGGTGTGAATGCTCTTAAAAGCTAATCATTTTCATAGCACAGCATCCTCTTCCTGTCGGTAAAATTTCGCGTCTGTAGCATCTTCGTGATGTAGCAATTTTAATGACCAGGGGTGTCAAGCCTTCTAGGCCTCTGTTGTTCCTTATTTATATAAACGTTTTGGAGTACATCACGCCGGCCGCGGTGGCCGAGGGGACTAAGGCGCTCCAGTCACGGTCTGCACGGCCACTACGGTCGGGGATTCGAATCCCCCCTCGGGCATGGATATTTGTGCCGTCCTAGTTCGTAAGTAGTTCATAAGTAGTTTGTAAGTTTAGGGACTGATGACCCCGTAGTTAAGTCCCATAGACTATACAAACATTTGAACATTTGAACATTTGAGTATATCACAGTGGCCCTCGAAAGTTGTTTGCAGATAATTCTATGATCTTACATCTAATGAAGACATCAGAAAATCAAAATCAATCACAGAACAATTTAGATATCTATATGGAACGTAAATTTGCAATTGACCCTAAATAATGAAAATTGTGACGTCCCAATAACTTACGGGTATGCAGCCATGGTATCGCTTTATATCCGTAAGTTATTTGTACATCCATGCGCCAGGAGAAACTAAGGAATCTGAAGTGTAAGGATCCCACAAAACGTCGTCTATCAGACAAAGCAATAAAATCTGGTTGTCGTAAATTACACAAAATACATGGGAATTACTCTTACGACAGACCTGAATTCAAGCAACTCAGTACTCATTCCATTTTGGAGTATTTCTGCGATGTGTGGGAGTATTATCAAGTTGTACTGACGGTGGCCACCGAAAGAGTACAAAGAAGAGCAGTTCGTTTTGTTTAAATGTTTGTATATTTGTGGGACTGAACTTCTTTGGTCATCACTCCCTAGGCTTACAAATTACTTATAAAAAACTACCATAAGGACAACACACACACACTCACTCACACACACATACACACAAACACGAACCTCGGACGGCGAACAACCGCGCTCCGCAGCAAGGCGCCTTAGAACGCCCGGCCACCACACCGAGGCGCTCGTTCTGCAACATCACGATACAGGAAGAGTGTGTCACGAAAATAATGGAGCTATCGGAGTGGAAATCGATAAAACAAGGGGTTTCCCGTTTCGACGAGAACGCCTTTCCAAATTTCGACTGCGAAATTGGTCTTCTATAAGAAGGAATACATTCTTAACACTCTCGTACAAGGCTTTAAATCATCATCAGAACAAAATAAGAGATATCAGAGATGGAACGGAGAGATTTAGGTGTTTTTTCTTGCGTGTTTTGTGAATGGAATTGTGGATAAATAGTATGAAAGTTGTTCCTTGAAGTCTTACTTCAAAGTAAATTGCAGAGTAACCTCGTACATGTAGATGATATTCGGTTCACAACCAATTAAGCACATCAGAAAAGTGTTGCATCACCGTGGTTCCAAGATGTACTGAACACTGACGTTTAATTGTGTAGCAACAATAAACATAGATCCTTTCATTTTCAATAGCTGCCACTCAGCCCGTACAAGATGTAAATACAACTGAATGGTTAAAATGCACGCACGGTCAGTTCCAAACAAGAGGAAGGAGGTACACATATAGTGTCACAAAGACTTGCTCAGAGGTTCGCGGTCGCAGCATGATCGATAGCTAACCTACGTTTCGTGACGTTTAGCAGAAGTGCTACACAGAAGTGACAGGGTTTCATGAAAGTAGCTTAATTAATAAGACATCGGTAAGGTGGGAAATTGGCTTTGTTGTCATGCGTTTCGAGTGGCTCTTAATCAGACACAAAAAGTGACATACGTATAAGATTTCTGAAGATCAGCCTCCGGAAACGCGAAACCATGAGGCTGTTTTGCTACCTTATTATGTTAATTAAGCAACTAAACGTGACTTGTACAGTACCACACAGTTATTTACAATGGTTGCAACCCTCTTGTATAACTATGTCACATGTTGTAATATTGTTTGTCAGAAAAACAAATAATCACGAACACAATATTATTTTTAATCATTTAGCAATACCAATTTATTATTGGATCATAGTAGTTTGCTGCTGGTTAAGGGTTTATAGTATACTTTCAGAGAAATCGAAACTTCATGAGCACCCTTGAAGTATTAAGAAGCGATACATCAGCTTCGATGGTTTCATACTCGCGCATGACACCACGTCGCCACATATTAAACACTGAAAGGTATTATTTTTGACAGGAAAACCTTACAACAAATACTCGTAGCCATAAAGTCTTTGTTTTCAGTTTCGATTCGTTTCTGCTACTGCGTAAATCTTAGGCACACATAAAAAGGAAAATTAAATACTTTGCCTTTGGGATCACTGACATAGCTTAAAATAAAACATTAATTCTGGTAGGAGGTACACAGATAAGAGTTTACTGTTATAAAAAAGCTTAATTTCAGCAGTATACTTAGCATAAGGTCCGTGTGAAATACCGGTTACTCCCTGCGGCAAAACCTTTTTCCCTGGCCCAAATTGAGAACTTGCTTGGTTCAAATTACTCTAATAACAAGACGTTAACGATACAGTAGCCGATATACGCTGCAGCTCACATGAAATTACACAGACGCATTAATAAACAAGCCACATCAATTAAAATTATTTCATAAAGGTGGGGAAGTAAAACTTAAACACAAAACAATTGCATCTGAGCTTTTTCTCAGCAACGTTGAAAAACAATATTCAATAAAAGGGGAAAGGTTCTCTAGAACTACAATTTTTAGGCAAGTCAGATTTATGCTGAACATAATTTACACAGAGCTTAACGCTTCTGGGGGAAGGATTTACAAACAACAGTCACTCGCTCACACACACAATGCAACAGCGAAACTCACCAAAATCAGTGTGCTGAAACGAGGCAGAAGCAGACGCCGCTATCGTGGGAGAAATTCAGCAAACCCAGAGGTACCACACAACACACTATACAATAAAACTGCGAAGATGGCTCTGGTCTGTCGTGCCTGATAAGAGATGGTGATTGAGTATAGCAAAGTTAAGTTGCATTTAGATTAGACCGCGAGCAAACACGCTAACGGCGATACACAGCTACGTTACATGATCGCACTTCACTGAAGGTGACGTGGTTAAAAATTGGATTCATTACACAAAATCACGGCGGACTCTTAAGTTGCAATCTGAGAGTAAACTACCTAGGCACTGGGTTTATGAGAAGTGGCATGAATTCAGGTGACTAGCTGCAAACCCCTAAAATCGGAGTTCGGTCCCACGTGGTTCCCAAAACCGATAAAAATGTATAAATTCAATTTCAGAAAAAATAAAGAAAATTAACTACGGCATGCAACCCCTAGAACTCTGTAGAATTTCATAAGGAAGCCACTGAAATCCGGCAACATGCGATTGTGAGCGTTCACAGAGACAGAAAAAGTGAAATAATTACAAAGTCGGAAAATAAAAATAAAAACTACGGCATGCAACCCTTAAAAATACATAGAATTTCATAAGCAAGCTATTGAATGAGGTTGTACAAGGCTCGGAGAGAATTACTGACAAAGACTGAGTGCACTCTACAAGTTCGGAGAAGAAACAGGAACATTAAAAGAGGCGGGGAGAGAAGATAGCGAAATGTTTGTGGAAATCAAAAGGATACACGCATAGTTACTTGTCTGATGGGCATGGACAAACATTGCTGAAGGCTTTGTTCTACCAACCAACCACGTGGAACACATATCATTCATGGTAGGAAATGATAAGAAAGATTTTACATGAACTGTAGAAAAATGAACATTTCCCCTGTTAGAAATCGGGCACCACAAAACTAGAAAGAATTTACACAGAGTTCGTACACCGCCATATGATCACAAAATGTTTGAATATATCAGGTCGTCATCAATCTACAACTAGTAAAACATACACCACTCTATCTGTTGGAAATCACTGGACTGAAGAACTAGAACACATTTCCGTGTACGATCGGAAAAAGTATTCCGAAAAATGAATTTAAGTTCAAGAGTCTAAGTTAAACTTGCTAGACAACGAATCGCTGCCGTCTCCGCGGACACAAGAGCAGAACCAACCTTACCTCACCACGATCCGAGCACAAAGTGAAGAGCGAGCTGCCTGGAGGCACGTAGCTACCGGATAACTGGCAAAACCCGAATAAACAGGGGTGGTGGGGACGCGAGACTCGTCCTGGCGAGAGCTCACCGACTGGTTTGTAACCAAAGGGTGTAGAAACCTGACCATCCCAATAAAATAAAAGAAATCGGATCGAAAATGGAACGATTCAGATGTTCTTTCTTCCCGTGCGCTATTGGAGAATGGAACTGTAGAGAAAAGGTATGAAAGTGGTTAATGAACCCTCTGCCAAGCACTTAAATGTGATTTGCAGAGTATCTATGTAGATGTAGATCAGCAGCAGGGGTTGGTAACGACTATCAACTCTGAGCCAGAGAGAACCATGTGAGCTATTACTACCCACATTCAGACAGCCATTAGATTCTCGCACATCTACTTAAAAGTAAAACAAGTATCCTTTCTAGATAGAGACGTTGCGGAGATGCCGTACTTATTTGCTACATTCATAAAGAAAATAATAAATTATTAAAATAACAAATTCCTAGCAATATTAACTAACATTTCCAAACTAATATTTTAAAACATGAAATAAAAATGCTATTCCTCATGCCTCGAAAAGAGTGGGGTTCTAGTTTTAACAAAATGCTAATCTATGGACATCAAATAAATTAAAATTTTATAAAAAATATAAGGAAGACGACAGACGGTCGTATTTCAAGCTCTATTACGAGCCTAGGGGGCCGCCGAATACTTTACTCGGAAAGGGAGTCGCGGATTCAGACATTGTGCTACTGACTGGGCGGCCGCTTCCGCTGGAGGTTCGAGTCCTCCCTCGGACATGGATGTGTGTGTGTGTGTGTGTGTGTGTTACTTTTAGTTACTTTCACAGGTATGTAAGTCAGGGTCGGATAACATAACAGTTTGGTCCAATAGGTTTACATTTGAACATTTGAAGGAGTCTCGGAGTGAACGAAAGTGGTGATGTTCGGATCTTGAGGAGTTTCAGAGATAGAGGAACTGTCGATAACTTGCCTTGCTGTAGCCGCCTGAAGGTTACCACAGCAGCTGATGACCGCTACTTACGGATTTCAGATCGGAGCGAATCTGAGAGGAACGCCACCTTGCAGAATAATTACTTTCGAGCAGCCGCAGAACGTCGTGTTTCGCCTCAAACTGTACGTACTAGAATGCGCGACAAGAATCTTCACTTCTAACGTCACTGTGCGGTCCAGCTTTGACATCACGTTACAGAACGTGTTGAGTGGGCCCGTCACAGAAGGCATCAAGAGCTATTCAGAAATGCTACTCGCAACTGCTTTCAACCCAAGGAGGTTAGAAACTCTGCAGATGCCCTAACACCGCAAAAGTGAAGCCATCAAACTGGGCAATCTGACAGTTTTTGTACCCAAAACATATGTCGTAATGCGTGTATATATAGTTCTAGTTGTTGGTATGTACGTCATATCTAAGTAAATACTCCGATGTGACTGTCAATTTAGTGATATTACGTAAAGAGGACAATATTCACAAAGGTTACGTTAGAAATCTTTATTTTGGGCACAAAAGCGTGGCTCTTCCGACTTCAACCAACTCTGCACTCAGCATGGATAACGCCATCTCCCTTTATTCTAACCTTGTTTGAACAAGACAATCGTTGGAGAAGCTTTGGAGGCAGCATGGTTAGCTTAAACTTCTTAGGCACTTCGTCCAGCAAGGTGGTGGTTTCCTGATATTTTGGGGTGGCATTATGTTAGGCCACTGTACGCCACTGATGGTTATAGGTCATTAATTAAATATGCGGTACTGGGATGTATCCTCCGACGTCTAATGCAACCATATCGCCAGCATTTCGGTAAGGGTTTGTCTTAATTGACAACAGTTCTCGAGCGGACCGTGCACATCTTGTGAATTAATTTCTTAATGATAATATACCGCAAGATTAGAATGACAAGCGTGTTGTCCATGCATGAAATCTATCGAAAATACCTTGGATCCATTAAAAGTCACTGTTTTTGGACGAGATGATCCATCAACCAATTTGAGAGAGAACTAGGGACGCGGTGCCTGATTCGCTGGGCAACGGAGAGCTCGCCTGCTGGCATCTAGTGCGAGCATCAGACAAATGGAACACCGTTTCAAGCTATCAGGGAACCAGAGATAATATTAGGCTCCAAAACTGTATTGGAACAATATGAACAGTAAAAAACAACAAGAAAAAAGATTCTGTATGAAAAGGGCACAGCACATCTATTTACATAAATATATTTTTGATAGATGCGCTCTCTACAAACAGTAATATATATTCCTGTATCAGAAACTTCAGGACATAGATACATAGATATTTTCCAATGTACACACTCTAGTAACGACCGATTATTGGGAAAGAATGCACTCTTGTTTTGGACACTGAAGTACACCTGTATACTGAAGCTATATTTCCTACTACGTGTATACCCTACCAACAGCAAAATGTTGACAGGAATCATACCAATACAAATGACACCCATTTCCTGGCATATAACAAAAACAAATTATGCCTTAAAACATATGCTTCGAGAGTACAAATAGCAGAATTGATAGCATTGAGGAAAAAGCGAAGAAGTGTGAAATAGGAAATAACAAAAAGCGGTTTACTTACTTTCGTAACAGATTAATCCTTCTGTTGTTGTAAAGTTATAAAAGTAGAAGTATGGATATGTAGCCAGCATTTTGTGATTTACGGCTTATATAACCCTCCAAACAATAAACCTGAGTTAGATATCATATTTATTACAAAACTGTGATATTGGTGATTTTAATGCTCACTTCGAAGCAGTTGACTATGAAGATACTATTGTTTCTCGAAAAGCAGTTGCAGAATTTATTTCCTCAAATGTGGTGGAACTTATATACAGCTCCACTGACACACCCTTATACCTGCATTATAATGGTAGATTGACAAATCCGGATTTAACTTTGGCATCTGCTAATTTTTCCTCTAACGTAACAAGAAAAGTAATAGCTGATCCAGGGAGTGGACAACGTATGATAATTTCAAAGATTCAGATACAAAATAAAACAAAATCTAGAGTAAGCACACTACAAAAATGTAGCTGGAACTTAAAGAAGGCAAAATGGAGTAAATATGTAGAAGAGTTGGAAGAAAAATTGAATCCGTCTAATTCTAATTTAATTAAAGATAGACCAGATAAAAATAATAAAAAGCTGTTCTTATCATCATTGAGGCTGCCAAAAAATGTATCCCCAAAGGAAGACAATTTCAACATAAACCCTTCTGGAATGAATCACTAACAAAATTGAAAACAGATAGAGACAATGCATGGAAGAAAGCAGAATCAACAGGAGAACATAGTGTTTTGGTAGAATGGAGAAAGATTGCAGCAAAATTTAAACTAACAATAAACGAATCCGAAAGAGGTACTTTCAACAAATTCATTGAAAACTTAGATTTCAGAAAAGATAGTGGCAAAGTCTATAAATTCATCGGAAGACTTGAAAATGAATATACTTGTAGAAAACAAGAACCAATAAATGTCTCAAATACTAACAACACATTATATAATGATCAAAATATTGCAAAAGCGTTCAATAAATTGTATTGTCAATCAAAAACTATACCTAAAGAGTTTAAACAAAAAGAGAAACCAATGAAAATCCTATTCAAAAAAGCATGTTTAGACACATGTAATAGATTATTTAAGGATGATTTTACTTCAGAAGAGCTTTACAAGCAATATCAAGCTTGAAGGATGGGAAAAACCCTGGACCAGACAATATTATGCCCCATCTTGGCCCAGTTGCAATGGAAACATTACTGAAATTAATGAATCAAATATGGAAATCATATATACCTCCCACCTGGAAATCATCATACCAGTATTAAAACCAGGAAAACCAGCAGATAATATGCACAATTACAGACCCACATCTTTGACAAGCATAGTAGCTAAAACTATAGTCTGATATGGTTAGCGGTTTTCCTATTCCTATGTTACTGCGTTCACGTTCTATAAAAAAAATGCACAATTTACAAAAAAAAAAAAAAAAAAAAAAAAAAAAAAAAAAAAAAAAAAAAAAAAAAAAAAAACACTGAACACGATGTCAAGTATGATTTTATTATTTACCGTTTAATACGCGCGAACGGTAAGCAGAAACCGGGAAGAACCGTTTATTCGATATACCGATCGACTAGTTCGTCTGATTGTACGGATCAATCGATGATTCCGTGTTAACTTCGTCGTCATGAGATCCGCTTCAAATACATTTGTTATATTTAAAAGATTCATTATATAACAAATTATTAGACTAGGTTATCACATCTGTTATCAAATGTAAACTAGTTAATTACTTAATTTTGTAATATAACGATTGACTTTGATTCTGAAGTTAGTGCGACTTATTTGGGTGGGCCAGGAAAATTTTGGGTGTGGCCGGCCCACCCTGGCCCACCCTTGGCGCCGTCCTTAATGTTGCTTCTTTGGCATCACTGCGCAACTGCTTTCAAATAAAGATAATATCATGTCACTATAACTTTCAATAAAGAAGTGGGTAAATTGATTATACTTTATTTCAGGTATCCTTACTTTGATGTTACCTAACTTCATACAACATTTGATAATAGTGGCTTAGCCACACCGAAACTAGTCATATCATCTTTTGTAATGTACTATGACTATTCCATGACTACCGCATTGAAGTTAATTTTTATGTATATCTATAACAAACTAGTCCAACTTTTAAATTCCTACATATAAATGTAACACTTCCCTTTATTACCTTGTCTATCTTATACACTATATTGCTAAGAAGTAACAATAAGAAGCTGTCATATGTTATTTAGGCATAAATAAGTAAATTGTATCAATGTTATCCAAAAAGTAAGGTGAACAAAGAAACCTTGTAATGCAGACCAAGGCTGATCTCAACAAAAGTGACAACAACAATAATTGTATCATACCATATAATGGAGTAATATTGAGTATGTAAGGTGTTTCATTTTGTTCTATTATAAATTAGATGATAAAATATCAGCACAAACCTAAATGGCGAGACATTAATTTGGCATCTTTAACTAATATAATAAGCCATGGTGTGTTGTATATTTATTTAACATGTTTGCAAAATAAGCACTAAGGTCTTGCCGCCGCCTGTAAAATGTTTACCTGAAGATGGTCCAATAAGCCGTAAACTAGTTCGTAAATAAATAAAAAATTAGTAGAACAAAGACAGATTGCTTGTTTTCAACCCTAAATATGTAATTGTTCTACCAAGAAGTAGCGGAAAAGTCCGTTTATAAGATTAATAGTGCCAGCACGGCATATTTATTCGTCTTATACAGCAGGTTACTCATGCAAAATGCAAAAGCAACACAAAACCTTTGACTCAATAAACAGTGTCAAAACCTAAATATTACTCCGAAAAACGTGTGCATCAAGACAAGAGAAGTATCTGCTGCAGCGAGGAAAGTGATTAAGGTAGCAGAAGCAACATGGATAAAGGAAGAAACCAAAAAGTGGTACAGCATCAGGAACAACGTGAGTACAATCTAAAACTGATACACATGCGAATCTCACGTATCCTACACTCATCTGAGTTCGATGTCCTAGCCAGTGAAATACGTAAACTAGTAACATAACTTAAGAAGTGTTCATACGACAAAAACGTAAAATAAACAACTTATGTGATATTAGAGCAACCGTGGTCACAAAATCTAAACAAAACTTCACGGATCGAGAAGTCTTTCGGAAACAGTTTTTAAGACTAAGGAAATGGAAGGCACAGGAAAAAGTTTGGAATATAAACCCCTCCTTCCGACAAAACACCATCCAAACAACAGATTTAATATAAGTAAAAAGACAATACAACTGAACACATAGTAAGTGACGAAATAAAGACGTTTCTCGAATATGACATCACTACACCACAATCCATGGATCTGAACTGCATGAAATTAAAGAAGAAAATTACTCAGAACATTATTACCAAAGCAGATACAGCCAATACTATAGTACTAATGAAGAAAAGTGATTCTGTTAGAAAGTGAACTAACTCCTCATATCAACAACCTTTCAAATACTCACTAAAGATCCCACCAACACCTTTAATGATGAAAATGGACTTAACCAAAACCTGCAACAGCACAATTCGTCAATTTGAAGCCAAGTATTTACTCAACATGAAACCAGTGGCTATTCAACTCTGTGGACTTCCTAAATTACACAAGCAAGGAAATCCAATAGACCTCTTGTACCAGTCTATTCAGCACCAAGCTAAAAAAAAATTCCAAACAATTACACAGGTGCATCAAAACCAAAGCAAAATTTGAATCTAAGTTTGGAATAGTAAATTCAGTGGGCCTGATTAACGGAATTAAAGCTCCCCCAATACCATAAAGTGCAAAACTAGAATATTTTCATGTTATCAGCCTATTTACACACATACCAATCAAATAATGTCTGGATGCTGTGACAGACCTACCATACTGAGCAGGTTTGAACCCTGTAGAAGTAGAAGATATAAAACAGGCCACTCAAAAATGCTTACAGTATAACTATTTCCTATTCCAAGGTACTATATACAAACAGCTTGGTGGATTGGGAATGGAATCCTCTCTTAGGCCCGCGTTAGCAGAAATCATCGTGGACCATTTTGAAAAAAACAGTTTCTACACAAAGAACCCCTCAGCAATAATATCAAATATTGGTACCGATATGTGAACGATGTACTGTGCTTGTGGAATGGCAGCAAACGACAACACTTTCTTAGAACATATCAATTGACGACACAAAAACATACAGTTCACAATGGAACTTAGTGAATAATCCATCAATTTCATGGGCCTAACCATAGATATTAGCAGTGACACATACAGCTTCAAAATTTTCAGAAAACTTACAACAACAGGTACTGTTATACCGTCCTGTTCACAACATCCAATATCATGCTGCCTTCCTATCCACGGTGCTTCACCTTCCTTATTAAAAAGGGACTATCATACAGAACACTATTAAATACGTTGTATCCAACAATGGCTATAAATCTGAACCAATATATAACATTCTACAAATAAAACAAAGTAGATAGATCCTACCTCACCTGTGTACACACAGTACAGAAACAGTCAAAACTAAAACCAATTAGTGTACTATACCATATTTAGGAAAAATACACCAAATTAGTCAAAAAAAAATATAAAACTTCCTTTTATGTAAAGGCACTGCAGCTTACGTTCAACACCAAAGGTAAAACAGATATATTTAGTAATAGTGAGGTTTACACAATCACTTGCAATGACTGCAGCAAGCTGAATATAGGTCAAACAGCTAGGGCTAACCGGGCTTAGTGAACACGAACCCAGCTGGAGATTACAGAGGTCAGACTCCACCTTTGCAGATCGTGTATTCAAAGGACACAGCTACCACGTCCACACAGAAGTGCTACAGATAGCCAACAAAGGCAGCAAACTAAATCTGGCCGCGGCGTAGCGGCCGAGAGCATTGAGGCCCTATGTTAAGATGCGCGAGGCCGTTCCCAGTCGGGGGTTCGAATCCCGCCTCGGTCATGGATGTATGTGCCGTCTTTAGAATAAGCTAGTCCATAAGTAGTTTTTAACTTTAGGGACTCACAACCCCGCAGTTGAGTACCATAAGCTTCACAAACATTTGAACATTTGAAACTAAACCTGCTGGAAGCACTGGAAATAAACTACCGTTTAGCTAATAACTCTAGTCTAGTTCTAAATGACCAGTTACAGCTGAAAACATCCCCATTATTAAGTTTCATATAATGTACTCAACCAGCAATCAACCACAAACTAGTCCAACTTTCAAATTCCTACATATAACTGTAACAGTTCCCTTTATTACCTGGTTTACCTTATGGACTTTATTACCAAGCAGTAACTATAAAAATTATCATCTGTTATGTTATTTAAGTAAGTAAGTTGTATCAAAGTTATCCAGTAAGTCAGGTAAACACAACGTAAAAAACGTGCTTAATGCACACTAAAGTTGATCTTCACATAAGTCACAACCACAATAATAGTACCGTACCATATAAAAGAGTAATATGAAGTATGTAATATGATAAAATGATAAAATATCAGTACAAAACTTACATGGCGATAGATGACTTTGGCTACTTCAACTAATTTCACAAAGCCAAGAACTAAAGTTTCGGTTAGTTGTATCTTTATTTAACAAGTTTGCAACATTAGCACTAGTATTTTGCTGATGACTCTCAAATTTTTTCCTCAAGATGGACTAATAAGCCGAAACCTAGTTCGTAAATAAACGTAAATCAGTAGAACAAAATCGTATTGTTTGTTTTCAACCCTAAATAAAGAGATTTTTTTATGGAGATGACTTCCCAAAAACATTGTCGTAGGTCATCACAATTTGAACAATGAGGCATTACCATCGTCCATGAATAGTGATGCCAATAATTTAAAAAGGGTAACTTGTTATATCTTTTATATTGAAACCATTATTATTAACAACATACTATAAAATTTAGAAAATTACGAAAAACAAAAATACGTGCTTTTTTTCGTAAAAATTACCATTTAATATTAAGAGTATGTAAGTATTCAACCACTACGAAAAAGAAATGAAAATCTGTCTCAGCGGGATTCGAACCACTAACACTATGGTTGCAAGGCCAGAACGGAACCGTCTGCGCTACACCGACAGATGCTGCAACTGTTTTAATTATTGGTACTTGCAAAACTGCAAAGACGATATTCTCAAAAAATTTTTAGAGCTGCGTCGAATTGCTTTGGTTGACTGTTATTTGACTTCTGAACTTCATGTACCATAAATATCAAAATATTAAAAAATCCGATACTTATGTGGCCTCCTTGCTGGTATCCTTACATTTAAGCCACGCTCCCTATAAAACAATCATGACCAATAACAAATATAACTTTTTGTTTAATTCTGACACCCCCATGTACAGGTAAAACATATGAAATCATTAGAGTACAGTTTTCTCGTTGTTAACACCTCCAGATAAATCGGCAGGATCCTGGAGAGACACAATGTTACATGTATATTTCGACCTGCTGCAATAGCCTTGACGCTACTTGCTCAGTTAAGGACGACCTAGGACTTCGAAAACCGAGCGTTTACCAAATCCCCTGCCAATGTGGCAAGTCATACATTGGGGAAACAGTATGCACAGTAGAAGAGAGGTGTCATGAACATAAACGCCATACAGAACAACGCCAGAACAGGAAATCAGTCCTGCACTGGACCTAGTAAGGAAGAAGCGATCCCGGCCATTAGCCACCGCACCCGATGGCTGCGGCGGAGATGTCTACATCTACATCTACATAGATACTCTGGAAATCACATTTTAGTGCTTGGCAGAGGATTCATTAACCACTTTCACGACCTTTCTCTACCGTTCCACTCTCTAATAGTGCGCGGGAAGAAAGAACACCTAAATCGTTCCGTTTTCGATCTGATTTATTTTATTGGGATGGTCATGTCTTCCTACGTAGGTGGGTGCTAGTAAAATTTTTTCACATTCATAAGTCGGTGATTGAAATTTCGGAAATAGATCTCGCCGCAACGAATAACATCGTTCCTTTAATGATTTCCATCACAAATCCAACAACATTTCCGTGAAGCTTTCCCCCTTGTAATGCGATAAAACAAAACGAGCTGCCATTCTCTGAACCTTCTCAATATCTTCCGTCACTCCCGCCTGGTGAGGGTCCCACACTGGGCAACAGTACTCTAGGAGAGGACGCACAAGTGTGATGTAGGCGGTCTCATTGGTGGAACTGTCGCATCTTCGAAACGTTCTGCCAATGAAATGTAACCTCTGGTTCGACTTCCCCACAATATATCCTGTGTGTTCTCTCCAGTCTAAGTTGATCGTAATTGTAACTCCTAGGTATTTGGCAGAATTTACGACCTTAAGGTTTGTCTGATTTATCGTGTAATTGAAGTTCAGAAGATTTCTTTTAGTGGTCATGTGTATTGCTTCACACTTTGATTTATTTGGTGTCAACTGCAAATTTTTGCACCAAGCAGAAATTTTTTCTAAATCGCTATGCATTTGGTTTTAATCCTCTGTTCAAATCAAATGTTCAAATGTTTGTAAATCTATCGGACCAAACTGCGTGGTCATCAGTCCGTAGCTTACAAACTACTTAAACCTAGGTAAAGTAACCTAAGGACAACACACACACCCATGCCCCAGGGAGGACTCGAATCTCCACGGCGAGCTACCGCGCGCTCCGCAGCGAGACGCTTTAGACCGCTCGGCTACTCCACCGCGGCAATCGATAAACTACAGCATCATCCGAGAACAGTTTGAGAGAGCTATTCAGATTGTCTCCTAAATCGTGTGTAAACACAAGGAAAAGTAGGGGACCTATAACGCATCCCTGGGAAACGCCAGATATCGCTTCTATTATTCTTTAGAAGATACACAGATATTTTTCGCCAACACATATTCTTGGCACTTTCAGTATTATTTTCTCTCCATACGTGGAGGTATTGTTAGGCAACATTTACGTTTTGTGCCAGTTTTTCTCTAATATTTTTGGCATTTCTAGTACTATCTTATCGTTTTCTTATTTAAGCAATTCCGTAGGCTTTATTTTCGAATTGCGGTGATTTACTGCTGATTACTACTTTTGCTAAATTAAGTGTCAGTTCCTTTTTCTAATGTTGGTGTTCTTTTCCGCCTGTTGCGTCGATTATTTCCTTTTTTCTGGTCTTGGCATTCCTTTCTCCTGAATTTGCGTCATGCTTCGCAAATTTTTTATTTTTTTACTGACAAAATTGCCAAGTTTGCTGTGTTTTCAATTTTTACTCTTGTTTTATTCATTACAATGTGTTTATTGCAACATTAGGTTTTTTCTGGTTTCGATGTTACCCTTAGGCGTTGTTTCTTAAAATAGTATAATAGTTACATGAGAAATGATATATCGAGATGGTACTTGAAAATCAGACTTCAGGAGAAAAATGATTTCGAAGATCCAGTTTCTTCTTTGCATATTTACCAGGTGGGAGTAAGCAAAAAAAAAAAAAAAAAAAATAAATAAAATAAAATAAAATAAAAAAAAATTAAAAAAAAAATAAATAAAAAATAAAATAAAAATAAATCTAAGATTGCGAAACATTTATTTAATTTAATGAGGACCGGTTTCGGAGGACTGTGCCACCATCATCTGGTCATTTTACATTTTATAAGCTGATCAAATCAAATGTTCAAATGTTTGTTAAGCTTATGGGACTTAACTACGGGGTCATCAGTCCCTAAACTTACAAACTACTTATGAACTACTTACGAACTAGGACGGCACAAATATCCATGCCCGAGGGGGGATTCGAACCCCCGACCGTAGTGGCCGTGCTGACCGTGACTGGAGCGCCTCAGTCACCTCGGCCACCGCGACCGGCTAAGCTGATCATCTTACTTACAAAAAATGAAGATAAAATAATAAGTGGACGTGACCCGGCCGAACACCCGAGAATTCTTTAAATAAGAGATTTTCCATTGGATAGTTGTTGGAGGTGACAGTGAGAGAGGTAGCGATTCAAGCTGCAGGTACAGCGGCGGCGCCCATTCAAACGACAGCGGCCGGCAGGGCTGGTCAGGTACCAGAAACGCTGGAACACTGTGCAAGACTTGCCCAGTGCGAGCATAACAGACGGCGACACAGGACGGCCGGCGCGCTTTGTGCGGTGCTGCTAAGGATGCGTCCGCTGCCCGAAGGACAAAGGACGAGCGCCGTGCATGCACACTATAGTAACTCTGCTCCCCGGTCCTAGGTGACGTGCTGCCGCTGCCGTCCAAACGCTGTTGAGGCCAGTGGCCACTGGGTGGTGTCACGGACTCCTAGTTGCTGCTCTGAACCAGACGAGGCTCGTAGTCGTACGTTCCGTGGTGAAGCGGTCACAAAGTACTGTACACACGTAACTAGTGATTACAATTAATGTTTTCCTGTTCAGCACATTGTTGTTGTGGTCTTCAGTACGCAGATTGGTTTGATGCAGCTATCCACGCTAACCTGTCCTGTGTAAGTCTCTTCGGCAACCTACATCCCCTTGAATCTGCTTACTGTATTCGTCCCTCGGTCTCCCTCTACGATTTTTACCCCACACACTTCGTTCTAATGCTAAGTTGACGATTCCTTGATGTCTCAGGATGAGTCCAACCAATCTATCTTCTCTTAGGATATGCCAGAAACGCCTTTTCTCCCAATTTCTGTTAAGCACCTCCTCATTAGTCACGTGATCTACCCATCTAATCTTCATCATTAGTCTGTAGCACCAAATTTCAAAAGCTTCTGTAATCTTTTTGTCTGAACTCCTTATTGCCCACGCGTTACTTCCATACAATGCCACACTCCCGACAAATGTCTTCAGAAAGGACTTCCTAACATTTAAACTAATATTGGATGTCAACAAGTTTCGCTTCTTCAGAAACGCTTTTCTTCCCATAGTCATTCTGCATTTTATATTTTCTTTACTTCGGCCATCAGAAGTTATCTTGCTACCCAAGTAACAAAACTCGCTTACTACTTTTATTGCCTCATTACCTAATTTAATTCCTTCAGCATCGCCTGATTTTCTGCTGCAACATTCCATTATCCTTCTTTTACTCTTGTTGATGTTCATCTTATAACCTCTTTCAAGACATTGTCCATTCCATTCAATTGCTCTTCCAGATCATTTGTGGTCTCTGACAGGATTACTACGTCATGGGCAAACCGCAAACTTTTTATTTCTTCACCATGAACTGTAATTCCTTCTCCAAATTTCTCCCTGCATAACTTCATTGCTTGCTCAATGTTCAGATTGAACAACAATGGCGAAAAGCTACAACCCTGTCTTACTCCCTTCCCAACGTCTGCGTCCGTTTCGTGCCTTTCGACTCGAGGACCAAACTTGGTAACATTAATGCCCAGATGAATGATTTGCATGCATCACTGCCCCACTGTCCAACTATGGCCACCAGGTGCCGTGATCATCGAAGTTCATAGACTCATACATCTGACGATCTGCAGACCACTTGTCGATGCTTCAAAATGAGCTGCACCATTGTTGGTGAGACTCTGTTGTTAAAACAACAGATATGCTGTACCTGTACCTACACTTAGAGAACATCGTCGGATGAAACTCTTGGAAACTCTTTGACCACCTGGCGTGGATGAAGAGGTTCGAATCGACTGGGAATCTGGGCGTCGCTGCGGAAGGAGGCCGGCAGCCTGCTGCAATGAACGTGGTTGATGAAGTAGCTGTTGCTGTGGCAGACAATGCTTCTCGCAAATCCCGCTCGTCAAGCAGTGCGCATCTTGTGCTGCGACAGTTCAGCATCTTGTGGTCACGACACGTAAGATGCTTCGAACTATTTTCACATGCACCCTAGTACCACAAATGCTGCTGACTGCCAATTGAATGGGAGGGGGGGGGGACGAACACCGCCCTAGTTACCGTTCTCTCTGCGCCTTGACTTGCTACGTCGCTCACTGTCACCTTCAACAACTATCCAGTGGAAAATTTCTTACTCTACTCAGTGGTAATTTCATACATTTTGCCTTAGGTGTAAGTGATCATTCTCTACGAAAGGGGTTATCAGAATAAAAAAATTCTAAATACCTGCAATTGTAACTTTTACTGATTTCGTAGTTATTCTTTAGCAGATACACAAATCTATATTTTTTCCCAATATCGGTGTTACATTCTTGGCACTTTCGGTATTACTTCTCTCCATACGTGGTGGTAATTTTAGGCAGCTTCTACGTTTTATGCCTCTTTTATCTAATATTTTTGGCATTTATATTACTATCTTATCATTTTGTTGTAAAATTCATTGTTTTTTATTTAAGCAATGCTTTATTCTCCTATTTTGGTTTTTTTTTTTTTTTTTTTTTTTTTTTTTTTTTTTTTTTTTTCATTCCGCGATACTTTTGCTAAATTCAGTGTCAGTTCCTTTTGCTGACGTTGATGGGTTTTTTCCGCCTGTTGCGTCATTCTTTTTTACTGGTCATGGCATTATTTTACTCTGAATTTGCGTCATCCTTCACAGATTTTTGTTTTTTTATTAACAAATTTTGCCAAGTTTGCTGTGTTTTCAAGTTTTGCTCTTTTTTACTCATTAGAATGTCTTTATTGCAACATTAGTTTTTTGCTGGTTTCGATGTTACCCTTTCCCGTTTTAGACGTTGTTTCTTGAAATAGTATAGTAGTTACATGAGAAATGAAATTTCATTTTGAGATGGTACTTGAAAATCAGTCTGAAGGAGAAAAATGATTGCGAAGATCCAGTTTCTACGTTGCATATTTACCAGGCGAGAATAACCGAAAAAAATCCAATATAACGAAATATTTATTTTATTTAATGACGACCTGATTCGGAGGACTGTGCCACCATCATATGCTTATGTTACATTTCATAAGTTGATCATCTTATTTACAAAAATTAAGATAAAATAATAATTGCAACATAGCACTTAGTCTACATTTAAAATACCTAAATTAAAATATCACAGATTGCAAGCTTAATCTACATGTAAAATACATAAATTAAAACATCACAGCTTGCTATGTTGCACTTATTATTTTACCTTGATTTTTAAAATAATGTACCAACCTCTAAAATGTAATATTAGCAGATGATGGTGGCATAGTCCAATAAAATAAGTATTTCGCGATCTTGGAGTTTTCACGTTTAAAGAATATTAAACTGTCATATCGCCTCCAAAACCTGAAATGCCAGGTAATGTCATCATTTTTATAGAGGAAGATGCAAAATTTCCTACCATTTCGTAGAAATAGCCGATTTAGCGTTGTTTATCGTTTTAATATTTTCGCCAAATTTTCGTGTCCCTAGTAATACTGTAGGCGTCGTGTCCTCTGGGTGCTCTCTTACAGCACGGTACGCAATCGTCTCTCCGGAAGGCCGGGCATAATCTACGAGTTCCTTCCCCGTTTTGGCTGCTTCCGCAGTCAGCTGTATTCAAAGTAACGGCCGCCGTAAAAATGCTAACACCACGCCACAAAATTGCGATTTTATTGGCGGAAACTGGAGAAAGGGAAACACAGGCGAAACCGACCGAATAGCGAGTTCACCGCCTGCGCGCCGCGCGGGGCCAACGCAGACCCGCGGGGATGCGAGGGTCTGGCAGCGCGCCAAGGGGCCAGGCCTTCTGAGGGGGTGGTAGGGGGGATGGGGGAAGAGAGAGGGGGAGGGAGCCCAATCACGGCGGCCAGATGTCCCAGCAGGATGCCGGCTGCCTCCGCTGCCAGATAGTCTGCCCTACCAAAGCCCCGACTTTCTGGAAAAGGTAATCCTCTGCCCAGGCACATTCTATAAGGGAAGCTCGCCCTGCACTGGAAGCCAGTGGAACCTTGTTATTGTTTTGTCAAGATCACTTGTTTAGCTACTACATTAACAGGTTTCGCCTGAGCTTGCAGTCATCATCATCATCATGCAAGCTTCCTAGGGTTTTATTTGCGGACGGAGAAGTTAGTACTGCTTCCTCCCCTAAAACCTCCACATCCTTGCGGATGCTGTTGCTTAGCAGTGTGCGTTTGTTCAAAAAATGTTCAAATGTTTGTTAAGCTTACGGGACTTAAATACGGAATCATCAGTCCCTAAACTTACAAACTACTTATCAACTAGCTACTCCTAAGGACGGCACAAATATCCATGCCCGAGGGGGGATTCTAACCCTCGACCATAGTGGCTGTGCAGACCGTGACTGGAGCGATTCAGTCCCCTCGGCCACCGCGGCCGGCTATGCGTTTGTACAGCCCTACAGGACGCACGAGGTGCCGTTGTTGCTGTCCAAGTCTTTATGGAAAGCATAGAGTTCGGACTAACCTCTTGTCTTCTATAGTTGTGTCCCCAGCGCAGAAGACAGCACACAGGTCGTTGATTCTTCTACAGCATAGAAGTGAGGCTAAACTAAGTTCTGTATGATGGAAGCATAAGAAGCGACTCGCGAGATTCTTAATTGTCAGGGATGCCATTTATTAGATATATGAGTAACAAGATAGTCTGCCCTACCGAAGCCCCGACTTTCTGGAAAAGGTAATCCTCTGCCCAGGCACATTCTATAAGGGAAGCTCGCCCTGCACTGGAAGCCAGTGGAACCTTGTTATTGTTTTGTCAAGATCACTTGTTTAGCTACTACATTAACAGGTTTCGCCTGAGCTTGCAGTCATCATCATCATCATGCAAGCTTCCTAGGGTTTTATTTGCGGACGGAGAAGTTAGTACTGCTTCCTCCCCTAAAACCTCCACATCCTTGCGGATGCTGTTGCTTAGCAGTGTGCGTTTGTTCAAAAAATGTTCAAATGTTTGTTAAGCTTACGGGACTTAAATACGGAATCATCAGTCCCTAAACTTACAAACTACTTATCAACTAGCTACTCCTAAGGACGGCACAAATATCCATGCCCGAGGGGGGATTCTAACCCTCGACCATAGTGGCTGTGCAGACCGTGACTGGAGCGATTCAGTCCCCTCGGCCACCGCGGCCGGCTATGCGTTTGTACAGCCCTACAGGACGCACGAGGTGCCGTTGTTGCTGTCCAAGTCTTTATGGAAAGCATAGAGTTCGGACTAACCTCTTGTCTTCTATAGTTGTGTCCCCAGCGCAGAAGACAGCACACAGGTCGTTGATTCTTCTACAGCATAGAAGTGAGGCTAAACTAAGTTCTGTATGATGGAAGCATAAGAAGCGACTCGCGAGATTCTTAATTGTCAGGGATGCCATTTATTAGATATATGAGTAACAAGATAGTCTGCCCTACCGAAGCCCCGACTTTCTGGAAAAGGTAATCCTCTGCCCAGGCACATTCTATAAGGGAAGCTCGCCCTGCACTGGAAGCCAGTGGAACCTTGTTATTGTTTTGTCAAGATCACTTGTTTAGCTACCACATTAACAGGTTTCGCCTGAGCTTGCAATCATCATCATCATCATCATCATGCAAGCTTCCTAGGGTTTTATTTGCGGACGGAGAAGTTAGTACTGCTTCCTCCCATAAAACCTCCACATCCTTGCGGATGCTGTTGCTTAGCAGTGTGCGTTTGTTCAAAAAATGTTCAAATGTTTGTTAAGCTTACGGGACTTAAATACGGAATCATCAGTCCCTAAACTTACAAACTAGTTATCAACTAGCTATTCCTAAGGACGGCACAAATATCCATGCCCGAGGGGGGATTCTAACCCTCGACATAGTGGCTGTGCAGACCGTGACTGGAGCGATTCAGTCCCCTCGGCCACCGCGGCCGGCTATGCGTTTGTACAGCCCTACAGTACGCACGAGGTGCCGTTGTTGCTGTCCAAGTCTTTATGGAAAGCATAGAGTTCGGACTAACCTCTTGTCAGGGATGCCATTTATTAGATATATGAGTAACAAGATAGTCTGCCCTACCGAAGCCCCGACTTTCTGGAAAAGGTAATCCTCTGCCCAGGCACATTCTATAAGGGAAGCTCGCCCTGCACTGGAACCCAGTGGAACTTTGTTATTGTTTTGTCAAGAGCACTTGTTTATCTACCACATTAACAGGTTTCGCCTGAACTTGCAATAATAATCATCATCATCATCATACAAGCTTCCTAGGGTTTTATTTGCGGACGGAGAAGTTAGTACTGCTTCCTCCCACAAGTCCCTTAAAACCTCCACATCCTTGCGGATACTGTTGCTTAGCAGTGTGCGTTTGAACCGCCCTATAATACGCACGAGGTGCCGTAGTTGTTGTGCAAGTCTTTATGAAAAGCATAGAGTTCTGACTAAGCTGTTGTCTTCTATAGTTGTCTCCCCAGCGCAGAGGACAGCACGCAGGTCGTTTATTCTTCTACAGCATACAAGTGAGGCTAAAATAAGTTCTGTGTGATGGAAGCATAAGAAGCGACTCGCGAGATTCTTAATTGTCAGGGATGCCATTTATTAGATACATGAGCAACTATTGTTAATATGACACGGCCTATGCTGCCCATAGCTCATGTTGAGACCTCGACTGTTATCACTATTACACAAATCTTTACTCATGACCGTTGCGGTCCGGCGCGTATAGTGGTCAGCTCGAGACTGAAACTGCGGCGCGTTGTGAGACGGCACCTGACGCTCTATTTCGCGCAAAATCGCTCTTCTCTTGTTTCAATAAGAGAAGGCACCTTAAACTTTTTAAACAGTCAAAACCTAGCCTGTCTTTGAGAGATATTTATTGCAAATTCTAAGCTCTGAATAATTAATATTTAGTATATAATAAACAAAACTAATTTCAAAAGAAATCATGTGACATGAAATGCAGCAGCCAATGCGAGGAGAGCACCAGTAACATAGGCGGGCTTTCCCACGGGAACCAGCACCTACTGTGCCATATGCTACTGCTCCCCACCCCACATTTCAATATATGCCGCACTTCTGTCTTTCTTCAGCGTTTAAGACACTTACAATGTTAGCAAAGAAACGGCCAGCGGCCAGAAATATGAAATGGCCACAGGCCAGGAATATTACAATCATCATCAGAACGACAAAGGAAAAGGAGAAAGTCAGTCAACTACCCATGAACGCTAATTCATTTTATTTTGGATATCTACATACCTGTGGAACTGTGATGAATCTAGGCATACCAGTATAGTGGATGTTTTCATATGAATGCCGATATAAAGGATGATGCGACGGGAGAGGCATGTAGCGGTGCTCGGGTGGAACTACGAAGAAGTGATATCTGGCGTTCCACAGGAAAGCGTTATAGGTCCCCTACTCTTCCTCGTGTTTGTACACGATTTAGGAGACAATCTGCATAGCTCTCTCAGACTGTTCTCGGATGATGCTGTCGTTTATCGGTTAGTGAAGTCAACAGAGGATCAAAAGCAACTGCAAAGCGATTTAGACAAAATTTCTGCATAGTGCGAAAATTGGCAATTGACACTAAATATAGAAAAGTGTGAAGTAATACACATGACCACTAAAAGAAATCCGCTGAACTTCAATTACGCTATAAGTCAGTCAAACCTCTAGGTCGTAGATTCTACCAAATACAATTACGAACAACTTTGACTGGAGAGAACACATAGAAAATATTGTGGGGAAGGCGAACCAAAGGTTACGTTTCATCGGCAGAACGCTTCGAAGATACACCAGCTCCACCAAAGAGACTGGCTACATCACACTTGTGCGTCCTCTCCTGGAGTACTGTTGCCCCTTGTGGGACCCTCACCAGGTGGGATTGACGGAAGACATTGAGAAGGTTCAGAGAAGAGCAGGTCGTTTTGTTCTATCACGTTACGGGGGGGAAAGCGTCACGGAAATGTTGCACGAATTGGGGTGGAAATCATTAAAAGAAAGACGTTATTCATTGCGGCGTGATGTGTTTGCGAAGTTTCAATCACCGACTTTTAGTTCTGAATGTGAAAATATTTTGCTAGCACCCACCTACTTAGGGAGACATGACCATCCCAATAAAATAAGAGAAATCAGATCGAAAACGGAACGATTTAGGTGTTCTTTCTTCCCGCTCGCTATTAGAGAATGGAACGGTAGAGAAAAGTTATGAAAGTGGTTAATGAACCCTCTGCCAGGCACTTGAATGTGATTTGCAGACTATCTATGTAGATGTAGTTGAGAATGCCGATATAAATGATGATGCGCCGGGAGAGGCATGTAGCGGTGCACGGGTGGAACTACGAAGTCGACATGTTGTCAGCTCTGGAATTCTGAATATCGCAGTATCGAAATAACATTATTTCTTGGCGTTGTATAAATATACGAACACCGAAATTGTAGTTCCATTTCAAATATTAGCCTAATGAAAGTTATATAATTCGAAAATGGGATGAGATGTATATACTTCCGTTTTTATTTGTTGTTATTGTGTCAGGCATTTGTCTATATGGCCTTCTGTGGGTTTGCCAAATACGTAAAATTGTATAGTCATATGATAAAAACCATTCATGGCCCCCACAACATTCACGGTAGTCGACGTTCGTCTCACATCATATTGAAACACAACTGCGCGGGCTTTTGTTAATTTTATAAAAAACAGTTAACACACAAACCGAAACGTGGCTTTCATGGTTCGTTATGTCACTAACACATTACCATTGGGATCCGTATCTAACGGTTGTCGGGGTACTCTTATCTCGCAACACCTTATCAAAAATACCATCTCCAGCTGATCGTTGAGAACATTTTTCTTATGATGTCTTATATGTTTTTAAATCTGCATTTTCTCTAGCATACTTAATTTCTTTCCTTTAGCGATTTTATGGTAGAACCTTCATACTTTGCGGAATGTCTTGGATTTTATGTTTGTATTCTCGTAAGTGCTCACCAAGTGTAATTTCATTGTGGCTACCCGTATACTCTCGGAATCTACTAAAAAAATATCTATTCGTCTGCCCAACGAAAAAAACTTTCCAGTCGTCGCAATGGAGTTTTTACACTCCACTTTTTTAAAACTTATTTTCGTTTGTTCCTACTTCGTGACATAATTTTGATTGTAACTTATTTGTTGTTCAATAAAGTTTGGAATTGCAGTCGATATTTCGGCTGACATTCGTTCAGCCATCTTCAGGTGAGTGCGTTCCACTGGAGATTGTTAGTCCTCGACGACGCCTTTACATCAAAAATTGGCGCGGAGGCGCAACCGCAACAGTGGCCATCACGATCGCGCCCTCTTTTGAATTTACCGCCCTCTGAGAAAAACAGTCCACAATCGGCGCGCGCGCGTCTGCGCGAAGTTGAAGCTGCATGTCCGCCATCTATCGGAACGCGTAAGTACTGCATAAGGTAAAAATACAGAACAGTCCGTCCTCTGTCTGAATGCACACTCAGTACATTACTCTTCAGATGATAAAAATTATAATTTTCACTAGAAGCGTTGTCCTGGCTAAAATGTTGCCTCTCAGATGATATTAAAGAAATCACTGGGTCCCAAGCCTTATCCAGATGAAAGTCGCCATCACGATTAATATGATCTTGGGCTAAACGTATTTCCACAGTCTCTTTGATTAATGAATCGCAGAATCTCGTCGTGGCCAAGACTTCAGTGGCGGAGTAATCCATACAATGTCCTGTGGTAATACAATGCTCGGCTACGGCCGCCTTTCTGGACTGCAACAGGCGAGCCAAGAAGTCCACAAATCTTCGCAGGTGGCCGGAAGAAGACTTTCACTTGATGTTTTCCTAAAATTCTGCCTAATTTCGACAAAAGGTTTCCGACGTATGGAAGGAAAGCTCTTGACTGAAACACATCATTATCCTCTTGATGTCGACTGTTGTCACGTTTCTTCGTCTTCAATGCTGCGCTGATCTGATGTGGAGAATTACCTTTATCTTTGAAAACGAACTTTAGACGTTCTAGCTCCGTAGGAAGGCTTTCTCCATCAGACACAACATGTGCGCGATGCACCAACATTCAAAGGACGCCGGTAAATTATGCAGGGTGGTGGCAGCTGGACGCTTCCAAATAGATATCCTTATGTGTGGGTTCCCTGTACACAGAATGCTCCAAGATCCCATCCACTTTCCTACTGACTAGGACTTCAAGAAAGGGTAAGCAGCCGTCCTTCTCAGTTTCAATCCAGATATTATCTTGGATTGAATTCAGGTGTTGCACAAAACTTGACAATTCTTCTTCCCCATGGGGCCACACTGCAAAAGTGTAATCAACATATCTCCAGAAGACAGTCGGTTTATGTTCTGCCGAATCAAGTGCCCTTTCCTCAAAATCTTCCATAAAAAAGTTTGCTACCAGAGGTGAGACGGAACTACCCATGGTAACACCGTCAGTTTTATCAAGATATTCATTGCTGAATAAAAAGTGAACTTTTTGATGATGAGTGACAATGAGTCCAAGAAAGGAACCTTAGTGTAGAGTGAGACGACATCGAAGCTCACTAATATATCAGACTGACGAAGTTGAAGTGACTTCAGTCTATTGATAAAGTCATGAGAGTTGCGAATATGGTGGGAGCATTGCCCCAGAAAAGGTCTCAGTAAAGAGGCAAGATGTACAGCTATATCATATGTGGGGGCGCCAATATTGCTATCGGTATTAAAGGGACCTCTGTTTTATGAAGGTTATATAGTCTTCCAAAGACTATATAACCTGGGTGGCAAAGAGCTGTGAGGTCTTAATCTCTTGACCACTTCTAACCGAAGCGAAGAAGAATTCAACAGTGATGCCGTTTTCCTTTCTACTCTCCCTGTGGGGGCTTTATCGATCTTCCGATACATTGGTTCACTCAGTAAGATATACATCTTCTGATTATAGACGTCGCTTGGCAAAAGCACAGTAGCATTCCCTTTATCTGCTGGAAGGACCACCGTGTGAGGATCTTCTCGTAACTTGCGTAGTGCGGCCCTTTCCACGGCAGAAATGTTGGTTTTCTGAGGCGGAGCTTTGGTGAGTGCACGACATGTTTCACGTCTTATTTCTTCTGTAGCATCACCGGAGAGAGATCTAACACCTTCTTCAACCGCGCTGATAAAGTCCGAAGTTCCAAGTACAGACAGCGTTACGTTGTCCAGAGCCTTACCTGTTAAATTGACAACGGAGCGTCGAAAGGTATCTTCTTGCGGTAACGTAGCTCACAGGCAGGCGAACTTCAATGATTGTCTACAAGTGGACTCCTTATGGGCTCAGTCAGATTTAAGGCTCTGGCTCTAGACAACGTATTATCTGGTCATTCCAGTCACATAATTTTAAGCTTTACTATTAGCTTCGCGCCTACACCTTAGCTAATCGCAGTGCAAGGAGTGAATATTTTTGATGTGTGATGGATTATAAATATTATTTAAGGTGTATTCTTAGGTTGTTGCTCTAAAATCACGACATACTCCCAAAAACTCCGGTAAATATTTGTGGTCCCAGAATCTGTTTAATGCTGGATGCTAAGGATATTAATGCATACCAGGGCACTAATCATTATGTTTGAAGTACCTCGCGCCTTTAACCATAATGTTATACTGAACATCGCAGCCCGACAGTCTTCATTAAGTTTTATAACAACTTCCACAGTCAATATGTCATTCATTGACATTTAATTGTAACAAATTCTGCCAAGGATGACATGGTATTCGTAAATCCTCTGTCCATAAAACCGGTTAGCTGCAGCTCATGCGCTTGAAACGGAGTTGCCACCTAGCGGCTGAGCGCGAAATGAAATGTGCACATTGCCTATCAGATGCCTTTGTAGTGGCTGCGTAGGGCAATATCATCATGCCTGTCGCGCATGTGCAGAAACGCCTTAAAAGGAGCACACCAAGCAATGTGCCCCTTAGGCTGATGCCATGTTCTCCCGAATCTGGACGAGCTGCGGTGTAACATATTGCGGTGGCTCTAACAAGGAAAGTACTTGGGCTCGAACAAACACATATACACCAAAATCGTATGAGAGATAATGTAAAGATCCCTTACTGCACTAGTGATACGCCCGCATCTGCAAAACTCTGTAGTCGTCCGTTAGAGGCCTCTGCGTGTGCCATGCCGCATTGCACTTTGACCTGTCGGTTCACCAGTAGGGACGGTGCAGTGTGCCCCCGAAGTTGCGTTTTGTGATTTTATTTGTGTGGTGAAGCGTCAGATGGGGCGGCGATTGGTGATCAATCCTGCTAGTGTATTGCGATTAGTTGGGATGAAGTTACGAAGAACTCTTCTTCGTGAAGATGGTATTAGTATACAACATGAATCATTTGCCTGCTTTCTCATATCTGTTACGGTACAGAAATATGAGCATAAGTTAGAGACTGTTGTTACAAACTCATAATAATGATAATGGGGATGATAATGACGAACAACTCATTGCAAGCGGTAGTGCTACGGTAAGTGCGGGAAGAGGCGATGGAAGCAGTGGCAGTGAATACCAACAGTCTTTCGGGAAGAAAGTTAAAGTTGCAACTACCATCACGGCTTTTGATGACAATTCGCTTGAGAACATGTACGATGATTATTACGTAAGTTATAGTTAAGATATTTGCATTACGTATGGCGTCAATTACATCTACAGTACTATCTAGAGCATGGTTGCAGAGCTTTGCAGAAAAACGACACCCACCAGCACGTTGAGGTGTACGTAGAGATCCTGCAACCAAACGTTCATACAGATATGCTTTTTAGAGCCCATGTACTTTCCTTGTAAGTGCAGTTTATTTAAGATTACCACACATATATTACATTTAACAATATTCAAACTAACATGATAAATAAATGCACTAGGTGTCAGAAATTAGGGTGTGCACATGTCTTTCGCTCTTACACACCGGCCTACCAGTGAGTAAGCATGATTAACATATGTGCGTTTCATTTAGCGATACGAAAATAAAACTGCTTTTCCTAAAAGGACTAAAACAGATCATACGCAGAAAAAGAACACAAAAAATGTTTCATTCTTTAATGCTATACATTAGATTAATACTTGTTCCGTAGATCATAAATACATTTCGTAATGATGTATAACGTGTCAGTTTAATAAATGGTGTCTATACATGGCAATATTTTAAGACTTTTTTTATTTTTTATGTATATTTTTTGGTGAAACTAATTCACTCCTTTCTGTGCCAAACTTATATTTAACCTTGAATAGTGAATATCACCCTTTCTCCTAGTGTTGTATCTATACACACTGCTCTTTTGAATTGGGTCGGATTGTTAATAACAAATTTCATGAATGAATATATATATATATATATATATATATATATATATATATATGTTGTGAAGCTACAGTGAAGATCCCTAGATCCTTAAGTAAATGTTTGCAGGATAATCTTTGGTGGGCTCCTGCAATTATTCTGATTACACGCTTTTGTGAAATGAATTCTTTTTCACTCATTGTTGAATTGCCCCAGAATACGATCCATATGAAAGCAGTGAATGAAAATAGGAATAGTAACCTAATTTATTGAGTTCTATATAACCAAATTTTGCAATGACCTGTTAGCATAAGGAACTGTAATTAAACGTTTCAGCCGATCTTCATTGTGTTTCTTCCAATTCAATCCTGCGTCAATGTAAACACTTAAGATTTTTAAATATTCTACCTTAGCTACAGATTTCTGTTCAAAGTCTATAATTATTAATGGTGTCATACCATTTACTGTGTGAAACTCTATGTACTGTGTCTTATCAAAGTTTAATGAGAGCCCATTTTTAGAGAACCACTTAATAATATTCTGAAATACATCATTTACATCAGTTAATTCCTGTTTATCAGGCGTGATAGCTATATTTGTATCGTCAGCAAAATGAACTAGCTTAGCATCTTGATGAATATAGATTGGCAAGTTATTTATATATATATTAATAAAGAACAACAAAGGACCCAAGATTGAACCTTATGAGACCTCATATTTTATAGCTTCCCAGTTAGATGAATTAATTTTTTCTTCCATATTATATTAACCGCTTATTTCAACTTTTTGCTCTCTTCCAGTTAATTATGATTCAAACCGTTTGAGCACTGTCCCACTCGTACCACAATACTTAAGCTTCGATTTCATGTGGACGGTCACTACATTCTCGCCTTCGTCAAATCCTTCACTGTGCAGTACCAACTGCACTCAAAGAACTAAATTACGAGAGAAGTTCGAAAAGTAAGTTCCGTTTCGATTTCTCTCCGCAGCACTGTTACGGTAGCAGTTCCTACCATACGCAGTACCACATCTGGTCCAATCAAAACTAAATAACACAGTTTCGAGCTCGCTCTATATTGTTTGCCATTCGGTGCTCTTCATTATAATGCCATCGTTAATCCAAAATCTCGCTGTGTGTGAAATGGGAATAAAGAAAGGAAGAAATATTAGAGCATAAAGTCACTTCGATAGCGTGGTTAATAGAGACGGAATTCACTATCGGTGCCGGCCGCAGTGGCCGAGGGGACTGAGGCGCTCCAATCACGGTCTGCACGGTCACTACGGTCGGGTGTTCGAATCCCCCATCGGGCACGGATATTTGTGCCGTCAGTAATATTAGTTAGTTCCTAAGTAGTTTGTAAGTTTAGGGACTGATGACCCCGTAGTTAAGTCCCATAAGCTATACAAACATTTGAACATTTCACTATCGGATTGTTTGGAAAATAGTGGTGAAGGAAAACGCCCTTTGTCATTTAAAGGAAGCATCCTGGTATTTGCCTGCGAATTTAGGGAAACCACATGATACCTCACTCAAGCTGGCCGGATGGCAGGAGGATGGTTTCATCCGCCGTTCTTATTTGTCTTGAGAGTGTGTCAATCTCCCGTTCATTATAACCATTATTGTGTGCTATCTGTTAGATTATGCTTATTTCTTTCTCGCAGTCAACAGGACTGAGTGGGAATTTCTCTACTCTGTTTGAGAATGCCCTAAAAGAAGCATGCTTGTGTGAATTGTTGTGTGTGAAAGAGTTTTTCAGAACGGTGTGTGTTGGATGGTTCCTGGCACATCAGTGTCTGCTTTGTGTTTGTTATTGTCACAGACACCATTATCAACAAATCTTCCACACACCCAGATTCACACAAGCATGCTGCTTTTATAGAACTCTTAAACAGAGCAGAGAAATTCTTCCTCAGTCCTGAGGACTACGAGAAAGAAATAAGCATAATGAAACAGATAGCTCACAATAATGATTATAATGAACAGGACATTGACACACTCTCATGACAAATGAAAAACAAAAACAAACAAACTGCTAAAGCTATCTCCCACAAAGTACTAAACCCCATCACCCACGAAGCGTAAAAGCCCAGATACACAACCATACCATACATAGGATTCATTTCAGACAAAATAGCCAAACGTTTCAAAAATACAGATATCCAGGTCACATTTGCAACCAACAACAATTTGAGGCAGAAGCTCATTCATGACATAATAGAACATACAAATGTTTGTTGTTGTTGTGGTCTTCAGTCCAGATACTGGTTTGATGCAGCTCTCCACCCTACTCTATCCTGAGCAAGCCTTTTCATCTGCTCATAAGAACGACAACCCACATCCACTTGAATCTGCTTACTATACGCGTCTCTTGGTCTCCCTCTGCGATTTTTACCCCACACACTTCCCTCCAATGCTAAATTCACAATTCCTTGATGTCTAAGAATGGGCCTACCAATCTATCCCTTCTTTTAGTCAAGGTATGCCAGAAATTTCTTTTCTCCCCAATTCGGTTCAGTACCTCCTCATTAGTTACGCGATCCACCCGCCTAATCTTCAGCATTCTTTTGTAGCACCAAATTTCAAAAGCCTCTATCCTCTTTCTGTCCACACTGCTTATCGTCCATGTTTCACTCCCATACAAGGCAACACTCCATACAAATGCCTTCAGAAAGGACTTCCTTAGGCTTAAATCAATATTCGATGTTAACAAATTTCTCTTTTTCAAAAACGCCTTTCTACCCATTGCCATTCTGCATTTTATATCCTCTGTACTGCGACCATCATTTGTTATTTTACTGCCCAAGTAACAAAACTCATCTACCTCCTTTATTGTTTCGTTACCTAATCTAATTCCTTCAGCATCACCTGATTTTCTTACACTGCACTCCATTACCCTAGTTTTACTCTTGTTAATGTTCATCTTATATGCACCTTTCAGCACACTGTCCATTCCGTTCAATTGCTCTTCCAGGTCCTTTGCTGTATCTGACAGAATTACTATGTCGTCGGCAAAACGCAATGTTTTTAATTCTTCACCCTGAACTTTAATTCCTTCTCCAAATATCTCCTTGCTTTCCTTTGTAGCTTGCTCAATGTACAAATTGAACAACATTGGGGAAAGGCTACAACCCTGTCTTACTCCACACAATATTGATAAATACAGGTAAAATTAATAAATCAGGAATTTATAAAATCACTTGCAACCAATGCAACAAATACTACATTGGCCAAATAGGCAGAAACATCCGATTCAAAGAGCATATTGACTGTTTCTGACTGGACAAACAACACAAATCAGCCAAAGCAAAACACATATACGAAACAGTAAACAGATTTATAATGGAAAATGGATTCAAAATTCTGCATGCTGTGGGGAAAAGTTGGAAAATTGATACCTTGGAGAAGATGGAAATCTTTGTCCATATTAAAAACGGCAGCAATGGAATCCTGAATGAAATGACTGAGTTCAAAAATTCCCATTTCTTCAGAAACTTTACCTTTTTACTGTCAAAGTAGCCAATTAATTCCACTTTCTTTAACAACTCCATACCTACATCATCAAAATAGTTTAAGATTTCCTAATTCCCTGGGAGCTTTTCGATTTCAATGCATTTAAATTTATAAAGTTTTCTTTGTCCAGTGAACTTTGTACTTCTAGGATGTAAGATATAAGTCTGTAAGATATATTTATTCTGTTTAAATAAATATATGGCAAAACACACCTTAATGCCACAAATCTAGTCTATTAAGTAACAGCAAGATCAGCAGAAGACAAAGAAGACACTTCAATCGGTTCTCGATGCTAAACATCGATATATCGATATTAAACCAGTCGAAACAATCCTTTGTTTTGACTGCCATCTTGTTTAGAGTGTCAGCTGTGTTGACAGCGATATCTTGTGGCCAAATGTTATGTGGTGCAGCCAACAAGTCAAGAAGTGCTACAATTATGCGTCCAAGCAGCAGCAGAAGAAGAAAGCTACTTCATATAATGATCGTGAGTTAATAATATAAACTTTCTAAATCAAACGAAATTTCAGGACAAAGACATTATCTCGAAAAGTCTGATTTGTGTTTTCACAGGTCCATTGCAACAGACCGCAGAAATGTAATATAATATACCTGTAGTAATAGTTTTGTGTATGCCAAATAGCCTGAAGATGAGGCACATGCCTCGGGACATGTAGCTTAAATATGAGTAATTTTGACAGCTATATGCATTGTGACTGGTAGCGGAAAATCCAATTACCCTGTTAATTATTGCAACACAGTCAACGTCTAAGAAAGGTCATAATGGCTTTAAAATCTTCAATACATTGCGGCCCAACAAAACGAATACGACCCCAACATAGAGTAATAAAATAATAAAAAAAAAAGAGTCATGATCCACTAACAATATATGGAAGAATAACATTACAAAGAGAAACACCTCAAAAAAAGAACTTAATATATCTCATTATATCAGATCTAGGAAAAATCACAAATAAAATGATTTTTTTTTTCTTAGAAATACTAACATCACTTTGCATACCAAAACAAACACACCATAAGAAGCAAAATCGTCACACACACGACAAAACCTTATAAATTTCTAAATGCTGGTATATACAAAATATCTTATAACTCCTGTAATAAATATTGTATAGGCCAAGCCGGACGTAATTTCGCCGTTCGTTATAAAGAAGACAGTAGATAGAGTGAGAAAAACCTATCCACTTTTTACCAGCACTTACAATCGGAAAATCACACAACAGGCGCTATAGAAATGCACTCGATATGCTACATATAACACAGAAGAGATATAAAATGATAATTCTGGGGGAAATTGAAGTACGTGTTCACAGCTCGGTCATTCCCACCCGGATTTCTGGATGTCGTCCAGCATTGGAAATGCACTCACAGATAACTTGTAACGTCGCGTCTAATACTTCTGGAAAAGGTCAGCAAGTGGAATTGCAAAGTCTGTAGTGTTTACATAGATAACTCACACGCGGCGGTAATATTGGCATACCATTTGGCATCTTTAGCTGTTCGTGTTGGACAAATTTCTTCACTGCTCCCAAGGACCTTTATCACATTGATTTTTACCATGATACGTCTGTTCAAGGAACAGACGTTGTTGATGGTACGCTGCTATAAATGATAATACATTCATTACTTCGAAATTTACGAGAATTTCCAACTTTTGCTGCTCTTCGAAAGTTGGTCTATCATTTTGTAACATATGAACATTTGTGCCGGACCGGGACTCGAACCCATATCTCCAGCTTTTCATGAGCAGTCGCCTTAACCATTCGGCTATCCGGACACGCTACCCGGCCAGACCCAAACTTCCATATGTTACACATGTCTACTTCCCTTCGTGCTCGCACGCATTTAGCAGTGATTCTCGCGATGGGGAGAGACATACTACACCATCTTTAGCCTGTCTTGGCTGTCATATTTACCATGCTACGTCTGTTGTCAAGGAACAGACGTTGTTGATGGTCCACAGCTATAAATGTTAAATATACATTCATTACTTCACTACTTGCGAGAACTTTCGACTTTTGCTGCTCTTCTTAATTTGGTCTATCACTTTGTAACACATGAAAACTTGTGCTGGACCGGGACTTGAACCCGGGTCTCCCGCTTTTCGCGAGCGGTCGCCTTAACCACTCGGCCACCCGGACACTCTCCACGGCAGGATCCAAACTTCCATATGTCACACACGTCTACTTCCCCTATTGCTCGCACGCATTTAGCAGTGATTCTCGCGTCGGGGAGAGACATACTACACCATCTTTAGTCTGCCTTGGCTGCCATATTTACCATGATAACGTCTGTTCTCAAGGAACAGCGACAGGAAGAGCAACTAATGTCGGAAATTCTCGCAAACTGCGAAGTAATGAATGTATATGTAACATTTATAGCTCCGGTCCATCAACAACGTCTGTTCCTTGACAACAGATGTATCATGGTAAATATGACAGCCAAGACAGGCTAAATATGGTGTAGTAAGTCGAGGGAATCACTGCTAAATTATTGCGAGCACTGAGGGAAGTAGACATGTGTAACACATGGAAGGTTGGGTCTGGCCGGGAAGTTCAAAATGTTCAAATGTTTGTAAAGCTTATGGGACTTAACTACGGGGTCATCAGTCCCTAAACTTACAAATTTCTTATGAACTACTTACGAACTAGGACGGCACAAATATCTATTCCCGAGGGGGGATTCGAACCCCCGACCGTAGTGGCCGTGCAGACCGTGGCTGAAGCGCCTCAGTCCTCTCGGCCACCGCGGCCGGCGGCCGGGAAGTGTGTCCGGGTAGCCGAGTCGGAAATTCTCGCAAATTGCGAAGTAATGAATGTGTATTTAACATTGCTTTTTGTTTCGGAAATAATGAATCGCAAAATTATGAATGAAGTCCTGTAGTCTTAACAAAATCATTTACGTAGAGTTGCATTTTCACAAAGTTCCTGAGAATGTCTATATTTCAGCAATAGCAATACATATTTTCGAATAAATAGAAGATTACTGAATATCACAATATTTAGGAAGCTCTTTCCAAAGCCTGATGAAAGAACTGAACTTTTCTCGCGACGTAGCATTACAAATACCCTGATTATTCGAGTAGGCACGCAGTTTATA